>JAFIRS010000113.1:440000-867500 GCA_018342105.1 Gonioctena quinquepunctata | reverse complement strand
TTTGTCCCTGGCTTCTTTTTTTTTTCCCTGGATACCATTTCTGTTTTGTCCATTTTATTTGAATTTTCAAACTCGCGCACTTCCTTGTCGAACTTTCACTTTTTGGTGTTATTTGAGAGAACTTATGAACTAATATATTTACATTTCTTAAAACTAAATACAATATTTGATGATAATTTTTCCACAATTTCAAATCTTTTATCTTACCATCTCTGTTTCCTGATTGGCTATTGTCATCAAGAAATTTATTGTTCTCCCATTGGCTATTTTTAGTTAGATACAATTTCATATACTGTATGTTTCAAGCTTATAATTTTGTTGATCACATTTAATTCAGAATGATTTTGTAAATCTAGAATTTTTTGTTGTATTTTAAACAATTATAGGTTGTAATCATTTTGACAATGTATGAAAATGATTGCATTATAGTATTTGCATATTTTTTACTTATCAATATTATACAGAGGCTTCATAAAGGAAATAGAATATCAAAAAAAATGTAAAAACAATATATCATGAACTACTAACTATTAAGTATTCATTATTTTTGTGGTTTATTTATGAAATTATTCCTTTTTCATCTTTAAAATATATTACTGGTCCTTCCTAACATAACTATATATATATATATATATATATATATATATATTCGTGACTGTTCGATAATTTATGTAGAAATTAGTGGGAATCAGTCAATGGTAGACCAATTAATACGATTTGTTCGTTTTTATGTCAATTTAAATTGTAACACCGATGTTTCTTTTTGTGTATTATTTTTTCTGAATTTCAGGTTATTACGTCTTGAAGCAGAAAATAAAAATTTTCAAAAGCTCGACATAAAAACGAAGAAATCGTAATAATTGGTCTACCATTGAGTGCTTCCCACTAATTTCTACATATATATATATATATATATATATATATATATATATATATATATATATATATATATATATATATATGTATATATTTATATACCCCGTTTATGAAACTGATTTAAAGTATAAAATAATTATCCTAGCCCCCTAAAGATTCCATTTATTTATTTATAATATTCATTCATTCGTTCATTCATTCATTCATTCATTCATTCATTCATGCATTCATTCATTCATTCATTCGTTCATTCATTCATTCAGTCATTCATTGGCGAAGAAAAACAAACGGGCACATAAGGCCGTAATTACATAATTTCTTAAACTAAAACTGATTAATAACTAATGGAATCTATTCGTAGGTACTACACTCAAATTATTATTATGGTAAAAGAGAAGTAGCAATTTAATGAGCTCATTCTTAAGGGTTGGTAAGGTTACAGTAAATATATCCACATTAGTGAGTGTTTGTAGGAATTTGTTTACATAGACATACATTTCATCTATTAGCAGAGGGATTCTGGGAATATGAAATACAATATTTCTGGTCGCAATCTTAGTACTTACAGTTTAAGATGGGATAACAAATATTCACAGTTGATTATACAGGTCAACGGAACGTGACAGCCTCCTACTAGGTTTTTTCTATTCCATTTACGATCCGTTCATGCACGTTGTTGTATTTTAATTTTTTATCAAAAAACTAGGGCTTTTACGAAAACAACACAGGAATTAAAAAAGTTTTGCTAGAAATCGTTCTGCTCAACGGATATTTTTTAATAAGGAAATTCTGTTTTGTTAAAAAGTTCTGGTGAAAAATGGAATAGGGGTTGTATGCTTCACCCCTTTAAAAGATGACAACAAAATTAAAAATATTCTTAGGTAGCCTTCTTATTGGTATAATACCCTCCAAAATGTCATTTCTTCAACTCTTCAGCAATTTCAAGAAAAAAAACTGTTTCCTCATTTTTGGAAGCGTGTAGCTTTTCAAGGAAAGGCCTAAGAGCTTTTGTTTACATGAAAGAACCCCTTTAATTTTCGACAAGGGATCACCCCTAAATACTTTCGCATTTAGTTGGCAACACCCTGTATGTTGAAACAACTGATAAATCCTTGGGAATATAATTTCGTGTTCCTGTTCTTTTCATGATTGAATGCTGTACTAGGACATAAAAAACAAGATATCACACACGCTTCACACCCCTCCATCAACCCACCCTTTCACCTTCTATCATATCCATAATCAATTCCATAATATTATATTCGACTATTCATCAATCTTGAAAGTGAACGTCACCCGAAACGTTTCACGAATCTCCTTCGTTTCACATCGCTCATTATCATATCCAGATAACGTCAAAGAGAGTGCCGGCAAAACACACATTATGGAAGGAAGTTTCGAGTTGGCGGTTTTCTAGGGCCACTGCTACTGACTGTTTGTTTAGATATAATTCCTATGCAGAACTCGTGCTACGGTCTCATCCTATGCATTTTACATGAGCACTTCGGGACCTAACCTTACCTAACTTGGCCTTAGAGCCCTAAATAGACAGATTCACTTTTGGTTTCAATATTCCGCTCATCATATCGGAAGACAAACTGAACCCTAGTTTGTGATGTCAATGCTGCACAAGTTCATATTGAGTATTTCAGTAAATTGAGTATCCGCCCATATTGTATTGATGTAATTAATAATATAATTCGAAGAAAATGTCATCAAACACTTATTAAAATAAGAAAAAAACACCGCAGAAGAATTATTAGTGAAATATTTCTTGTGGATTATGAAGATCTTATTTATAATAACCCGATTGCGCAGCCATTCGCAAAGGTAGATTTCAAAATGTATTTATTGATTCTGAAATTGTCAGAAAACAATGGAAAATATTTTCATTGAGAAACTCCAATTACATTTCTATTTCTGTATAAACCTTGGGGGCCATGATTGGCAAAGATATAACAATATTTTCGTGATGTGGTGACCTCTGAATAAAAAAATAATATAAAATATAATAATAAAATAAAAATAAAAATTAAATAAAATATTGACAAAATCAATGTTATATTATCTGGGGAAACAACATCAGCCTGAGGCAAAAACATCAGACAGTGTAACTGTTGGTGAGAAATGCATTGACAATTCTTCCCAACAAAAAAATTTATCACGAACAAAAACTGTGAAAAATAGTTCTTAGCTAATAATTAGCGAAATAAGAAAAATGGTGCTTCTAATTCTTTAGCACAGGTGGAAGCCCAAACAGAAAAGAACATTAATGAAATTGTAAATTTGACATACAGTGAAACATCGTCTGCTAATTCGAACTTGAAAATGAGTTGAGAGCAAACAATAGCGTCACAGGAAACAGCCGAATTTCTTTCTCATCCTGCCCAGCTAGTTTGTAGGCATAGTGAACTGTTTGAATAATGGCAACGCTGCTCAATTTAATGTAGGGGGCAGCGCCAATCGGATACAAATTTTGCGATCGTAGAATAGTTTTTTTGCACAAACCAATGATTTCATGAAAGAGATATTTCTTGTATAGACTTGTATAGACTCCCATAAGAATTAGAGAATCTGTTGATTTTTCCCATTCATCATTGAAAAAAAATGTTTTTTTTTTCTTAAAAATCAAATCATTATCACCAAAAATCACTGAATTTGCTGAATTTACACGAATGCGTTGAATCATTTGCTCACAAAAAATTTCTTCCGAACTGAAGGCTTAAAACCGATTCCTGTTTCATCAAGGTAGTGTTTGCTCTTAAGAGGCAACGTAGGTGAAATGTTTTTATCGGAAACAGTAGTTCCCAAACAGTCAGGCGTGTGCCAAAATATACCAATTTACATGAGTCTAGGCCTAAGTCTGGAACGAGAACAGAGGAGTTGTCAAATCTATTTGTGGGAAGTTATTCTAATATAAGTCGAAAGATCTAATAACTGCTATTTTAATAGTAAAACCAAATTACTGCTATACTAATATTGAGTATTTATCAGAAACGAACCCAATAGGCAATTCCCAGCATTATCCCTTGGAAATTTAACAAACGGACTTTCTGTTGCGATTTATTAAAAATTACTGTACCAATACAATGTAAATTATCTAGTATAAATAAATGAATGAAAAATAATATACAGGGTGTTTCATAATTGAATGCTGATCCTGGAGGGTGATAATCCTTGGATGATTTTAAAAAACATTCTTCATATGAACATAGGTCTGCAACCACTTTATTTCTGAGATACAGGATGTTGAATTTTAACAAAAAAATCAGTTCTTCTCCAATATGTTTAAAACCACTTTGTTTTTTTTTTTTATTTTTTACATACAAAGTACGCATAAAAATACATTTTTCCATGATGAAGGATTTCTTAATTTTCATCAGTAGCGTCCCTGTTAACATGCCCTGCCATATTTTTGAACAAAATAATGATACGCCACTGTCTTTTTTCCAAATAAATATTATTTTTGTAATTGTCACCCTACGAACGGTTCTTGAGTTAGAAAATAAAATGCATTCATTTGCTTCTCCCTATGCGAAATCAGCCGTTGAAGAGTAGTAGGATTATCTTGTGGGCCAGAAACATCTAGTATGCTGAGAACACATTTCGTTGTTTTCAACATGAACAATTTTTACACTTCTTTAGCTAGATACGTGATATTATTTACGTTATTGAAACTTGTTTATTGAAAACAAACATGGAATATTTTACAAATACCGAATTAGCAGACATGCATTACTTGTATGGGCTTGCTGACGAGAACGCATATGAAGCCAGGCGACTGTATCAAAGCGCCAAATAGAATGGTTCCTGATGCTCGAACGATTTCAAGCACCCACGAAAGGTTATGTGGAATATGAAGTTTTGAGCCAAATCATCCTTGAAAGGAGCACATCAGACAGCAAGTACTCCAGCAATTGAGGTAGCTGTTTTAAATTCAGTTGACGAAAATCCTGAAATAAGTAGGTACGAGGCAAGTTGCTAATAATTTTAATATCGCCCATATTCTGGTATGGAGGATTCCTCATGATTATTTATTATATCCCTATCACATTCAACGGGTTCAGCTCTACTTCCTCGACACTTTCCATTACGAGTGAATTTCTGCCAATTGTTTCTCCAAAAGTTACCGAAAATCCTTTATGTGACAGGAAATTTTATTCACGGACGAAGCTAGTTTTACTGAAATCAGGATCAGAAATTTTCATAATAATCATTTTGGGCCGAGGAAAATCCGCATGCAATCGTGGAATCTCATCACCAGGAGCAGTTCTCATTAAATGTCTGGGCAGGAATTATTGGAGATTATCAATTGGACCTTTTACCACGCAGATTAAATGGACGTAATTATCGCCGATTTCTTGAAAATAATTTGCCAATTCTGTTGGAAGATGTTCCTATTTTAATGCGAGATCGCATGTGGTTTTGCACGATGGTGCACCTGCTCATTTCAGTGCTCTGGCACGCGAATATTTGAACCAAAACTTTCATAATCGCTGGATAGGTCGTGTTATAACAGAATCATGGCCAGCTAGTTCTCCAGACTTGAACAGTCTTGATTATTTTCTTTGGGGACATCTTGAAACTTCGGTGTACAGTCAACCAATTCTAACTAAGGAAGAATTGCGAAATCGCGTAATAGTTTCCTGTGAAGCAATAAGGAATAATCCAGGAATTTTCCAAAGAATATGCGAGTCAATGACATGGAGGGCTGAAGCGTGCATACTTGCAGGAGGCGGACATTTTGAACAGTTAATTTGATTTTGATATTTTTTGTTTATAATAGTTATGTTTTTAAATATCAAATATGTATTTTTGTGCGTACTCATTACAAAAACTAAATAATAGTTACCATAAAATTATAAAAATCTTGCCTAGATCCTTTGGATACCATAGTTGTGAAATTAAGACTAAGAGAAAAAAATCGTATGGGGAACAAGCAAATGAATGTATTTTATTTTTTAAATCGAACACCGTCCGCCGGACGAAAAAAAAGCAGGAGAGCATTTTATGGGAAGACAGTAGCGTATCATTATTTTGATCAAAAATATGACAGGGCATGTTAACAGGGACGCCACTGATGAAAATTAAGGAATCCTTTATTATGAAAAAAATGTATTTTTATGCGTACTTTGCATGTACCAAAATCGAAAAAAACCCAAAGCGGTTTCAGAGATATTGGGAAAGAACTGATTTTTTTGTTAGATTTTAACATCCTGTATCTAAGAAAAAATCTATTATAAACAAGCTGACCCGACAGACGTTGTCCTGTCCAAATTTCTATGTTCCTAAAATGTTTTCCCGAAACTCTCGTCCGCGTAGAATTTCTTTTTTTCTATGTTTTCCTTTATGTTGTTCCATCTAGATTATGCTTTCGACTCCTTCCGCTTCGTGTTGTCCCGTTATCTCGTTTTTCCGTTATCCCGTTATCCCATTTTTCTGTAACCCTTTTTTTCTTTACCACGTTATCCCGTTTTCCCGTTATCCCCTCATCCTGTCATCCCGTTATCCCGTTATTCCCGTTATTCCTGTTATTCTCGTTATCCCGTTATTCCCGTTATTCCCGTTATTCCCGTTATCCCGTTATCCCGTTATCCTGTTATCCTATTTTTTCTCAATCACGTTATCCCGTTTTCTCCTTATCCCCTTATCCTATCATCCCGTTATCCCGTTTTCCCGTTATTCGTTATTCCTGTTATCCCGTTATCCCAATTTCCTGTTACCCCTTTTTTTCTTTATCCCGTTATCCCGTTTTCCCTTTATCCCCTTATCCTGTCATCATGTTTTTTCGTTATCCCGTTATTCCCGTTATCCCGTTCTCACTCAATCCAGTCAACAGATACCGCCATCTGTTAGAATCGTTTGCAATAAAATAATATTGCGCCTATAAATTGAGATGTGAGCTATCCTATCTTTCAAGTAAGATCAAACTGCACACGGTGTGATTGAAATCGGTTAAGTAGTTTAGGAGTCCATCGCGGACAAACAACGTGACGCGTAATTTATATATATATTAAGATAAAGCGGTTGCGGACCTATGTTCGTATGAAGAATTTTTCTTAAAATCCTCCAAGGATTATCGCCCTTTAGGATCAGCATTCAATTATGAAACACCGTGTATACTTCATAATACATAAAAATCCGTAATTCTTTCGACCAAGTATTCCTGACGCGACCGTCTCCCACATTTTCATTTCCAGCATCGATTTTCCACAGCGAAAATACATTCCAACCGTAGGGTAGTCGGTAGGTTAAACCGTAGGATGATAGGCAACGTATACTCAACGGGAGTGTATCGCGTAAATATATTCAAATGTATGCAGCATTAATTCAAAACGCGGCACTCACAGCTGACTGCGTTCTGTTTGTAAACATTGAACGCTGTACCGCGACGAACGATGATGCTACCGATAATCATCAACTCATCATAGTGGGCCCTTACAATCAAAAACATACCATCGGCGACCTCCGATAAATCATAGTGGTCGTAGTACACATATGATGAATGATGTGCGATAATAGTATTCTGTTCTGCTGGCCGGCACTTTTGATCGAGTGATTTTCTGCCGAATAACTGCGAAATGGACTTTCGCTTTTGTCTGATGTGTACAAGTCGTCAGCTGTCAGCTCATCATAGTTGGTCCTAAGATGTATAAAAAACCCTGGTGCTTGCACTTATACCTGTAGAAGTTTGGGATCGACTTGGCGACACTTGGCCTACTTGATAATAGAGATTACTAGCGTGTCAGATGGCGCCAATTTCGATTTAGGTTCAATTCAGTAACAGGGTATATTTATTTCCTCAGATTTCTTTTTGAGGCGAACTGTGCGCGGGTTTTGATTCTAGCTTTGCTATTGGTTGGAAAGAGACATCTGTCAAACTTCACCAATAGCAAATCTAGAATCAGAATCCCGAACATTGTACAAAGGAAGCACTGTCGTGTTGGTTTTCGTATTTTGTACGATTTAAATTTGAGGTTAACTTCATTTTGACAGACGGAGAATTGGAAATGAAATTGTCATTAAATTGCAGAAAATAAAAAATTCAATGCATACAATATAATGAACTATGGAAATATCATTATTAGTCAGTTCGTCAAGATTTGTACTTGCTTTTGGTATTGAATACAGGCGAAAATTCGCGAAAAATCTGCGGCTTTAGTCCACACAAAATACAAATGTGGCCCATTCTACAAAAAGTATCCTTACACATTACACTACCTCAAAATGAACAATTCCTCACGCACTAATGAACTGATTAACGAGTGATTGTTTGAAGAACAAACTCAGGAATAAGCTAAACAAGATTTCATATCAAAGAGATGGAAAACGCATAGATACCGACAAAACACTGAAAATAATTCCGTATAAGATGCTACAGATGTCAGAAATTAGGTTCTGACATTAAGCGAGGATATAGACAAACATTTTTGTACACCGCCATCTACCACAGAGAGAGAAGCTCCGTTGAAGTAACAGGTGGTGTCCCCTCAAAAATCTAAACAATATCGAATCAGTTCATTCACCAGGGTTTTTAGACATCTTAGTTGGTCCTCAGCATGAAAAATACGCCACCTCAAGTTACTCGAGAGTTATTTATCCGACATGATACAGTGTGTTCAGATGAAATCGGATAGAAGTAATAAAATAGAGTGTTCCTCAAGGAACCGTTCTTGAGTCACTTTTGTTCAACATCTATCTGGACGTCCTTTTCAGAATAAGTAAGGAAAATTAATGACATACGAGTCATCCAAGGGTTTTTCAGACAGACTATTAATGATCAATTTCAATGAAACAGTCTTCCTGCTTATTCACAATAGGGAAATATTATACGAAATATGTTATTAAATCGATTATTTCTTTCGTCTGTAAAATATCAGTCATCAACCAACCACACTTTTGTTTCCTGTTTGACAAGACCAATCAACATGCACCATTAGTGACTATTTGCATGGTGTGCAATAGTCACCATATCAAGCAGCCTGTGCATCTGACTGCTTTAAATAAATACATCTTAAACGTCAAATTGAATCAATCGTATTGAAGTGTTTGAAAATGAATCGGTTTGGCGAAACCAAAAATGAAGAAATAGATAGTCCAGTCTACAATCCCTCATAATACAGTGAGGAGTAAAAATAGCGTATGGAGCATCGTCAATATGAACTAAATGTGTCGACTCATTCACAAAACTGAATGATATTTTGAAAGATTGGGCCTGGAATATGAAAAAAGAAAATGGGAAATATTATAAAGAATATACTGTGAAGTGTATGTGGATTCTACAGCTAAAACTCTGCGAAAATTGTTTTTTAAGAAGTATAGCATAAAAATAGATCCATTTCAAGCGTGCGAATTCAAAAGTTCTCGAGACGCACGTAATGCCAAGAGACGGGAACTGCAGAAACATCAGGAAAAACGGAAACGGAGTTCAACAGCCTTAAGTATAGAAAATATGTTTGCTATTACTGACAAATGCGATGAAAAAAATGCAGAAATTACTACTTGGCCTCAGTAGAATTAGCATGGCGTGAGGGCGAAGGTTGTTCAACTTTGAACATTTCAAATTTGAAATTCAAAATGATGGTGAAGAATCAGGTAGGATAGAATACAACCCAATTTTTACAAAAACCTGTCAAGGAGAAAACCATGAATGCGCAGAGAGCAAGTGGTTTACTGAAAATGAGCAAAACCCACAGTTAGATTGTTCAGAAAATTGATTGAAAAAAGAGGAGCAGGATTCACATGTCCACGTTTGTTCCCAACCCCAAATCCATTGTGTTGAAAAGGAAACTCATTGTGGTACAAGAATTCGCCTGTTGGGAAAAACGAACTTTCAAAATGGACTGAATTGGAAGCCAAGTCTATTGGTTTAGATACGAACCAATTGAAAATTACCAACCATTCTTGCAGATCAACTGCAGTTTCTCAACTGGCAAAATCAGGAGTACCAGAGCAGCAACTCATCTAAATTACAGGCCACGCTAGTACTTCTTCAATTCAACATTACTTGCAGATAGATGAACAAAATCACCAGAGTATTTTGAACGGATTGAGAAAATAGAATGAATGTGAAGTTCTTTATTAGTTTAACAAATGTCACAAATCACGCATGGTGGAAATGTCACATACAATAATTGTGTTTTCAATTTCAATTGATAATTTATAAAGCTGGTGCTGTTTTGTTTTTTTTAAAAAATTTTTATTTTAAATAAGTCTCTCTGATATAAAGAATTGGACAAGATATGATCTTCATGAATATAACACGACCTTGATTTATACCCTACTATTTTTATTGCTGCTAAATTTCTATTGTGTTTATTAATTTGACTCGACATTATTTTGGCATTAATAAGCAGAGATGAGATTATTGACTCCAAAATTATTTTTCGTTAAATTATTATAAAATACAGTCGAAATTTAGATACAATCGAAACAGTCGACTATTTATCAAGGTCTTGTTATATTGCCCTTGAATATCTTTATATAAAGAAAAACCCATATGGTTGACTGACTATATATCTATATATCCCCTGATGCAGATATCATTAATGCCTGTAATAAAATAAAATCATTTGTACCTGAGTTAACTAGCTCTATCCAATCCACTCTTCACGTTGGCAAAACTAATGATCTAAGTCAAATGCGTAGACTTCTCGAAGATATCAAGCCAATTCCTTGAACCACTCCATCGGGGAATCCGTCGACGAAGAATCGATTCTTTTCCTGTAAATATGAGTTCTGTAGGTAGCACTGCAGTAATTCCGATATTGCTTGGATGATGCTAAGGGATTCCTCTATAGAGACATTGGTGTAAAGGCTCTCCATGTCGAAGCTGATGAAACGATCTTCTGGTCCAAGTTCAACATCAGTGATGGTGTCTACGAAGTGCTTGGAATTTTCGACGTATGAACTGCTATTTCCTTGTTAGGGTTGTAGTATCGGTACGAGGTATTTCGATAACTTGTAGGTTGGTGAGTTCCCGGAGCTAGTGATCGGTCTCAGTGGTATGTCTGGTTTGTCGATTCTCGGAAGCCCGTAGAGATGCGGTGGTTTGCTGTGGTGTGGCGTCCTCAGAATGTTGTAGATCTTCCATTCTATAGGGGGCGTTGGGGCCTTTTTCAAGAGTTCATAGTTCCCTGTGTGGAGTAACATAAATGCAGTCTCCAAAAATTAAACTATTTCCAACATAGAACTTTTAAGTAACTCACCCCATTCGTTACTTGCTTACTTATTGCTTCTTTATGCTACACTTTCATTACTCGTAATATGGAAGCTAATATTTCTTAATATCATCTTGTTTATTCCATTCAATTCATTTTATTGTGATTATCTCCACAGACAGGCACTGCCTACAATTTCTTTAGATTTATTTAGCAAATGGTATCCATCCGAACTGTATGTATTATTTTTCAAGGATAAATTGCAGATCTTATCGGGGATATCGGCTTTTTCTACCTCTCCTGCCTATTCTCATATATGCCTTCACCGGGGGCAAAACATTCCCAAATAGAGAAGTCTCGCTTAGAAGTCGATTTTCTGAAGGAATTATGCTTTTCGTAATGTTTTATGGAAATTCCAGATCTTTATTGGGGCCAATGAAAAGAAAATAGGAGAAAATCTGTAATTCTCCTTCACCGCTGTAGTCACGTGCTTCCAATGAAGTGCGACAATTTCCAGGTATTTGGGTTCAAGTTGGTAGTAGTCGTAACATTAGATTCTTGTGGGACTCTTTTCGTTCAACAGACACTCTTGTATCTTGAAGCTACTTATTTGAAAAACAAATGATGGAATATAATATTTTACCGAATACAACAAGAGCTCACTAACAACCCTCCACAAAAGTGGAAACTGAACTCTGCAAATTGGATACACTATGCCGAACTGATTGAGGAAAAAATTTCACACCTGGATGAAAACGAAGGAGAAACAAATACTGCTGTTGACCGGTTCAGTCAGATAATGATTGATGCAGCCACAGAAGACATTGGAAAAACAACACCAGTTGTTAGGCACCACCCAGTTCCGTAGTGGAACAGAGATTGTGAAGAAAGTGTCAAATCCACCAAACACTCCAGATTTATCCTGAAAAAAAGCAAAAAAAAATCTTGGCGAAATTGTGTCTCCTCAATCAATAGTTCCACCAATATGACTGAAGTTTGGAAAACAATCCGAAAGATAAAGGGTACATCCCCTCACCCAAAAATAACCTCTTTGAACTTGGACGGAAACTCTATAGAAAACATGGTCGATATTCCAAACATTCTAGGGACAAAAATTACAAACAGAATTCATTGAACACAAAGCCGCGACAGAAAAAGAACCTATTAAAATATCAGACGTCTGTAACAATCCCCTGAATGCCGCGATAACCGTAGCGGAACTGGAAGACGCACTGAACTCAGTTAAAGACTCCAGCCCAGGGCCGGATAATATACCGTATGCCTTTCTCGCAAATCTTCCTGTAGTTGCAAAACTCTATTTATTGAAAATCTTCAACCTGATCTTTCTCAATCGAACATTTCCCAACAACTGGAAAGTGGCCATAGTCATTCCCATACTCAAACAGATCAAACTCCGAACGGATCCAAAATCATATAGACCTATATCACTCACATGTACCATGTGCAAACTACTCGAGAAAATACTCAACCTAAGACTGCAGTTTTATCTGGAAACAAATAGTTTAATAATACCACAACAGAGTGGTTTCCGGAAACACCGCTCAACTACAGATAACATAATGAGTATTGAATCTACTATACATGAAGCTTTCTCAACAAAACGCAACCGGTCCTATTGTCTGATGGTAAACAACTCACTCTCCATGGAAAAAATCCAAGAGAATGGCACCCCACAAGGATCAATCCTGAGTACCACATTATTCCTTGTATCGATCAATGAAATTTCCAAAAGTGTCGAATCACCAACCAAAATAGGACTTTACGCTGATGACCTTGTTCTTTTTATCAGCAGTATAATTTGTGGCCATCCTGGATATTCAGGACATCGTGGTATAATTAATATCATTATATCGGTACTAATGGTAATATTCACTGCAATCAATGCCTTCTGTTGACTCCAATTTTGCCTTCTTGAATCAATTCAAGTCCGTCTTGAAACTGAATAAACTCTCTCAGAGTAAACAAACAAATGAATGATTTATGTTGGAGTGTGATCCTTCTGTTCAGCTAGCCAGTCACTCTCCTATCAAGAATCGATTGTAGTATTGCGAAATAGGAGACCTTCATATGCCACATTTGAATTGTGATCCGATGTACCAGATCTATCAGTGTCGAAACAACAATGCACTACCACTTGTTCCCATCGACAGACGGTAATCATTGCTAGGTATGAATGGCTTCGAAAGTGAAATGCTTATTCAATAATTTATATGAAAGTTAAAATTATCAACGGTTTGTGTTTCTTTGATTATTATATTGTGATGAATGATCATTCCGCCGCAATTGTCTAATTGTTACCCAGTCGTGTGGATCGTTTATTAAGATAGCTAAGGTAATTGGCGGAGTCAGGTTTGATTTGTGATCTACAAGATTTTGCACTTCCTCTAATGAATGGACACAACACTGAAAAACACCAATCGACAAGTATTCGAGATATTCAGGGGGTTAAATGGTTTGATCTATTAGGTTTTCCTATAGTATATAATTGCAGTTGGTGCTAGAAGAATGCGGAAATCAGGGAATTAGTTTTTCATAACGAAAAGGTGAAAATAAATCAATTGTTTTTCATCAGTAAGTACTGGCTTCATCATTGATAAATGTAGAAAATGATAATAATGAGGTTTATTCTGCATGACAGAAATAATACAATACAGTTGTAAGTACATATACATATATAGTTCGGCTTTTCATAGTAGACTTTTGAATGGTTCGACGTAGTACAATGGGACGAAAACCATTTTGAATGATATCAGATACTACTTTTTGAAATGAATGACATTTGAATAAATCTGAAAACACAGACAAACATAGAAATCCGCTGAAAAAGAAGTTTTGCGTGGGTGTGATGTTGTTTCATTGTGTGCATTTTAGTATTTTTATCTGATGGCATGTCATAATGACAACGTTATGTCACTCAATTTTGATGACATAAGGAAGCTCATTATGGTACTTAGTCCCATAATAAATTAATTACAAAACTATTTATTATAAATGGTTTAGAGCAATTACTACAATTTGCAGTATTAATTCCGATGGATTCTAGAGTTTTTACATCAGTAGTTGATACTTTTTGGTAAACTTGTAATCCTGTTTGGTTGTTGGCACCAAAAATTGCTTCTGATATTTTTTTCTCTTGCTCTTTCGAATTTTCGATGTAACCTTCAGCAACAGTATTGCTTTTCCATCCACCATGGCGTTTCATGGTACACAGATCAGCTCCAGAATCGGCCAAAAATGAAGCAGACGATCGCCGAAAACAATGTCCGGTAAATTCTTCAGGGTAAGGTTAATTAAAAAAAGTGGCAATAACTTTAGGCATTTTACCAAAGGTGTGAATTCCAACGGGTTGTTTCGTGCATTTCTTATTTTTATAAGTGACAAAAAAACGTCGATGGTTTGTGTTGCCAGGTCCTATTTTCACATATTGTCTGACAAGCTCTACCATATTCAATCCTGGGATATTCCCCGATGTTACAAAAAACTCTCGCATTACCTTTGTTTTTGTATTCGGTAAAGTAATTCTAAAACCGGATCCTTCATCTATCACATTTTCAACAAGCATATTTGTCAGTTTCTCTCTTCTGCCTGCTCCACTTAGTCCAATTATCATAGCAACTTTTTTAAATAAATATGTATCATCTGATGCTTTCGTTAAAAACTTTGTGACATCTTGTTTAGTAAAAATTTTGGATTTTTTAGCTCTGTTACCTTCTGATTGACGTTTCAGTAATGCAACCAGCTGTAGATACTTACTAATATCGATGTTTTTTCTTGTTAATAAAATACTTTTTATCACCGAATAATACGACCAGAGAGAAGATGGTTTTCTTTCCTTAGATAAGCATTCAAAGTAAGCCAACAATACTTTTTCATGAGTGATATTCTTGATTTTCTTAGTAGAACACCATTCTTCGTACCGATTAAACGCTATTTCATATACACTCCGTGATTTTTCCGGCAAAAGGGAGTCCACGATATTTCGCGTCATTTCTTCCAAATCAGAAGGTAAACTACCAGTTTCAGAATCACTCATTATTATTTAAATTATATTCAATTCTACGTGACAATTGTGTTTGACAGCTGATAAATGAATATTGCCTAAGATGTCTAAAAACATGGTGTATTCACTTATACCTGTAAAATATTGGGACAAACTGGGGGACAACAGCCCACTTGATAAAGGGAGTTATCTAGAGTTTCAGATGGCGCCGACGTCGTTTCTTGTCATAATTCAGTAAACTGCAATTTCATACCACACAGGGTGTTTTTGTGATTTGTGTCTCCTGATCCATTCTGTGATTGTGCTTTTGTCGCCTTTAAGGTTATGTCAATTCGTTGTGAAATATTTTGAGGTTGATCGGTCGATGTAACATATTTTAGAACAAAATATTCCATGTACTTATGTCAGTGTTATATATATATATATATATATATATATATATAATAACCCTGAGTGATATATAGAATTTTTGAGAGGGTTCCGAAATAATTCTAATTATGAACCGTACCAATTTATTTTGTATGGTTAATTTTCTATTGATACAGCTCCACCGAGTTGGTACTTACGTATTTCTGTCCCTGTTTGCTCGTGATAAAAATCTTATGATGAAGCGAATAATGATTTTATGAAGTGCTCTAAATCACATACAATTACTTAATTGAGCTTTCAAACCAATAAAAGTAAAATTTGTGAGATAGTGAAGCTCTATTAAACGACTTATAGTTTGCCGATATTGGGTATGGAAATGAAATATTGCGAAGTTTCTCAACAGCTGCCATTTTGAGACTATTGGACCATTTTTGCTCGTGGCGACGTGCTCCTCCAGCGCTGCACTTCAGAGTCGCCGCGCTCCTCCAGGCTGCACTTCAGAGTCGCCGCCTCTGCAGCTTATAGTTTTTATTAAAAAAAAAAATTATCTACCTTTTTCATGTCAATTTTCCCATTTTTGCGAGTGGCACCATTATTTATCAATTTTTTTTTTCAATCAATATACAATGTAATTTGGCAACTTATTTGTTAAATAATTAATTAAGCAACTTTATGGTTGGTAACTTTTTATATGTTGTTCTTTACATCATCACTAATGTACAGTAAAAAGTTCCCGCAGTCCCCTAACTTTCTGAAGCTAAAATCTAATATTATTCCACTACTAGTAAAATGACTCGTACATGTATAAATTAATTTGAATCTTCTCTGAACCTTTGCCCATTGGGATAATTTTTTTCAACTTGTGATTGTAATGTATCTAGTAACTAGCAAGTCAAATGATTTTATTATTACTTTTATATATATATATATATATATATATTTTATATTATATATATTTTGTATAAAATTTTCTTCTTCTGACTGAAAGTATTGGAGAATTCTAAATATAGTGGATATTTTCTTCCAAAGAGCTATGGGACCCTATGGGACGGTTCGGAATTCACTAGCCAAAATCAATTTATCTTCATAGAATGAAAAGTCCACGCTTACTTTTGAAATTAATGTGTTTATTAAAAAGTGATAATCATCCTAATCATAGTCATTAGCCTTATCGATCTTGGGAGTGGGCCATGTTCTTCCGAACAACTGCTTGGTTTAGATCGCCCTCCTCCGATTATCTCATGCGGGGTGTTACTGAAAAATAAAAGAAAAGCATTTAGATTATTTTCCCCTCATCTTTGTTAGTAGGGCTCACCTTTTCCGGCGAAGTCATTCTCAGATAGCTGGAAGCAGCCTAGACTGTCGCATACCAGGATCAATCGATTTCTCAACTTCATCAACAGATTTTATGATATCTACAATGAACTCTCTGATTTTGTTCATGTCAGAAGGTTGTTGGAGAGGTAATAGTCTGGCAGAGATGGGCAGTGAATGGCTTGGTAATAGTTTGTATCGGAAAGTTTAATGGAACAATGTCATCGGGGACATTTTCCAATCCCCTCAATTTTCAAGTTAATTCATCATCTAGAGATATCAGTCCACTCTCCTACCTTTTCTCATTCCTCCGTGGAAGTTTTCATGATCCGAAAAAGGCCATTTGATAAGAAATAACTTTGAAAAAATCGCCAGGTAGACCTCAAGAAAAATCTGATTTTTGACAGACAGATGTAAACATTGTAGTAAGTTTCGAGGATTTCCTCTCATTTTCGCGCCAACTGTTCTGAGCGAGATCTTGTTCGTAGCACTATAATCTTTGTAAACGCTCAATTCAAATTTTTGCATGAAGTAATGTTGACAGAAAAAGAAAATTTCATAGATTTGAAGTTTGACATTTTGCGTGACACAAACAACAAACATTCCTCAACCGCGTCATCTACTAATGAAGTTCTAAGCAGAATTTAACGTTTTTCATTTGTTGTCCCCCAAAAATTCTGAACAAAATCGAATCAGTGGATACACCAGGGTTTTTAGGCATCTTAATATTTCCGTTACAACCTGACGTTGTCATGGAAATGGCAAGGCACAGTTTCTTGTTCTCCCATTGGCTATTTTAGTTAGATGCAATTTCATACACTGTATGTTTCAACCTTATAATTTTGTTGATCACATTTAATCCATAATAATTTTGTAAATCTAGACTTTTTGTTGTATTCCAAACAATTATACAGTGCTAGTCAAAAGTCCCCTCCCCCCCTCGTATCTTTTGAACGGGTATACTTATAATAATGAAATTTGGAGGGTGGAAATAAACGGATGTAGGCTTCTCAACTGGTCATAACAGGTGACGCAATAGTCATAAATGACGTCACAAGGCCACTGTGACCAATAATTTTAAATGGGACCTTATAGCAAGTGACAGCTCGTTTGAAAGGTATTGAAAATACCTATTCAGTCATACCATTTTGTTTGGGTTTCGGCTGTTTTGATTGAAAATTGAAGAAATACGAAAATTATAGTTTCGCATTTAATTAATAAAGATTTTAAAGTACGCCTCTGGTTAATTGTCAAAAAGGTTGACGTTTTTGAATTCTCTACTTGTCAAAAGTGTTTATACCTTGAAAATTTACCTAAGCTATTGTTTAACGAGACGTTTAAGTGTTTACATAGGCAAAATGGTACGTACTGTAGCCGACAAAGTAGCAGCTATCTTAATAATTGGTGAATGTAGAAACAATTTCCATGCAGCGGAACGACTGTTTAATGACAGGTACCCCGATCGCCCTATATCGAGGGTTTATTTGAGGGAGCTTCTTCGGAAGTTTGAAGCATCAGGTAGTGTCAAGATGCCAAACGATCTGGTCGACCAACAATTAGTGATGACAAAAAAATTGACATAATTGGAGAAATGGTAGTAAACCCTACTTCTTCCACAGCCCAAGTTGCGTCTATCTGTGAAGTCAGTCAAAGGACAGTACATAGGGTGTTGGCTAAAAACAAATTTCATCCATACAAATTAAAAATGGTGCACCAACTTTCAGATGATGACCCCGACCGAAGACTAGAATTCTGTGAAACTATGTCCAATAAAATGAACCAACAACCAGGCTACATACAGACAATTTGTTTAGTGACGAAAGTACTTTCTTTCTCAATGGAATGTTAACACTCAAAATGTGAGGTATTGGAGTGACACAAATCCTCACATCTTTCGTGAAAAACATACTCAATTTCCAGAAAAAGTAAATGTTTGGGCAGGTATTTTGGGAAACCACATAGTTGGGCCTCTTTTTCTCAATGCTAACTTAACCGGTGAATTGTATCTGGAGATGTTACAAAATGATATTGAGGCGTTAATTCTTGAAATTCTAGAAGATAATCCAGATGAATTCGACAACTTGGAAATAACGTTTCAACAAGATGGTGCTCCTGCACACTATAACGGTGCAGTAAGACGTTACCTAGATGAAGAATATCGTGGTAGATGGATTGGACGACGAGGTTCGATCGAATGGCCAGCTCGGTCACCGGACCTTACACCATTAGATTTTTTTCTATGGGGGTACTTGAAATCTAAGGTTTACGCTACAGCACCTGACAGTATTGCCATTCTGAAACAACGAATTGTTGAAGAATGTAGGGCAATTTCCGCTGACACACTGGGACGAGTACGACAAGAGTTTAGCAATAGGATGCATTACTGCCAGGAAGTAGATGGAGCACATTTTGAACACTTATTATAAGAACTGGTTCTTAAATCTTTATTAATTAAATGCGAAACTATAATTTTCGTATTTCTTCAATTTATCAATCAAAATCAGCCGAAACCCAAACAAAATTAGTATGACTGAATAGGTATTTTCAATAACTTTCAAACGAGCTGTCACTTGCCATAGGGTCCCACTTGAAATTATTGGTCACAGTGGCCTTGTGACGTCATTTATGACTATTGCGTCACCTGTTATGACCAGTTGAGAAGCCTACATCCGTTTATTTCCACCCTCCAAATTTCATTATTATAAGTATACCCGTTCAAAAGATACGAGGGGGGGAGGGGACTTTTGACTAGCACTGTATATTGTAATCATTTTTGAAAATGCAGGAAAATGATTGCATTATAGTATTTGCATATATTTACCTATCAATGTTATACAGAGGCTTCATAAAGGAAATATAATCTCAAAAAAATGTAAAAACAATATCTCATGAACTACTAACTATTAAATATTTATTATTTTTGTGGATATTTTAAGATTTTTTTTTTTACCTTCAAAATATATTACTGGCCCTTCCTTACATAACAATATATACATATATATATATATATATATATTCTCAGACTCTTATTTATTCTGCAGAGTATCTCTCTCTCATTTTTTTTTCATTCAAAAATATTTTTCAAACAAGGCTTCATATAACTGTGAATTTGTGAATAGTTAGAAAATTAAACATTGATTTCAGCATTTGGAATGTGAATCAAAGTTGAACAAAATATAAATTGAACAGATTTGAAAAAATATAAGCTCTGAATTTTTCAGACTATCTCCATTTTCCAAACGATTCACCATACGCAGTGGAAGAAAATCAATTGATCGAAAATCAATAGTAATTTTTATCTCAGATTTAAAAAAAATTAAACGCTGAAAACTAATTTTGCCACTCTGGTGGCGAAGAAGAGTAATCGAGAGTTCCATTTCTCTCCATTTTGTGTCCCCCAACTTTTCTATCGTGTTACGAAATCGATGTGTTTCTCTCATGACGTATCATGGACCCTGTATGTTACAATTTCCATTCGACCGAAAATTCCGTACAATAATAATGAAAATAAACAATCCACTCCGTGTTTTCGAATTGGCTTGCTTTGTATTTATGAAACTAACTGGAAACACCCCGCGGGTACGGTGTACAGTTACGAAAACTCCCACACAATTGTGAAAATACCCAGATATCCATGTAAATCCAACAAGGCATGAATTTTAGCGACTTTGTTGTCGAAACGGTATTGATGATAATCGAGTCTTTGGGAAATGCTTGCTTGAAATCTGACGATCCCTTAAAAGTAGTATGGATCGTTTCTTCTTCCTGGGAGAGATATGATTGAATGAGCTATTAGATTGTGTGATGAAAGTTCAAGTTATTTGTTGAAATAGAATGCCCAGACTAAAATAGAAACTTAACTCGTGGAAACTTTTCTTATCTATAGTCTGAATTAGACTAGACCAGTGACGTGCCCGCATCAAAATTAAAAAAGGATCTTCAATAATGTCAACCCATTTTAAATGCTGTAAAACTGAGGAATTATCTAATGTGTGTTGCATACAGTGCCACAATATATCTCATCTCAGCTGCCAAGACAGGAAAAAGAATGCTGTTAAAATAGAAGACCACAAGATCTTATGCTCCAAAGAATGCACAACTAATAAAGCTAAAGAAGACAAAAAATATTATGAACTGGAGTCAATCATTAAGAAAATCAATGAACAACTAAATTTAAAAAGTAAGCTCTTGGAAGACTCTGAAATGAAGCAAGAGGAAACTATGACAGACATGATGGTAACAATTGCTAAATTGCAGGAAGAAACGAAAGAAAAAGATTCCTTTATTCACCGACTAAGAAGATCTTCTCTTGACCTACAAGATGTAATAGCTGACACAGAAGAGGGATATATTAGAAGCGTAAACGAACAAAAGAGAACTATAGACGAACTAAAAAAAAAGAAAATTTAAACATAATAAAGAAAAATCAGGATCTACTTCTGGGGAATGACATAATTGCTAGAGAAGTTATTGAATTATCCAATGATATAGAAGAATCGAATGGTATTAATAAAAATATGATAACATCAATTGGAACACTAACCCTGGATAATGAAACATATAGAGGAGAACTCGAACAGCTAAGATCTGAACATATTGTCTGTCTAAATAATAAAACGAAGAAGACAAGAGATAAACATGCAACAGAAATTACGAGAAGGGTAACAAATGAAAAACAGTTGGAACAAGTAGACAAACGTCATGAAAATTCAACAAAAAATGATACAGAATTGATGAAAAAGAAGACAACTGAACAAAAGAAGAATGTTGTGACCAGTATCAAAACATCAAGTAATAGTGAAGTTAATAAAAGCGACAAAAGTAAAATGATGTGATCAACATGGCCGTGGTTTGGGAAAAACTATCGGAAAACGAGTTGGAGGTACTACTACAGTTCAGACTATCATCAAACCTAATGCAAGGTATGACAATGTTATTGACAATATTGTGAATATATCCTAGGATTTCTCTTTGGCTGATAACATAGTAATTATAGCAGGTTATAACGATTTCCTAAGAGGAAAATACCCATCCTTTAAAAACATAAATGATAAACTCAAACATTGTACACATACAAATATAACCCTTGTATCGGTACCGTACATCACAGAGGATTATATAACTAATACCAATACATTCATTTATCAATTTAACATTAGACTAAATGATTATGTGACTAGGCTAAACAAGTATGGTGAAGGCAAGGTGACTTAACAAGGTAAATGGTAATAGATTGAACTTATCACAATCAACACAAAACATCTGTGAACTGGTAAACATCAACCGAACGAAGGACTTTACAAAAAATTTGGTATTTGCTAAAACAACCAGCCTGAACATCACGACCCAAAATCAAACAAACTTGTAGTTTTGCCGGAAATCAAGATAAACCATTTTTTACCATTAAAAACTCACCCCCTCCCACTTCCCGAACTCGGATCGACCGTAATTTATTTTTCCTTTCATTTTTATCATATTCCCCTCCTTTTTTAATGGGTTTCATCCTACTGTAATTTTTTTTGGTTTCAAAAATTATCGACCCTGGTCTATATATGTATGTATGTGTATATATGTGTGTTTATATTTATACGGTTTGTAATCTTTTTGTATTTTAAATGTTTGTACTCTTTTATATTCTGAATGCTTATAACTATTTTATAATTACCTTCTAGCTTTGTCAATGAAAATTTAATTCTTTCGATATGAAAGCATATTTGATTTTCTTTGATTATTCAGTGAAGAGCGGTGTGGAGTTCTTTGGACCGCTTTGCTAGTTTCAAATTTTTTTATTTTTCAAGCAAAGTTTTAGAAATTGTAAATTTGAATGGACGCCAGAATTTGTATTTAAACTATGACAAAAATCCAAAACCTTATTCAATAATGATTGCACATCAATTAACTTTCCTTCTGTGAATAACTACAACAATAAAATAAATACCAACTCATAACAATCTATTTACAAAAATTTACATTTCTTCCAAATTCAGAACATTTGAATCCAAAAATTTATTTTCTTATTCCAATGTAGAAAACTAATATTGTTTTGTTTTGGTGAACTGTCGGTTTTTTTGATGACGATGTACCTTGATTGCATTTTTCCTTGTCTAGCACTTAGCTAAACTCCACGAAGTGAATTGGCTTGCAATCAGGGGGTACTTATAGCTGCTGGGCTACCGATCAGGTTAACACGAACATCCGCTTCTGGTCCATCAAGTGTGTTCTCAGCGATTTTACATGAAAACAATATTGTTCATGTCAGAGTTTGATATACAAAAAAATTATATTTCTTGAAACTTGGAATCTTTTCAATGCAATCCTCAACTCATTGTTGTTACAGTTGAGTAAAGTTATTATTAAAATTAATTGATTATACAAATGAATAATATCCAATACTGAAATTGAAGAACTATTTTTTATAATTCTTATGAATTAACAAAAATTGATCTTTGCTTTATATATGGAAGAGATGATTTTTTCTCTGGTCTTGAGCAGCGAAGATATTTCGTTATCAACAATTAAAATCAGAATTTGAGACAATCAATTTTGTTGAATTTGATTCACGAAAATGACAATTTCAGCAATATTCAAGAAACGTATATGAGAATAAATGTTTGACCAGCCGTCAAATACTTCTTCAAAAAGGTTTTTGAAAATTCAAAGAAAATTCCAAATTCCAAGTACCAAATTTATACATGAAATATACATATTAGATCACTTCTACCACATCAAAACCACAGCTTGGTGATTATTTTCACCAAATATGGAACCATACCAAAGACATATAAAAACTCATAAAAAAATATATACATGTGGGATTCGTAATCCTGACAGAATTCTTCAAAAATATATAGTGAACGACTCTGCTATTTTTAGTCAGATTGACCTAAATAAACCTAATTATTGTTTTCATAACCAAAATGCGTAGATAACTTCAGATTCTTCCCTTGTGAAGAGTTATCTAACGTTCTCTCGAAAATTATTTGAATGTGACATATTTTTTAACAGATAACAGATATATCGGTAATTGTGAAAATACCCAGATATCCATGTAAATCCAACAAGGCATGAATTTCAGCGATTTTGTTGTCGGAACTGTATTGATGATAATAAAGTCTTTGAGAAATGCTTAAAATCTGACGATCCCTTTGAGGTATGGTTTTCTTAAAATTAGTATAAATCGCTTTTTATTCCTGGGAGAGATGTGATTGAATGAGCCATTAGATTGATCTATTTTTTCATAAAAGCAAAGACTTTCTTGATGCTTCTTCAATACATATACAGAGAGGTCTTGTCGGAAAAATATTTGAAATTCAGTGTGCACATTTGAGAGATGACATCAGGCCATGCAATTTTGTAGATTTGATTTTGTCACCCTAATAAGGAAACAAGTATAATTACCGTTAGGTAAGTTGTCATTCTGATAACCTAGGTGAGATATTATTCGTATCTAAATTCTTTTTTCGATATGAATTAAATCTTTTTCGCATATTTTCTAACTTCTTTTTGTGTCGTTATTTTATCTTTTTTAGGAAGTTCGATTATTGACTTATAAAATTAAGTTTATTGGAAACAAAGTGAAAAATTGACTTTGAACTAATTTTCATTTAAGTGAATATCCTAGAATATAAGTTGGAAATTTGATTGTCGTAGTTTTAATAAGAGCCTAAAAGAAATATATAAAAAAATATGTTACAAATATTTGGAACCTTCAAATATTAATACGTTATTTGCAGTGAGGGAGATGGAAGAATCATTTTTGAACATTTGGGTTCCTTAAAGAAATTATAGTTTTATACAGTGCTCGTCTAAAGTCCGTTCCCCCCTACTAATTTTTGAATCACCTGGTATATCGCAACGAAATTTGGAGGGCTCAAATAGGAGATGAGAACCTACTTTTTCATGGAAATATCACAGCTAAAAGTTTCAAAATGGTGGCTGAGCGCCATCTTCAAGAATTTTTTTGAGTATATTATTCCATTTTCGAAATCTGCTCATAATTTTCAACAGTTTTCTCTACTACACTTCACTCCAAAATTCAATTGTTTTCGAAATATTAACGTTTGAGAAGTGACATTCCGGTTTAAAATGAAGTATGGATTTTGGTCACTTCCGGTAAAATATTTTGCTAACTAATATTCTGTTATTAATTTGTAGTTAAATCTCTTGATGAATTCGACTGATAAGAGGCGTAAAGAGAGTTTTTAAGGAAAAAACAGTACCGCTCAGCGGAAAATCTCGAAGCCTACGAATGTGTTCTGTAAATTCACAATCAAAACAAATTAGTTAGCTAAAAAATTTTTATTTTTTTTGAATAACACTTTTATTTAACCCCAACAATTATTTCATCAAGTGTTCAATGTGGTCCCCTCCTAAATCTTGACAATAAAGTGCCCTATTATAAATAGCTTCTCTCACGTTGATGAAAGTCTGTTCATCTATTTCTTCACATGTATCTATTATTCTGCGTTCCAACTCTTCTATTGTTTGGCATTCAGTGGCGTAGATTTTTGACTTCAGATACCCCAAAAAGAAAAAATCTAGAGGTGTAAGATTCGGAGATCTTGGTGGCCATTCTGCACTTCACCTGCGACCTATCCATCGCCCAGGAAAGTTTGATTCGAGGAACTCTCTAGCCATGCGATCGAAATGGGGAGGTTTCCCCATCCAAGGTTCAATTTCAGTTTCTGAAAGATTTCTGTAAAGAACTCCTGTAAGATTGCCTCTGATGAAAATCGGTCCAACAACGCGATTGCCCAATATCCCTGCCCAAACATTCACCTTTTTAGGAAAGTGGGGATGTCCTTCTCTAAAAATATGTGGATTAGTATCGCTTCAGTATCGTACATTCTGTTTGGTGACTTTTCCATTAAGAAAAAACGTGCATTCGTCTGCGAAACATTTTGGTTGGGTTTGAAATGACCAAAATGTCACTTTTCAAATGTTAATATTTCGAAAACAATTGAATTTAGGAGGAAATTGTATAAAAGAAAACTGTTGAGAATTATGACCAGATTTCAAAAATGGAATAATATACGGGGTGTTCTATTGAAAAAAAATAATTGAAGATGGTTCCCAGCCACCATTTTAAAACCATTAGCTGTGATTTTTTCATGAAAAAGTAATTTTTTATCTCCTATTTGAGCCCTCCAAATTTCGTTGCGAGATACCAGAGGTTCAAAAATTAGTAGGGGGAGAACGGACTTAAGACGAGCACTGTATTTATTTTTAATGTCAATTTCAATGCCGATTACATTTTTCAATATATTTTCTATTCCCATTGCCTCACTATCTTGATTGAGGTAGCTTCTCGAATTTCCATTCTACTATATAATACCGGTATTTTGTATTCATATTTCCTGAAAAGGCAGGTCAGTATTCCTTTTCCTAAGAGATGAAGGGTATACAAAACCCCAACACTCTGTATCCACAAGGTCACTTACAAACAGTGGTTTGGGAAAAATAAGTTCATCTTCACTTGATTAAGGGTGTAAAATTTTGATTTTCTGCTTCCTCTATTGGTACGTTACCACTAACAAACTGAAACAAATCAAGTCTGATAAGTAACCTATTCCTGGGTTCAATAATAAATTCAGGAAACAAAGGAAATAATAATAAATATTAGGATATGGAATGCCGACCGTGAAATGAACATTATTATTACATTATTAAAAATGCAAGCAAATGCAACATATATAGTTGGAACATATATTTTCACAGAAACAAAACTAAACACGAAGACCTTCCTCAAAATTCCAACGATTTCTCTCAAATATAGCCGCAAACATTTCTCAAATACTCACCCGATTCACTACCTTTCTCTGAATTGGTGAATTTCTCTTCTTCCAATCATCTTTTCTCAGTACTGTTTATGTGCGTTGAAGAAAACATCAAATTGTAAAAAATCAGCTTGTCCTGAAATCAAAGGAATCAAGAAAAACATGATAATTAACAATTTAACAATTTTATTTTCAATACAAACTTCCAGATAATTTTAGATTTGAAGTCATAACCTAAAAAAACAGGTTAATCGTTGGTTGATGATTATAGATCAATTCTCACAAGATCATCGATCATAAAAAGGCCCCCATGAGATATTAGAGAAAAAAAAATTTTCTTCGAATGTCAGTTTGATTCAGTTCAGAATTGAAATAAGTGAAATTGTGGGAGTCACACATTTTGTCTAAGGTTTTTGACAGTGTTTTTCCCATCTCGATTAGTCATATATTCACAATGATGACTCATCTGGGCTGAGACCGATTGAGGTGTACCCCAGGGTTCGGTATTGGGTCCGCTCTTGTCCGAGATTTATATCAATGATCTTCACAACTATGTGAAACTATGTCATAATGTATTAGTTTTCGACGATACATTCTAATAAATTCAAGGACATTTATTTTTCTCTTGGTAAGTGCCTGAAATTCCAGATAAACCATGATGAACCTCAAAATATGATTTTTCGACTTCTTGCTGGCTGACTTCAGATATTTATTTTTGAACCGTGAAATTATGTCTGTACCTTCTATGTGTGTTCTTTTGTTTTCCAAAATATTCATAATTTCAGACTCAGAACTCAGAATTCAACTTTAAATCTCTAAAATATATTTTGATTTTTAGTTGTATATGTTCTACTTTAGTATGAATATAGAGCCTCTTGAGAAGGTTTCAAGTCCAGTTTCATTTTCGGATGCATACCGAAAGCCTTGAGGGAGCCGCCATGGTTTATACCAAAGACTGAGAGGACGTCCATCATGCAAGCAAAAGTCTTATATCGCCCCATCAGTATCACCACTTTTCTCCTTAAAACAATGGAGATAATTATTGACTATTACATAAGAAAAGAAATGCTCTTGGATATACCTACGACTTCACGAAAAACAGTCCGCCTACCAAGCAGGAAAATCGACAATAAGAGCTCTACAATGGTTGGTTGAAAGCATTGAAAGACATACTTGGCGAAAGAAACGGCTCTATGTGCATATAGAGGATGCTTTCGATGACATCTTACATGATTTCATCATTAGATCACTAGAGATATGAACGTATATGTCGTCTCCAAGGCAGAGTTACATCGCCTTTTCTGTGGTCAATGATCGTGAATAATCTAAGCTCCTAAACTAATGTAAGTAACTAATTTTGAGTCGGCGCCAAACGAACAATCAACGAAGATCATTAAATTACTTCAAAAACTTATCAGAATGTCACCGCGCAAATCGATGCCATCATTTACGCCTAACCTAATTCATTTGCTTGTTTGTTTGGCGCCGATTCAAAATTAGTTACTTACATTAGTTTAGGAGCTTAGTTATTGAGACTTGGAAGGTTTATTTTATTTTTTACTTTTCATTTCCGTATATCGTCGGTTTTTCGTTAAAAAAATTCTCAATAAAAGATATTCATAAACGGAGAAAATCTAGAAAAAATCAGCGTTTTTTAAAAAAATTCCTTACACCGCCATTTTTCAAGTTGTAGCGTTGGATCTCCGAGACATATGATTGATATGTACTTTATACGTAAAAAACTGTTGGATCGTTAGTTTTTGCATAATTGCAAATTGATTTTTTTGATGCACTTATAAGATTTTGATGAATTACAACACTCGCCTGCGGCTCGTGCTGCAAACTTCATCTGCATGAGTTATGACCTACATTACCGCTCGTTATATAATGTACTATTATCACTATATTTCAACTTCAAGCACATGTGAAGCAAATTTGTGAGTTTATGATCTCGCCAATTGAATAATGAATATAATTTTTTTTCTATGAATTGAAAAATACAGGATAAAAATGAAGTTAATTTTTGTGAATATCCAACAGAAGACAACTATTTCCCCGGCTAAAGCCACGCTTGACATTGAACTACATCTGATAGATAATGAGAAAGGACCCTAACTCAAAAGAAAAAATCTAAAAGTGAAAATTAACTCCATTTTTATCGTGAATTTTTCAATTCACAGAAAAACATTTCTATTCAATATTCAATTGAGAATGTCTTCTTTTTCAACATGAAGATATGCAAAAACTAATGAACCGACAGCGTCTTACTTTTTTGCATATGAAGTACCTACATATCAATCACTTCTAGGTCGCGGAGAGCCTGCGCTGCAACTTGAAAAATGGCGGTGTTGGTAATTTTTGAAAAAACGCAGATGTTTTCGGTTTTTGCCGTTTTTTCCCGTTACGAATTCGATCGAGTCGTGCCAGGGCAAATTTTTCTCGAATTTTGATCCTCTACAACGAAATTGCTTCATTATTTTTCATGTTACAAGCGGAAAACGAAATGTTTATAACAAATTAAGCAATGATAGTTGTGAGCAGGAATCGTCCTTCGTATGATGGCACGCCCGGTATCCTGGTATTATTTTTATCGCTGAATCAGTCATTTTCTGCTCTATTGATTGTCCTAGATACGAATGTCACATAAAATCCTATATTACTAATTTATTTTTTAATCACATTTCTAATCCACCCTTGGTTGAATTGACATCTCCATGGCGATAAATCTAAAGGTATATTTTTCATTGTGGAAGACGCGGAAGTTTCACCAACCGATACATTTGATGACTAATATTATCCGTAACCAATAAATAACTTTGAAACGTAATAACCAACGAGAAAGTCATTGTTGTAGATGCTCTCAAGGTGGTAAATCGAAAAAATATTCAGGATTCCATTCGATGTCGTGTTTGCTAAGAACATAAATTGGTTAGTTATAAAAGTAAATAGGGTCGTAAATGGTAATACCGGAGCATGCTCGACCAAATTACAAAACGAACCAAAGCAACGAGCTCCGTTTGAAGTTTATGACATGTCGTACACATTTCACAACATGTGTTATCGGCGATTTTCAGTTTGACTCACGTGGTGCTCCTCCTAGGCCATATGCCTTCCCGATCAATTGGCGTATAAATTAGTGCAACAACTTATACCCGGCAATCACACTTAATCATTGATAATGAGTATTTCGATTAGGAATTTGCTACTGTTTATCCGCGAATCTGCAATAAATAATTTAACTGCCATGTTCATAAATTATACACTCTTTGCGGCGCTGCAATGAATAATAATGAGGAAATGGCATTTCAGGGAATGACTAAATTCAGTTATTAAATCCACAATGTTGAGGTCGATCAGAAATAATGAGTGATAATATTCCGAAGGCAATACGCAGACAATATATAATAATTGATTTAGTTGGATACCGGGCCGCTCAACTAATCAAGTGAATCGATGTATATTCACTGATGGCATGGTTTATTTATAGAGAAGTAAGCTAGTTGGACTGACGCAATAGAGATTGTGTTTTATAATAATAATAATAAAATTCGTTCAGTAAGATCATCAAAAATGATATTGAATGAGTCATAATATAATAATAGAAACGAATAAATCAATAGGAATAAAATAAATATTGTAATACATATGTAAAGCATTGTCAATAAGAATTTGTTCAGGATATCAATTCTCGAGCTTTACTGAAATCGAAAAAGGCGTACCACAGGGAAGTGTGCTTGGTCCTTTACTTTTCATAAAATATATATATATATATATATATATATATAAATGATATACCAGATATTTTCAAACAATCAAGTACTACAGTCGTGAGTTATGCAGACGATTCCAATGTCATTCTACCCATTAACAGACACCTTACTCTGGAGAACTCAATTTTAAAAATTTTCTAAAGTTTCAACATATTTTAGTACTAACATGTTATTATCAAACACCGCTGAAACAGACTGCATAATTTTTAAAACTGTCCACAATAATATCGCCTTCCCGGAGAATATTCAGCTCGGAAACGATAGTATATCTTTTTCAACCAGTACAAAACTGTTAGGAATCTAAATTAAACCATGGAATACATATTGAAAATCACTCAAAAAACTGGCAAGTAAATGTTATAAAAAATTTTTTTTTTTTCACTTGGTATATATGGTAAGTCAGTTTTAAGAAAATTTAGTAAAAATACAAAAAAATAAAAACGAGCACAGGTTCACCTATATATATATATATATACTCACATATATATATATATATATATATATATATATATATATACTCACATACATAAAAGGTATGCGAGCATTTTACAACATTCACAAAATTGATCCTAATTAAAATTGGGAACACAGTGATTGAAATTATTTGTGGGATTGTCAGTTAGGAAATCTTGATAACTATAATAGCATTTCTCTAAAAGAAATTTTTTAATACATCCATGGAATATCCTATCACTTCTGATTCTTTTGACTACATTTGGTAACTTATTGGAGCAAGCAATGGCATTATAATGAGGGGATTTTTTATAATTTGACATTTGATGTTGTGGGATTCTCGAAAGATCACCATTTCTTGTATTATGACTGCGTTCTGTAGCAGTCTTCTCATATAATTTGGGGTTTTGCCTGACAAACATCATACATTTGAGGATGAAGATAGAAGAGGCTGTCAATATTTTTTCATCTATAAAAACGGTTCGACAGCTATCTCGGAAGTCCACATTGAAGATTAGCCTTATGACGCGTTTCTGCGCTGAGAAAATTCTGGAAAAATCCCTTGCCCTGCCCCAGGCCATAACATTTGAACTTAGATGAGAATAGACCATGGCATAATATATGTGTTGAGTAAGCCAGGTTCATCCAAACTGGATTTCAACTGCTTTATGGCACAGTATGCTTTATTCAAGTTGGCACAAATATGATCCACGTGTTTTCCCAATTTAAATTGTCGTCTAGGTAGGTACCTAAAAATTTTATTTCTTCAGAAGCTTGAATATCATAGTTTGGGCATAGACCATTTGGAATATTCCGTCTGAAGTGGAAATTAACACTGATCGATTTAGAAGTATTCAGAATGAGCTTATTTCTTTGGCACCAGGTGCTGAACTGATCAATAATGCGTTCTGATTTGCTGATGAGTTGCTCAGCGTTTTCACCCGATATAGTTATCGTAGTATCATCAGCAAACATTGTAACATAGCCTTCCATTATGTGTTGAGGAAGATCGTTGACATAGAGGAGAAACAGTAACGGTCCTAGAACAGAACCCTGTGGCACACCGAGTTTAACAGTTTTCGACTCGGATGACAATCCATTGCAGATTACGACCATATCTCTATTTGTCATATAGGATTCTATTCAATTTATCATATTTCGTGGAAACCCGAACATTGATGGTTTATTGATGAGAAATTCAGAGCACACTGTATCAAATGCTTTTGATAAGTCGAAAAATAGTGAGATCACATATTTACCAGTATCAATTTCTGCGTATATAAAATTCAGGAGGTTATAGGAAGCTGTTTCTATAGATTTATGTTTCCTGAATCCATGCTGAGACGTGCATAGAAGCTTATTTGTTTCCAACTGATCTATAACTCTGAGGGCTACAACTTTTTCAAATAATTTGGATAAGGAGCAGAACAAGGATATTTGCCTGTAGTTATCCATCTCCGTGGAATTAACTTTTTTATGTACAGGTATAACGAGTGCTTATTTCAGAACTCCTGGAAAGTGTCCTTGAATTAGAGATTGATTCATTAGGTGGGTTAATGGTACAATAATGGCAGGTAATATTTTCTTAATTGTGACGATTGAGAGTTCATCGAAGCCTGCCGATTTTTTATTCTTCATTTCGGATAGGGCTTTTATTAACTCATATTCAGTAATTTCCGCGTTCCGCATAGTCTGCAAGCACTCTTGGAATGCTAACTTTGCAGAATGCAGTGCCCGAAAATATACAATTCAATTTGTTTGCCAAAAATCGAGATATTATTTGCTAAAAAATTTAATTTGGCGTTTCCGGACGCCGCAATGTTTTAGTGTTGAAATTTTCGAAGTCTTCGTGTTAACACATCAATATTTTATTGTTTTGCTGTTTGCTTTCGTTTTCTTGCACATTATTCAATACATTTTTTTGCCCATTTGCTTCAGCTGGACCAACTTCATTGAATTTCTGGCCCTCATTTGTGGACCAGTATGTATAGGTAAACTAGGACAAAAAATCCCAGTCAACTCAATTGGTGCCAAAATAGGTAATGTAGAGTGTATAGTAGACCCATTTACCGACTTGTTATTCCCTGACTATGTGAACAAACATGAGGTAATAATTAGTTTAATATTTACTAGAAAGTTTTTCCTGAAAGTTCAAGTATCTTAAACACATTTTGCTGGTCACCTTCAGGTGACATTCAACCTAATCAATAACTCTATTGACCCATGAGGCTGTGAAGGTAAATTTGGAGTTCATTATGAGTTAGTTAGTAGTTGAAGGTAGAATATTTGGTCAGAAATAGGTAAATTCGGACATTTTGAAGCCATTTTACCCCTCTGCTTGGTTCGTTTTTCCCATAATGTAAGTTGGGTTGTTTCGGAAAAATGAGTTATAATATATTTTTTTAAATAATATTTTATAGATATTTTGAGAAACATATTTGCAGAAGTTCAAAAAATACATTCATCCACTTTCTTTCATGTGGATTATTCCCAAATTTGAAGTCAGAAAAATGGCACAGAAAGCCTGGAAAATTCGTGGAGAAAAACAATATAGCAAATATCCATATGTGTTTGTGCAAATTTCTGCAAAGTTCGGACAGAAACTTGCGCATATAATACTATTTGATCCATTTTCATGTATTTTTTGCTATGTAATTTTAGGACGAATTTTGGACTCGCTGGTGTGTCGAAATATTTTTTTTTTAGAGAAATGATCTGCCGAGTAAACATGTTTTTTTAAATTCGTATGTATTTACAGGTATATTTTTGATTGATCGATTCGTTGTTTACATCCAAATGCATCGTGGGATATGTTGGTATAATTGATATGATAATTATTCGTCACAAAATGCATCATCGGTTGTTATCACAAATTTAATATACTCATTCAGTTCAATACTGGATATTACACCAACTATTCATTATCAATGGGGGAAAATCCAAAACTCTACCTTCGATTCACCGCAAAACCAAATTGACTGCACTTTCTTTCAATAATAGTATGAATCACTGGAAAAAACGTTGAATCATGCATTATATCGAAGGTTAACTTACGAGCAATTTTTCAATTTTTCAATTAAATGACACAGTCATAGGGAAATGAATGATACTTTTTGCAATAAAAGGATAATACAAAGGAGAAATTGGAACATTTACCATTTGAACTGTGTTACCCTGTATTCGTGACTTCGAAAAAAAATCCGTAAATCATTGGAGCACTTGTGAAAATTAATGGCAAATTAACTCCATTGTATCATCAACCTTATTCATTGAGTACACTTTCCAGTTTCATTAAGTTATTCAAAAGTTTCGAAAAAAACAATTATAATTTATTACACGCTTTATATTAGCTTCACTTGTATGTTTGTTTGTTTGTTTGTTTGTTTGTAACCGACTCCTTTGGGCGCGATTTTGACCCACTTCCAGACGTCCGAATGATTTGAAATTTGGCAGGTGTACATTAATCCGGTGACAATGTATTAAGAAATTTTTGTGTGAAATAAAAACGAAATGGCGACTCCAATATGGCGTACGAGTTTTGTGATTATGGTCCGATTGCTTCAAAATTGGTATCTGAGGGTTTTCGTGATCGGAGATTATGATTCTTTGTCAAAATTAAAAATTCAAGATGGCGGCTCCAAAATGGTGGCCGAGTTTTGTGATTATGGTCTGATTCTATTCAAAATTGGTATGTGGGGTTTTTGGGGTCGAATATTATGATTCTTTTGTGAAAATTGCAAAATTCAAGATGGCGGCTTCAAAATGGTGGCCGAGTTATCGAAAAATTCAAGATGGCGGCTTTAAAATGGCGGCCGAGTTTTGTGATTATGGTCTGATTCTATTCAAAATTGGTATGTGGGGGTTTCGGGGTTAGAAATTTTGAATTTTTTGCTAATATTCAAAAATTTAAGATGGCGGCTTTGAAATGGTGGCCGAGTTATTGAAAAATTCAAGATGGCGGCTTTAAAATGGCGGCCGAGTTTTGTGATTATGGTCTGATTCTATGAAAAATTGGTATGTGGGGGTTTTTAGGGTCGAAAATTATGATTTTTTTGTAAAAATTGAAAAATTCAAGATGGTGGCTTTAAAATGGCGGCCGAGTTTTGTGATTGATTATGGTCTGATTCTATTCAAAATTGGTATGTGGGGGTTTTTGGGGTCGGAGATTATGATTACATAATTTGATAAGATTATTCCATTTTCTAATTTGCAAAAAAATAATAAAAATAATAGTTTACAAAAAACTAAATAAACACGCTTTTATAAATAAACCACACTGAAAAGTAGGAAATAAATAATAGTTTAAAAAACTAAAGAACACGCTTTTATAAAAAACCAGATTTAAAAAATGGAAAATAAGAAAAAAAATAATTTTATTTAAAAAAAAACGTGGGGTGCATGGTACCACTAATTATAACATCAAACACCCAGGGCAGTAAAGTAAGAAATGTCTCAGATCACAAGTAATTGTTGGCGGAGGCGATACCATGCACCCCACGCTGTTTTTGAAATAAAATAAATGTTTTTCTTATTTTCTATTTTTTTAGTCTGGTTTTCTATATGAAATATACGGGTCGAATAGAGAACCTCCTCCTTTTTGGTTTCGTCGGTTAAAAAGCGTGTTCTTTAGTTTTTTTGAACTATTATTTATTTTCTAACACGGTAGGAGAACTTTTTATGAAAGAGCGCGATTTAGATCTAATTTTGGTCCATAATTTGTGAAATATCTCCATACAACTCAGGTATCTTAGGGTGAACCTTAGCGTCAAACTTCGGCAGTCTTCATGTTGTAAACCGTTTCATCTGCATGGCTGATCTGCAACAACAGGATGAGTTACAATAATAAGAATTGTATAGAAGAAACGTCAAGGAATATATCAAAGACTTTTGGCTACAAATATTTATCATGTATAAATGAATACTAGTTAAATAACAGGTGTCCTTGGAGAACGTGCACACAAACCATGTCTCCTACAGACATTCTACAAGAGTAGAGTGCGACCAGAAATCTAAGAAGGTCGTAAATCACCAACCACTTGAGTTATCAGCCGGCGGTGGATTATACGCAGAGTTGTACCTGCCCTAGCCAATAAATTTTGTTTTATAGGTAGGTATAATGATATTGGGTTAAATTATTAAAAAATTGCTTGAATATAATTGAGAATTGTTTATTTATATAAATATATGATATATATATATATATATATATATATATATATATAATTATATTATATTATATAATAATATATGATATACCTAATAATTAAAATGTCAAACTTTATACTTTATAAAAAGTTCAGTTTCTCGATAAAAGATATTTATAAACAAAATACTCACGAAGATCAGTTTCACTTTCACTGTCCTCATCCAAATTGATAATAAACTTTTCTTTGGGAATTTTTTTTATATTCATATATAACTTTTCCCTCTTTTTAATATGGCTTCTGCTTCTGTCAGGAATGTTTGCAGTTTCTGTTTGAATAAGAGCTACCACAGTTGAACTTGAGGTTGGAGAAGTATTATTTCTTCGAACTGCTGACTTAAGCTGATGCCATATATGTTCAATTAGGTTAAACATACAGTGATAAGGAGGAAGTCTGAGCACCGTATGTCCCAAGCTTTCAGCCAATGAATCACAAATTAATTTTTTTTATCGAATAACTGTGTAAAACTTCTGATAACTGTTTTTTGTTTACTTTTCCTCATAGTACATATCATTATTTAACATATATTCTTGTGGCTTTGGTGTCATTTGAACATGGAGCTTTATCTAGTCTTCGACTGTGGTATCTATGACGATATTACTGTTGGGTGGAATATTTGGTATGAGTTTATTTTGGAAGCAGTCTTCAAATAATTCGGCTGTAGTATCATCATGATAATCGACTAAAGAGTCCTCAATATTCTTTGCCGATAAAGACAACGCATTTGGTATAAAAGCATTTTCGGTTCCTGCGTGAATTATCGTAATGCGTTTGCCTTTATTAGACGGCGCATTAGTTTGGCACAAGTCAGATGAGTCTACCCAACTTTTGTTTGGAATATCGTGTGTATCGAACCAAGTTTCATCCAAATACACTACTGTTCTACCATATTCTCTAAATTCGTTCATTGCCAATAAATATTCAAATTGCCATTTCTTAAGGCGCAAGGATTACATTAAGATTTTTCTGCTACTAGGGAGTTTTTTAAATTTAAATCCGTTTTGTAAAAGAGACTTCCTCAAAGTCTCTTCGCAACACTGGATACAAGTTTCATTATTTTTAAGCCGTTGCATTAAAATATCTCATGTAGGCACAATTTGCTCTTTATACAAGGCATATACTGTTCTGCGAATTATATCTACATCACAGCCATCTAGTTTCCTTGAACCTCCAGAGTCTTTTCGTTTCTTTCTTTTTAAAATAGGGTTACTTACTATTTTAAACACCGTGGATTACGGTGTTTTTGTTAAAGAAGCACTTTTTCGCACAGCTTGATCCTTGGACATTCCACGTTCCAGAAGGGAAGTATAAACATTTAATATAATTTGTTTCCCATGAGGGGGTAACATTTGTCGACTAGTGGTACTACGACCACCAGTTAAAGTACTAGCTTCAGGATGAGCCCATGCCACATTTTTCACGACACAAAAATCGAATAGACACTTTAAAATAGTCACAACGAAATATTAGGTAGGTAATGACTAAATGTTGTTTAATTTTCCCACTTTTATTTCTGAAATTGGAAAGCGGTCAGTTCTCAAAACCGTCTTGTTTTCCAAATCTGATAGGTAATACATTTTGTAACCTTAAATAGACCATTATCGTTATAATCTCGTTATTAGCCGATTAGTGCTGAAAGTCTCGTGGCCAGTTAATTACATTTTATTATTTACAACATTTAAACATATCCTTACCAAGGGTTCCAAATCAATCATACGAGATTTTTTATTATCGAATAAATTTAAATACAAAACTGTCAACAAAAGCCAAAAATAATGGAGAGCCCACTATTATTAAAATGCCAAACTATTTCATGAGACATTTTAATCCGGACCTGGGAATATTTCAAGGGGCACATACTTTTATCGCTTATCTATATTTCGAACAACAGGTAATAATGAGGGTCGTCGGCTAATATTGATTCACAACCTTCTTAGATTTCTGGTCGCACTCTACTTTTCTAACATAAAATTGATTAAGCAACTATTCACTAATTTTTTTCTGTTTTACGTTTGTTAATACCTGTTTCAATAACAGATTATGTGTTGAAACGGTTCGATAGTATAATTTTTCACATATTATAATGAGAATCAATTGAGAACACCTAGTTTTATTTTTTTAAATATAAATTTGGAATACTAATTTGTATAAAATGTTATCTCAAAAACTAAGCAACTCCAGATCAGAAACTTTTTCCATAAGATATCTCAAGGAATCTCCCCATGAATTCTTGATTGTAGTTAGGAAAAAACGTGTGTTTAAGAAATCTACAAATGGACTCAAAAACAGTTTCATAAGCAATACTTTACAATTCGAAAGAAAAATGCATACATAGTGAAGAACTGCAATCTGTTATTCAAAATTCGCGATCGCATCTGGGTGTATAATATAAACATAACATACAATCTCATGAGCTTGTTTACGCCTGAAATGTTTATGCAAATTTAATAGGTATGTCGAAAGGACAAATATTCGCCTTGATTTCTCAATCTTTTTTAGGAATAACTCATGACAAAGGTCTCACTTACAAAATTGTTTCACTGTACAGATGGTACGGTGTTATTCACTATAAAGTACCCACCCCTTATCGTTATTGCCTATAGAAAAGAAAAAAAAGTTAAATGTAAAAGTTTTGTGGTTATGCCTGAATTTTGATAAAATGCTATAAAAAATACAGTAGCGTGCCGATTTCAGGGAATATTTTTTCAATGGGATACCCACTAAATTATTGAATTTTTGGAATGATCTTTTTTTCCTGATTTCAAAAATATACCCCTATCTTATACCGTTTTTGAGTTATTAAACGTCGAATAACTTAGACTAGTTGTTACTGTAAGTAACATCAAGTAAGTACGTAAGTAAGGAAGCTATGAAAATGACATGTTTTTTTAGTGACATTTCTTTAATGGAATAATAATCAAAATGATTTACAGTGAGAAAAAAAAAGTTCAAATATATACTTGTTATATACAAAACAACAAAAAAAAACTTGTTGCAAAAAGTGCATATACAGTGTTGTATCCAAAGCGTGAAAACACCGTCGGAAAATACATTCAAAAAGATTTACCAAAAGGTGACTCATACTTTCAGTTTCAGTAGAAAAACGCGTGAAGTTCAAGAATACCAGGAAGATATTCTACTTCATTTCGAAGACTTTTCTGAAACTTTGTATTATTTTTTTGAAAATTCTGAATGAAGTTTAAAAAATGTAGCCGATCAATTAGGTGAAAGTTTTTCCAAAAGCCAACGTACTTTGAAAAAGAATAACTACAAACCATATGAAATTTTATCCGTACAAGTTTTAACCCAGACTCATAAGAGGAAAAGGCTGGAATTTTGCCAACAGATGATTCAAAATTTGAATGAAGATCCCGATTATTCAACTCAAATATTATGAACTGATGAGTCATCCTTTCCTACGACAGGAGATTTCAATAGAAAAAATCCAAGGTCGTGAGACAAAAAGGGCAACAGAAAATGATTGCTAAAACAGATAAAGAAAACAGGAAGAAAAACTGTTAGCGTTTGGTGCGAAATTTTTAGAAACATTGTTGGCTCTATACTTCATGATTATATACTAACAGGAGTTACCTATCACGAAAAACTCATCCCAGAAGTAGAAAATATTCTTTACCGAATGTTTCGGAAGCCGAGCTTGCCAGTATGATTTGAATGCAAGATTAACATTTGAATAATGTATTCCCAATATGGATAGGAAATAATAGAAGTATCAAATGGTCACCTAACAGTCTGGACTTGACCCCTATGGATTTATTTTTCAAGGGATTTCTAAAAGACATTCTCAATAATAATAATATTCAACTCATTAAAGGCACGATTTGTCTTGGAATAGAGAATCTGAATGTCAATAATCAAGCACTTATAAATATAAGAAGATGTTATCAATTATACCTTGATAATACTGTTGGACACATTGAATATCTCTCATGAGTTATCATGTTATTTAAATTTTCTAAATAAATCCATGTTATCTATTTTTATATAAATATTTGAACTTTTTCTTCCTCACTGTAAACCATTTTGAATATTCCATTCAGGAAATGTAACTAAACAAGTATAATATAAGTCAGTTTCATAGCTTACTTGAAAAATGTTAACTTTTAGAGGATAGGTATTTACAGTAACAACTAGTCTAACTGAGTTATTCGACGTGTAATAACTCAAGAACGGTATAAGATAGGGGTGATAAAAAATAAATCTTCAACAAAAAATGTTGTTCCCTATAAATTTCTGAGAACCGGGATTTAACCTTTATAACCTATAAATGCTACTATCGTTTGAACTTCAATTCATTCCGTTTGGTTCCATTGAAACAAGGGAAATCTCAGTGTCCAATTGTAGCAGATTTGTATAACGAAGACGATTCATTAGTACGGAATTCATTACAGTAGTATGTTTGTTATAAAAACATTGAATTCAGAAAAACGTTTACTACCTTTGCTATTTATAAATAATAATTCAATTAACTATTATATTGAATTCAAGGATACTTTTCATCAAGTCTCTCTCGGCATGATTCCTGATGGAAGTTGAACAAAATACCAATGAATGAACATATAGAAGAAACCATATTCGAATCTGATTCCAGGTCCTGATTGGACTAACATACAACACCATTATATATTTTTTTCAAACTTATTTTTCGATTCACAAAATATGGATACGAAATGATAACAAAAAGGACAACATAAATACGAAGAATAAAAATCTGAACGGAGAACACGGAATGTAAGAAGCATTGCAAAAAAGAAGAGGAAGTGAAAGATTAAATTAAATTGAAAAATTAAAATTTAGAAATAAAAAAAATTCAATACAATAGTTAATTCAATTATTAGTTATCAATAGCAAAGGTGGTAAACGTTTTTCTGAATTCAATGTTGTCATAACAAACATACTACTGTAATGAATTCCGTACTAATGAATCGTCTTTGTTATACAAATCTGCTATAATGGACCTTTCCATTTAGGAAAAAAAAAATCCAAAACTTATATAGGTCGATTGTATTTCATTTGAAACGTCCAATTGACTTAGAATGCCATCATATATTTTTTATTTCGAAAAGATATTGCGGTTGAAAGAGTACCCGTGACGTCACGTTCATCGAAAACTACCCCCTCCATAATCCACGTTCAGAAACACGCATTACTGTTCTTGTCAAAAATATAGCTCACTGCTTGATATACACCATTAATATATAATTGAACTCTGTTTATTGATAGACTCATAAAAAAAACTCATTTCAACAACGGTTTTCTTTATTTAAAACATTCAAAGTTTCTGAACGGGCCTTCCTTTTGATGAAGACCGATCATTGGCAACACCGCAAATGTTACAGACAGTTCCCAGTTCCCATGAAAATAATATTGAGATTTGAGGTTAACCATTAATGTTTATTGGAATGAAGTTCCTTATCGCGCGTTGCGAAAGGGGGCTAGACGGAATAAATTAAGACCAAAAGTTGTAACGACACTTTTTGCTATATTGGTAAGCCGTGCGGCGTGCGCGTGTTTCTATGTCTGTCTCTCTCTCTCTCTCTCTCTCCCTCTCTGTCTCATAGAAAGCAAGCCAGTTATTTTCGTTTGGTCTTTCTATTTCGTATACAGGTTTTTGTACATAATAAATAATAAAAAATAATAACAATAATGAATCCTGACAAGTGTTTCTGCACAAGTTCCGGATATTGCTGATGGAGTTAGGTAAGTAGAGATTTCATACAGACAATAATAAATGCTTATGTATTTTTAGCAAGTACGCATTATAACCTCTCTCTACTATTGTGCTAACCAAGTCATACGCGTTATAATCTCGCCATTATTGTGTGTTTAGCAAGTGTACGCGTCATAACTTTAATAAATTTAAAAGCAAATTATATTTTAATATTACAATATCAATGCGTATGTACTAAAATTGAGCCTACTGATTAAGTTTATATTACATTATATTTGTTAATAATAAAAATAATATTATTATAACTTAAAAACAAAATTTTTATTACAATTCCTTCACTAATTAATCGAAATGAACTTCGTTCCATCCGGGTGTCCCTTGACACCTCTCAACTTTTTTTCATCAACTTATTAATTTCTTGATATCATAAACGATTTGGTGTGTTTATAATGAAACAAGGCTTCGTAAAAGCAGGTTCGGAAAATTTGCCAAGGGTGGATTATGAGATGATTTACTCTTTTTATTCAACAAACATTATTTTTTTGAGTGCTGAAATGAAAAATGTGAAAACGGTAAGCAATTTGTGTTAGGTATATAGCAAAAATAAATATCGTGATCATTTTCAACTGACTTATTCGCATCAAAAAAGTAAATCAACACATGTTATCTTTTTACAGATCTACCAGTGTTTCCAGTGGTGATAATGCTGTTGGCTACATACAGTTGGAACGCCAAGAAAACGTCTGCAATGTGAAAGCAAAGCTCACACCGGAACATAAAATCCACAATTTTTTTAATAATTGTTTGGTGCAGGTAGACGAAGAAGCAATGTCCTAGAATGTCCGTGTTTAGACTGTTCGGCCTCTGAAGGTATGTGTATATTGAAAAAATGTTTTGACAATTCAGATGAGATCAAATATATTTGGTATTCATATAACATCAAGAATGCACAAGGCCAATTTGAAGAATATGTTGGGACAAAAAAGTAAGAACAAAGAACTCTTGAAATTTGTGGAAGATGCATAAATTTTTTTTCTAAAACTGAAAATATGTGTTACATACAATGCATTGTGTTTTCCAGGTGGATGTAAACATGGACTGGCATTTTTCTTGTGGCTCCATAGAAGAAGTGAAGAATCTTTTTGAAATTCACCCCCTAAAGGGGTCAAATGAGGAGTAAATTTTTTTATAGGGTTTCGGTTAGTTTTTGAGTTACGGTCATGAGCATTGGTGTTTTGGCTCTCTATTACAAATGAAGAATTCGTGTCTAACCTAACTTAAAAATTACTTTTGCTGTAAAATCAATTATGGCACCCAAACGAGATAATGGGAAACGGGAAGCCACAGGCATTATATATAAATATATATATTAATATTTGATTTTGTTTTCATGTTTCAGCACAGAATACAGAATATATCAAAAAACTGTGTAATCCCTGAGATCGCAAGCTCCTTTGATTGGCCCAGTGGAGCACTTGCCAATGAAGGTGAGGATTATTTTATTTAGTTATTTCAAGTTTGTCAAAATTACTCCTAATATATTGGTTAAATGATACTTTATATCAAAATTGAACATGGGATACTTCACAACCTCTGGTTATTTCATAAGAAATATAAAGTGAAAATGCTTTTTTTTTCTAATTTATATATGAAGTGCAATAGATAAGCGCTGGCGCTGCTATCCTTCGATATTTTCACAATCAGGATCGGATAAAGACTGACTAGGAATATACTCAGAATTTTTTTTGGTGGTGTTATTTTGGTGAATCGGATAATGTACTAGCTTGACTACTGCTAGGAGAAGAACTATTCGAAACTCTTGAGTAAATATTTCCCATGGATGTAATGTCACTCAACACAGTTTTACTAGCTGAAGGAGTGATGTTTTCATTTGGTTTGGGTTTCTTCATCGTTGGTAGGTCATGTACTTATGATGAAACATTGTCAGACCAATGTCGTTTCAGGTTGATATGTGGACAGACATCTTTCTTGAACATAAATTTGGATCCCGTTGTTCTAGCATATTCCCAATTCATAGTATCTTCTTTCAGCTGGAACCAAAGAACAATGTTTTTGGGATTGGATATAAAATACAGTACTGATCGATGATTTTGCAAACTTGCATTGAGTGAAATCGTTCCTTGATGTACTCACCTGGAAATGTTCTGCACAAAAGCATTTATTTCCGCTTTTTACAAAAGTTTGATTCACTTTCACTGGTGTTCAGACAACCGGGCACATTGCACTTTTTAGACATTTTCATAGTTATTAGAATTAGAAAATAATTTCCAAAATTTTTCATGGAGAGCTTGTTCATTTGCAGCAGTTCTCTGCATATCTCGTGTCTCGTATCAGATATATGCAAGAAAAAGAGCTGGAGAGAGGAAAACGATTGATAATATTCTATTCCGTGGAGCAAACGAACGAACCTATCAAAGTATCAAATAACAAATGTCATTACATCACAATTCCATGATTCGCAACTCATACAACGATGCCAAATCAACTTTTAGCGAACGTGACGTCACGAACCCACTTTCTCCCGGATTATGGAAAAACTACCCATCAGAAAAAAAAAATCCCAAGTGATATTAGCACAATTACTTTCTAATTACAGTGTTTTCTCATGGTGCATAAAAAGGTCCATTGGGCCCTGAGATTTTCAATGGAACCAAACGAAATGAATTGGAGTTCAAACGAAAGTAGCATTTATAGGTTATAAAGGGAGGTTGAATCCAGGTTTTCATTAAACACAATAGAAATTTATATGCAACATAATTTATTTTATCACCCCACACTTTTTGGATATCAACATTTATCTTAGAGATTTGAAATTGAAATAAAAAACCTTCCTGAGGTTCCATGTTCCAAACAATATTACCTGTGGAAAGGTGGGTATCAAAAATTGTTTTTTGTCTCATTTTGGTACTAGTAGGTGCGGATATATCTCCACATTTTTCTTGGTCGTCCTGTATATTAATATTGATAAGGCTCGAAATCACAGCAATATTCAAATAGAAGGAAAAGCAGGCACTTGTTATTTACACGATCCTTCACCTTTCAGTAGTATCTTCGACCGTTGGAGCAATTTGCATATGCGATACATATTTCATGCTATGTTTGCCACTGATAGTAATTACTCACATAACTATTTATCACATAGATCCAACGTGTTCCTGACGTAATGAGATAAGGATGTGTGTTAGGAGCCTACATATCATCCACTCCTAATTATTAAATCAATGGATGTATGAAATTGTTGTCAAAAACGGAATGTAGATATTACTAGTTGAGAGATTAACAGTAAATTAATACGTTATTATAGCTGGGAACTCGCAAAAAGGTGTTTGTTTCACATCCTCATCTACGTTTATTGATTGCGCTTGTTAAAAGTTGAAATCAAGTGCGGATGTCCACTTGCAATTAATTCATATCCTCAACTAGTACTCGATAAACTCTCATGTGTGCAGTGATGGGAAACTTATACGGAAATATTGAGTTAATGGGAATTATTCACGAACATCGAAAAATACAAACGAATAAATAGAGAAATAAGAAAGAAAATGCGAATATCAAAAGAAGAGTGGAGGAAAGAAAGATGCGAAGAGATTGAATTACTTCAGAATAAACAGGATGGCCACGGAGTTCATAAGAAAATGAAAGAAGTAACGCATTCAAACAAAAACCAACACGTATTAGGCATACTAAATGAAAACAATGAAATGGTAACAGAAGAGCAAGAATTATTAAAAGTATGGCAAACATATATACGGCAAACATTCGCTAGCGATACGCCACGAATACACGACAGGAATAAGGAATGTGAACAGGCTCCAAAAATTCTAAAATCAGAGATAATGAAAGCCCTTGAACTGAGTAAAAACGGAAAAGCAACGGGCCCGGACGGAATCCACATAGAAATGATAAAATTGTTAGAAGAAGAGAAATTGCTACCATTGTTTCAGTTACTACAAAAAGTTCATGCAACAGGTGATATCCCAAGAGACTGGTTTACCTCCGTATTTATTCCCCTCCCTAAAAAATCAAAAGCCAAGAAATGTGATGAGTTCAGACTGATACGCTTGATGAGCCAAGTGCTCAAGATCCTACTTGAAATTATACAAGCTAGAATCTACTACAAATGTTAAGCCGATCAAAGCGATACCCAATTTGGGTTTCGTGAAGGTCTAGGAACAAGGGAAGCACTAGCCAGCTCATTAATACTCTTCCAGAAATGTCGAAACATGAGGAAAGAGGTATATGTCTGTTTCATAGACTACGAGAAAGCCTTCGACCGAGTTAATCACACCGTCCTTCTGACATTACTACAGGAAAAAGGGTTAGACAAACAACACATCGAGTTTATTGAAAATCTCCATTGGAACCAAGAAGCAACGGTTAGATGTGGACAAACGACATCGGAACCGGTGTGTATAGAAAAAGGAGTACGACAGGGTTGTGTTCTGTCACCAATACTATTTAATATGTACTCTGAGCCCATATTTAACCAAGCAATAGGAGATGACGAGGATGGAATAAAAATTAACGGCAGGACATCAAACAATATACGTTATGCAGACGACACGGCTATCATTGCAGACAATCCAGAAGCCCTTCAACGCCATCAACAAAGTTGTAGAAGTGGGAGATCAATTAGGCATGGAAATTAATGTAACAAAAACAAAAGTAATGGCCATAACAAGATTCCCAAATCCACAACTGAACATGAACATCTACGACACCGCAATAGAGGAAGTAGAGAAATTCAAATATCTTGGCAGCAACATAACGACAAATGTAGACCCTGACGTCGAAGTAAGATCACGTATAGAACAAGCTAGAGCCATATTCCTAAAGATGAAAAACCTATTATGTAACGCAACCCTGAACTTAAACTTGAGATACCGTTTTGTAAAGGCATACGTGCACTCAGTTATCTTGTATGGAGCAGAAGCATGGACATTAAAAGTGGACACCATGAACAGAATATCTATCAGATGTAGTTCATTGTCCAGCGTGGCTTTAGCCGGGGAAGTAGTGGTTTTCTGTTAGACATCCACAAAAAATAACTCAATTTTTACCGTGGATTTTTCGATTCACAGAAAAATATTTCTATTCAATATTCAATTGAGAATGTTTCCTTCTTCAAGCAGATTTTGTTTTGTAAACATGACAGTATTGACAGATGTCTACCTAGTCCAGTTGTCACGAATTTAAGTAATAAAAATTAACAATGTTATTGAAAAACATGGTCCATTTTACGAATTCTGAGTTTGTAGATATGCATTACATGTATGGGCTTGCTGATGGTACCACACTGAAAGCCAAGCGGTTGCATGAAGACCAGAAACTGAGGTAACGATTTTGAATTCAATTGAGGAAGATCCCGGATTGAATACCCGAAAAATTGAGAACAATTTGAATATCCTACATATTCTTGATTTGAAAATTCTCCATGACTTTTTATCCCTACCATATCCAAAGAGGTCAGGCGCTACTCCCTCGCAACTTTCCATTACGGATGAACTTTTGCCAATGGTTCCTTCAGAAAGTGTATGAAAATCCATTATTTGATACTGAAATTTTATTCACCGATCAATCCTAATTTTCCAGAAACGCCAGCCGAAACGTTCACAATAATCATTTTTGGGCTGAAGAAAACCCACATGCAATCTTGGAATCCCGTCACCAGGAGCAATTTTCCGTTAACGTGTGGGCTGAGATATGCGGTGATTATTTAATTGGACCCTACCCAGCTAACATTATAGGAAAATTATACCAAGCAGTGGGGTAAAACGGCTTCACGAAGTCCGAATTTACCCATTTCTGACCAAATATTTCACCCTCATTTACTTACTAACTCCAAAGTTATAATTGAAGTTATAAAAACCATAATTGAGACCACCAAATCTCCTTCAAAAACCGAAAATTCAATAGGCGTAGTGCGTAGTATGAAATTACTTGTTATGGACCTCAAATGAACCTTCACACCCTCATGGGTTAATAGAGCTATTTACTAGGTTAAATTTTACCTAAAGGTTACCAGCAAAATGTGTTCAAAATACTTGGAACTCTCAGGAAAAACCTTCTGGTGAATATTTACCTAATTATTACCTCATGTGTGTTCATATTGTCAGGGAATTGACAAGTCAGTAAACAGGTCTACTACCTACCTATTTTGGCACCAATTAAGTTAAAGGAGTTGCCTGGACATTTCTTGACCTAGTTTATACCTACTGCTCTACAATGAGGGCGAGATTACCACAATATTTGTCTAATCAGACTAAATGTCTACAACGAAGTCAAAGTTACCTAAAATAAAATCCTCAAAGTAACTTAGTCTATCATCAGATATTAAAGACCAAGTCGCTTCAGATGAGGATGACATGATACAATTTACTTCCTTTAATTTTTTTACTGTGCCCTACATTTTAGAAATCTATAAAATCAAGAGAAAAAATTCGAATAGAGTTAGTAAACCATACAGGTATATCACCAACTATTATCGATTAGCTGCCGGAAAAAAATGAAAATATAATCCGAAACCATCCTATACTTTCCGATGTCCAGAGATCAGAGCCATCATCTTCCACTCAGTCATAATCAACTGCAGAAATTAATATAGAGTGTGAAATTGCTTTTACTGATGATGAAACCGGGGCAAAATATGGATCAGAAGACGATGAGTTCAATGGGAATAAGGCACAAAGCTTGGAAGATAACCTCTCATTGTTAGAAGAGCTCAGACATTGGGCCTTGTCGCAGAAAGTCTCCATACAAGCTGTTGGTGACCTACTGAAAATACTAATAATGCATGGAAAATCTGAATTACCAAAAGATGGTAGAACACTCTCCTTTTTGTTCCCACTTATGTGGTACATAGGAATATTCAACTATGTGTGTTGCTCCACGTCTTTTTATGACGGCAACTATTTTAAAACACTCATCCAATATTGAAATAAAAACATGAAAGCGTTAACCTTAAACTTTGGTTAGGTCTCAGGTCATGTCGGTAAGAGATACTAAACAATGAATGGGCTGCGTTCAGAAAGCTTCGTCTGTCGCCAGCGGTAAACTACAGCCGCGACGTTTTCAATGATGCAGCGACAAAATGGAATTCAATGAAGTTCATCCTTTTGAAGTAAATGGATGAAAAAATGGTATTGAATACGCAAAAAAATCAAATCAAATGGAACATTTATTTTAACAAAAATAATAGATTGATGTGTTGAAATGATGAGTTTCCATGGCTTCAAAAATTTCAAAACCAATCATTGTGGCTTCCGGAAAAGTCAAAATCAAGCAAATCATAATTGGTCGATTTTTTAATGGTATTTACAGTTGGCTGATAAATTGTATATTTCCGGCCACCGCATGCGGAACGCAGAAATGTCAAATCAAAATTATTCAGTCAATCACAACACACCATTTTATATTTGAAATGTTATGATTGGCTATTTCTCTTCGGAAAGAGATTCCCTCATTAGACCATAACATTAATCATGGTTTCTATTCTGGGAAGATGTGCACTGAAATATAAATATCGCGTACTATTATCAACATTAATGATGGATTTGATATTTAATTTCAGAATAAACACTCATTACAGGGTTTTGTAGTCTATATCCATTTCTCTAAATAACTATAGGTTACTTGGCTTTACCATTAACATTAGCAAAACATATTGATTTTTCACCCCGTATTGACAGAACATAGAATAAGTAAAATATAAGTTTATCATCCACGATTCGCAATCCATCCAGAGAACGAAACGTATAGACATGCATGAAAAAACATCCAATAACATATATTGTATTCCATCACGTGACCACAATGTGGAAGGATCTGAAATCCCAAGATGAGGAAAATGGACTTCAAAGTCAGGAATAAAGGTTACTTTCGACTTTGAACAGAGTCTATGTGTTCTCATAGTCAAAATTTCAAGGAATTTCGACATATAGGTCCCATATGGAACCTACGCCATATTTTTGGGTTTGAGCCGTTTCCGCCATTGTGAAAATAATACATAATTTTCTCAAATCGACCACATTTTAATGATTGGTAGTCGAAAAATAGATGAATATGATATGTATACACAAACTTCATCTATAAAATCAGTTTTTGATGGAAAAAGTTGTGAAAGTAGACATACATTAATGTTTTTTTTTTCATACAAATTTAATAATTTGATGGGCCCACTTGTTTTAGACGAGTAAAAATCAACATTATCACAAAGAAGTTTGTATCGCAAATAAAATCACAACTAGGTGTGAATGCGAAACCATCACTTATTGCATTCTCTGCTATACGTTTATTGACAGTTTTTTCTTCATACGCCATGTTCATGTCAACTTCAACGCTTTCACGAATAAGCATGTAGGTTGAGATACACAATATACAGTAAACTTTTATCATCTTCTTCTAACCTGCCATGGATTGTTGTTTGTTTCATTACAGTGTTTATAACCTGAAATAGGTGAAAATGACTACATTTTTACCATCAGTCGACTAGTCTGGAGGCGATTTTACCTATTTATGCCTTCAACTTATAGGGAAAAATGTCTTGATTTCCCAAATTTCGACTTCCGAATTACTTCCATTTTTTTCCCTATGATGGTAAATTTAAGGTAATTATAACGTAATAATTACCTTCGCCAATTAGGGCGCTGACCTATTCGAAGGTCGAAATGACGTAAATTCTACCTATAATGTTTGTTGGGTATTTTCTTCATGCGAACTTGTATGGGCATGATTACCGACAGTTTTTCGAAGGAAAATTGCCAGCTTTGATGAAAGATGTTCTCATTTTGGTGAGAAATCGACTGTGGTTAATGCATGACGGGGGCGCCAGCGCACTTCAGTAACAAACATTTTCGATTGCTCTTTTTTGTATTTTGAGGATCCAGCAAATTCGATACTCCACAAAAGGGTAAGCCATACCTTAAATGTGATTGAATCAAAGCGTAATATGCAGTTTTTGCAGAAGATACTCCAATATCCCTAGCAATTACTATAATAATAATAATGATGTTCATTCATCAGAAGTATGGTACAATATTTTTGAGTGATTTGTGAATAAACGGGGAGACCGCAGAAACTGAATAAGATGACGGATTCCATGAATGATTAAAAATAATTTAATAAAAATTATCCGTTGTAATATCACAAGAGAGTGAGAATAAGGTGAAAATAATTCGAAAGATTTTCGAAAACTTGTTGCCAGACACGAGAGCCCAACGGGCACGAGTGGCTATTGCCAACTGGCAACAAGTTTGAGAAAGAAATCTGGAGAATTATATTCTACTTTATCGAACTCTCGTGTGGTATTCTATAGATTATTTCTTGATGTTACGATCATGAACACATTTCCTCGCACAATGATATAATGTGCTAAACCGGTTTTGATTAATTTCTCACTTTTCATGCGAACTGTTGACAGACGTCAAATTAGAAATATACGTTGTCAGACAACAAAAACAAAATACCCCAAATTATTCCCTCGGCAATTTTCTAGGTAGAATATGTTTGGCCAAGACGTACATGAATAATTTGAATTGAAAGATTCCATTGGTTTCTAGAAATGTCAAAAAATAATGGAAAAAAAATTAAGACAAGCTTTTATACAAATGCACTGAAAAGGAAAAAATAATTTCTTCAATTATTTGACCTAGGTTATTCACAAAACTTTCAGAAAATAGGTTATTCTGTAAGTAGCATATTAAAGAGCTCGCCGTGAATATAAAATATTTATTTTGAATCTGATATTTCCAGAATAACCTATCAAGAAATTATTTTTTTCTTTTCCAGTGCATTTATATAAAAGCTCGTCATGATTTTTTTTTAATAATTTTTCAATGATTTTTGCAAGAGTCGGTATTCGAGATTTTTGTATAAAAGTTGAGGAAACATCTAGGTTTCCCCCTTGTGCTATAGAATTATTATGGTCTTTTTTAGACAAGTTGGAAATATAGTATCACGAAACGACAGATTCATTAATGAGACTAAAGCATTAAGGGCAACTCTTGGGAGGTTATCGAAAATATTCATAGAAATGTCATCAAGGCCAGCTGATTTTTCATTTTTATTTCTTTCATTACTTCCACCAATATTTTGTAATAATAATTGCATGAAATAACCTTGGGAAGGAGTGTTCTCAATGTTGAATAAACCACATACACAAAACTATTTGTATCATATATAAGAAATAGACGACAAGTGATTGACAACACGAACAAAATTCTCGACATACAATCTGCAATGATTGAAGGAATGCATTCTTAATGATATTATCAATGAAAATAGTACCAGATAGCAATATAAACCGGATGTCAACGAATCTATTAGACAAGTCTAACTTCTAGAATATTAGGTGTATCAACATGATATTTGGTATAGGTAAATGGTATGTGAAGAGGGAAGTTTTCACTTTCACTTTCCAGTCACTTTCCAGTCACCTCCGGTTTCGCCAGAAATGGCTCCGGTTTTGAATTTTTAAATGGTATACCATTTATATTGTATCATTTTTGGATTTCTGAGACAATTCTGGATCAGAACGTGACATTTTGAAATGATTTACGCCTACTTAAATTTTTTTAGATCCCTTTTAATATTGCATCTAGGTGGCCATGATCGGTCGTAAACTAATCTGAAGACCTCAGGGGATGTCAGAAAATTACAATCGCAAAGTTTCAGTGACTAGAATGATAGATAGGAGTAAGACAAGTTGGCAAAATTATATTTTCGTGTCTAACTTTATTTTCAAATGGCGACCATTTTTTGAATTGAAAATGAGGACATAAATCAAATATTACTATTTTTTGCTTTTTCAATTGACATCCGTCAGTTGAAAAAGCAAAAAAGACTCTGCGAGCAAGAATCCAAATTATAAAACAATTAAAGGAGATTTAGAAGATTTTGAGAACGGGGGCAGATATAGTCCCCGAAACGTCAAGCAAAAACTATATAGAGAAGTATCTTTTGAATTTTTTAAAAAAATTTTTGATAGGCAAATCCAGAAAACGGCAAGTTATTGACAAATTGAATCATTTTTCCATAGGAAATATAATTTGGTGAACGCAATAACTTATTGGGGTGAACTAATCAGTTTGCCCTTTCTACACTTGTATAGATTTTCCTGATTATATTTTCATTTTCAGACTGTGGAAGGTTACCCAAAAATCATGTCAAGAAACGTTGTTCCTCCACAAAAAACCACATTCATTCAATACTTACTACTGGATACTGGATAATAATTCATTTACTTTTGTCAAGTGTGCCATGGATAGCCATGATGCATATTTTGCAGTTATTTTTATCAAGTCTTCTTTGGAAAACAAAACACTCACTTAGGAATGACAGTGACATAAGCTTTATGTGCAGACAGTAAAAGTTTCTTGATTTTCGTTAAATTTCAGATTAATTTTTCTTCAAAATAATGTATACTTAAAGTGAAAAAGTAGATATGTTATGAATATTGGGAGAATGTCATAGAAATTCAAGGAATGCTGCTGAGGTTTATGCTCAGAGGTATCTCATTCGGCAACATCCTCCCCATCAGTACTTTCCGTATGTTGAGATCGTTTAAGGCAAGAAGGAATTTGATAGGCGGAACAGAGGTTTATCATAAAGGAAGAGACTGAGATTTACGTTTTTGCTATGGTTGAGGTTAATAAAACGGTTTCTTTAAGAGAAATCAGTCAAGAAATGCAGATAAATCACGAATCAGCAAGAAAAATACTGAAAAAGCACGGATATCGAGCATTCAAATATCATTTATATCAACATTTGTAATTCCCTTCACCCAGAGAGAAAACATGGGAGATCTCATACCTGCCAGACTATTCGGCGAAACATTACAAGTAGTAGAGCAGGTGAAATATCTAGGGCTGATTCTTGACAAGAAACTAACCTGGAACCCGCATCTTCAACATGTAACCAATGAAAACAAGATAACCTTCATGATGTGCAGGAGAGCTTTTGGAAAAACCTGGGGGCTCAAACCGAAAGCCATGCACTGGCTCTACACAGCGGTAATAAGACCAAGAGTTACTTATGGCTCACTCTTATGGTGGCCAAAAACAAATCAAAGACAGGCAAAAACCAACCTTGGGAAAATCCAGAGGCTTGCCAGTCTCTGCATCACGGGTGCAATGAATAGCACTCCAACAGCTGCAATGGAAATCATCCCAAACCTAGAACCCCTTGACCTACATGTTATTGGAGAGGCCAGGATGAGTGCATACAGACTGAAACAAACAAAAAACTGGAGAATCCGAACGAATGGACATGCCAGAATCACTTGTAATCAATATCGACGAACTCTAAATGATTTCAGACAACATGCAACCCCTATACCCATTCGAATAACCATTCGAAACACGAATTGATGGATCCGGATGGGCCCCGAGTATAGAATCACAATCAACTGCGGACATAGTCTGGTATGCAGACGGCTCAAAGCAGTTGAAGGAACGGGAGCAGGAATACATGGGGTAAGGCTAAGAAGGGACTACATAATACCACTTGGCAAATTCTCCACGATATTCCATGCTGAAACACATGCTATTATAATATGCATCCAGAAGAATCTAGAAAGTGGTTATAGGAAAAACCACATCCACATTCTGTCTGACAGTCAAAGGGCTATCAAAGCCCTCAATTCTATACAGATGAAGTCTAACCTGGTCTGGGACTGCCTCCAGAACCTCATCGAGCTGGCAAAACACAAGAAGGTCACCTTGATGTGGGTGCCAGGTCATACAGGCATTGAAGGCAACGTAAAAGCGGACCAGCTAGCTAGACAGCATCTGAAATGCTATTCACTTGGCCAGAATCTGTGCATGGGATTAGTAAGAACCGATGCAGGACCCAAATCGATGAGTGGATTAAAAAAGACACCAACAATATTGGGACCAAACTGTCGGCAAATACACAGCAAAGTCATGGTAGGGCACCCAAACCGGACCCTGACGGCTGACCTTCCGAACCTGAACAGAACCAATGCACGTATAACAGTAGGTCTGTTGAAGCCTAAGAAAACACCTGAACACCATGGGAGTACGCAGGGAAACCGTGGAGTGTGGACTATGTGATGAAGAGGAGGAAACAGCCTCTCATATTATCTTCGACTGTGACGTCCTAAGTAGAAGGCGACACAGAACCTTTGGAGAGATCAACCCGGAAACAGGCATGAATCCGAAGAACCTTATTAACAGGCTACTAAACCTAATTAAAGGTGGCCTGCCTGCTCACCGGATCTCACTCTTGAAATCATAGAAGAAAGAATTCTACGGACATTTAGAAGTATAACGCCTCAAATGTTACGAAACGTGATGAGTTAAACAATTGAACAAGCTGAAATGTGTCTTGAACAAGGAGGAATGCATTTTGAAAATTTACTACAGTGGAAGTAAATGAATTATTATCCATGGCACACTTGACAAAAGTAAATGAATTATTATCCAGTATTTTCCTTAGTAATATTCAATTCATTTTCTTATATATATATATATATATATATATATATATTTATATATATAGATATATATATATATATATATATATATATATATATATATATATCCAATCGCAAATGAATTAGGATCGTTAGATTCGAAAAAATATAGTTTTTTCGGAAAGTGCTTGTCAAAAAATGGTCGCCATTCGAAAAATAATAGTTAGACACGAAAATGTAATTTTGCCAACATATTTTATTTCCATCTATCTATCATACTAGTCACTAAAACTTTGCGATTGTAATTCTCTGACATCACCTGAGGTCCTCAGATTAGTTTACGTCCGATCATGGCCACCTAAATGGAATATTAAAAGTCACTTAAAAAAATGAAGTAGGCGTAAATACTTTTTAAAATGTCACATTTTGATCCAGAATTGTCTCAGAAATCCAAAAGCGTTACAATATACAGGGTGTTCCCTTTAAAAATTCAAAACCAGAGCCATATCCGGTGAAACCGGAAGTGACCGGAAAGTGAGAAATATGCGAAAACTCTCCTCTTCACATACCATTTACGCATACCAAATCTCATTTTGATGCACCTAATATTCTAGAAGTTATGACTTGTCTAATTACTACCTACACAATTATTCATTTGCCAAAAAAATCACCTTCATGCTGAGAATCATTCAATTGAAATCAAATGAAATTATAAATTCCGTATCTGACGGCCCATATTTGCGTAAAACACGGTTTCTCTAAAAACAAGAGAATGAAGTCTCTCCATAAAAATCTTCCAGTTATCATAGTGGAGAATCAAAGATTTATATGAAATTCATTGTATTGTGGGAGGTAATCATTTGAATAGTACGTGGAGACCAGAGGTCCATCGGCAACATGTCCCGAGGAATCATTTTGAATAGAGAATAGTGTTTTTAATGAAATTGAAATATTCTTGTCACAACCAATCCAAATCATTCAGAAAAGTGTACAGAGGTAAGAGTGTTTTCGGATCCCACTGTAAAAGGTAAGGCCCCCGTGATCTTCGTACAAGTTTTCATTAACTTCTAAGGGTAGCTAAAACAACTTAGAAAGCTGTTGAAAAACAAACATTTGGTACATATTCGTTTTTATTAAAAGTAACTCCTTGAAAACATGAATGTCTTCGAAAACTTTGAATTGGATTCTGATAGACTTCATTTTGTACTTTGCTATCTGAGCAAATGTGGGAAGTGGATTACAATCCTGAAATGACTTCTGCGTATGGAATTCTTCTCGTTATCCTTTTTCCTGCCGAAAAACCGTGATGATGCCTCGCGGCAAGGAAACGTGAAGTTGATGTGGGCTTTGTTTTGCGTATCGAAGTTGGCCCTTGTCATGCAAGACGCGTAGTAACGCGTCTCGACGCCGCCGCCGCCATGCTGATTTGCATGCGACGCCATACCAGCAGAAGCGGGGGTGGATACGATTCTTAGGGAAAGTAATCGATATATTACAGTCCGCGGATTTCCAAGGATTTCACTCGGAACAGAAAGCTTCGGCATTATCATAAATTAGGAGAAGTCATTAACAACGGTAGCGATGATGTTTGATGGTTTATGGATTGTTTCATTCACTTTCCTCCTTTTCCTTTCATGGGAAATGGGGGGATTCGTTTTCCGCGTTTTGTACGTTCGAGATATTCCAATCAATATTAATTTGTTTAGATCGTTTTTATAAGTCTGTGTCAAAAGATACGAAACTGCTTTTATTATTTTGATATGAGTAATCATTGGCAAGATATTCTTATGTCTGATACTGAAGAATTAAATGTAGTTTGATTATTATGAAACATATCACTTCATTATATTCCGTTTTTGGGAGGAGCAGATATTCCATATTTCATAATCAAAAGGTATATCGTATATACAGTGCTCGTCTAAAGAAAAAATCACAGATAAAAGTTTTAAAATGGCGGCTGAGCGCCATCTTCGAAATTTTTTTCAAATAGAACACCATGTATATTATTTTTTTCCAAATATTAACGATTGAAAAGTGACATTCCGGTTTAAAATGAAGTATGGATTAATAACAACGTTTAGTTAGCAAATGTTTTACCGGAAGTGACCAAAATCCATACTTCATTTTAAACCGGAATGTCACTTTTCAAACGTTAATATTTCGGAAACAATTGAATTTAGGAGTAAAGTGTATTAGAGACAACTGTTGCAGATTTCGAAAATGGAATAATATACGGGGTGTTCTATTTAGAAAAATTATTGAAGGGCCCCTTTTAAAACTTTTAATTTTTGAAAAAATGTTTTTAACTCTTATTTAAGCCCTCCAAATTTCATTGCGATATACCAGGTGGTTCAAAAATTAGTAGGGGGGGAACGGACTTCAGACGAGCACTGTATATACCGGGTGTTTCTCAAAAGTGGCTCACCCCTATAACGTTTTTGTTTTTACAGATGAACGAGTGAAATTTGGTGAGTGGATATTATACATAAATATGCATTGAATGAATGTGGTTTTTTGTGGAGGAACAACGTTTCTTGACATGATTTTTGGGTAACCTTCCACAGTCTGAAAATGAAAATATAATCAGGAAAATCTATACAAGTGTAGAAAGGGCAAACTGATTAGTTCACCTCGATAAGTTATTGCGTTCACCAAATTATATTTCCTATGGAAAAATGATTAAATTTGTCAATAACTTGCCGTTTTCTGGATTTGCCTATCAAAATTTTTTTTTTTTTAAATCAAAAGATATTTCTCTATATAGTTTTTTCTTGACGTTTCGGGGACTATATCTGCCCCCGTTCTCAAAATCTTCTAAATCTCCTTTAATTGTTTTATAATTTGGATTTTTGCTCGCAGAGTCCTTTTTGCTTTTTCAACTGACGGATGTCAATTGAGATCTGCCAAAAAAGTTTGAGATTGACGTATCGCTCATTTGATATATGGGGTGTTGTTCGGATCAGTTTATTAGCATTCTACCATATCTCACTTCCTCTCTGAGTAGAGGTTACCATGTATGATCCATTTCAACAGAATTTGTTGAAAAGCAGTTGTTATTGGAAAGAAGAATACAGGCCGTTTCTTTCAATTTTCTCTTCTCTTGATGTGGTTCTTTCATCAAGATTTTTGTCCTATTCCATTCAATCGTATGATCGCCATTGGATGTGAGGATATGTTCTGCAATTTTTGATCCAGTTACTTGTCGATTTCTGATGTAACTCTGATGTTCACTTTGGCGCACTTCCAATGGTCTTGATGTTTCACCTATATAACTATCACCACAAGAACAAGGTATGTTGTAAACACAATTTTTGGTACTTTCTTCTGCGTTTTTTGGTTTTGTTTGTGTTAGTATAGATCTCAGTGTGTTTGTTGTTCTAAATGATGTTCTACATCATACCTATGTCCAATTCGTTTGATCTTTTCAGATAATCCGGGGACATAAGGTATTATGTTGGTTGTGAAATGTGTAGGTGGTGGGAGTACTCCTGTTGGTTGTGTTAATTGGTTGTTTGATGGGTTTTTGTTTTCAATGTCAGTGATTGTTTTTTCCACAAACTGATCTGGATATGCATTTTCCTTGAGAACAGATTTTATGAGGTTTATTTCTTCCTGTAGATTCTGGTTGGAATTGCAAACCGTTTGCGCTCGATTATACAGACATTTAACTATGCCTTTTTTCACACTGGCATGATGGTTTGAGTAATAGTGTAGATATCGATTGGTATGCGTCTTCTTTCGGTGTACAGATGTTTCGATTCGGGATGATGATTTTTGGATCATGACATCTGAAAACGGAAGTTGGTTGTTTTGTTCTGATTCTAATGTGAATTTGATCGTCGGTTCTTGACCGTTTATATGATCCAAGAAAATGTTTAATTCTTCTTCACTCCGATTCCAGATAGCGAAAACATCATCCACGTATCTCCACCATATTTTTGGACCATTGTGGAATGTTCCAACGAAAGATTCTTCAAAATATTCCATGAATATGTTACTTAAAATCGGTGACAAAGGAGAACCCATCGCCATACCAAACTCTTGTTGATAAAATTCGTTCTTGAATTGGAAATATGTTTTTTCTGTGCATAGTTTGAGTAATTCTATGATGGCACTGACATCCAGTTTTGTTCTTGTCCTCAGTGATGTGTCATTTTTCAATCTTTCTTTCACTATTTCTAGAGTTTCATCAATAGGGACATTAGTAAACAAACTTTCGACATCAAAACTAACTAGAAGATCTCCATCTTGAATTTGTAATTCATTAAATTTCTCAAGAAAGTGAGGGGTATTCTTTATAAAACTATTTCCATTTCCAGATAGTGGTTTCAGAATGTTGAGTAGGTATCTAGCAAATCCAGAAAACGGCAAGTTATTGACAAATTGAATCATTTTTCCATAGGAAATATAATTTGGTGAACGCAATAACTTATCGGGGTGAACTAATCAGTTTGCCCTTTCTACACTTGTATAGATTTTCCTGATTATATTTTCATTTTCAGACTGTGGAAGGTTACCCAAAAATCATGTCAAGAAACATAAATATGCATTTCTTGACATATTTGATTGTTGTCTATCACTTCAGGTTTGACCGGAAATGACTCTTCCCTATTTTAAATGCTACACCCGGTATATTTTTACTTATTTCAATAGAAAATCACATTGTGAGTACATTGACACCCCATTTGTCACTTATTGGCATTCATCATCCTAAAATTTTCAATTTTTAATTTCCAATCTAGAGTGTCATGAATGTGTTGAAACGGTTAATTTTGGATCAAGTTACCAGGGAAAAATTGTTTTGATCGTGTTTAACTTCTCATTTGTTTTACTGGTTCATTTAAAGTTTACAAAATCGTAATTATGATGTTCACTCAATTTTTTCAAATAGAACAAAGGTGGCTCATTACCATATCTGAAATGGGCATCTTGTTACGAACAATTTGATAGCACACAATCGATATTTGGAATAAATATCCAGTACCATAATCTGTCTAAACGCTCTAATAGTTTATCCATCAACCGTCATCAAAGTGAAAAAAATGCGCAGGCTTTGGAAAGTAATGAAAAACCAATTATGACATTTAATTAAATTTGTCAGTTTTGGCAGAAATTCTTAAGAAACAATACCTATTTTTTATAATCAGTCGAAATGAAAAAATGTACATGTTATTAATTTACGATGAAGCAAAAAAAATGCCGTTGTTGCAGCGTGGCATAATGCGGAAATATTACCCAACAAACGACATCCCACTGGTCATTATTTTCCAAAAATGCAACAAAAACTTCGAAATGAGGCCGAAGATGGTAACCGAAACCAAGTCATTGTGAGCACAAAGAAATTGACGTACTGTTATTAGTTAGTTAGAGAACACCACATCCGTGAGATAAATTGCTCTGCGATGTGAAATCAGTGTTTCATGAGATTCCCAAAAAATTTAGTTTATGTAATTTGAAGTGTTTTGATGTGATTTTATTTTTTGAGTAGATTGTCGGACCTAACGCCCTTAGATTTTTTTCTATGGGGTACGATAAAAAATCCTTATACATTGTCATTATGGTCCTCATTGGTTAGTTCAATTCTTATGTTATTGAGAGTTATGTTATTGAACGTTTATTCAAAATATCGATTGTGTGGTATCAAATTGTTCGTCACAAGGTGCCCATTTCAGATATGGTAATGAGCCACCTCTCTTCTATTTGAAAAAAATTGAGTAAACATCATAATTACGATTTTGTAAACTTTAAATGAACCAGTAAAACAAATGAAAAGTGAAACTTGATCGAAACAATTTTTCGCAGGCAACTTGATCCAAAATCAACAGTTTGAATTCATTCGTGACACTCTAGATTGAAAATTAAAAATTTTAGGATGATGAATGCCAAAAAATGAGAAATGGGGTGCCATTGTACTCACCATGTGATTTTCTGTTGAAATAAGTGAAAATATACCGGGTGTCCCATTTGAAATAAGACAGTAAGGGTCATTTCCGGTCAAACTTGTAGTGATAGAAAATAATCGGAAACGTCAAAAACTGCATATTTATGTACTTCACATACACACCGAATTTCACTTGTTTATCTGTAGAAACAAAAAAGTTATAGGGGCGAGCCACTTTTGAGAAACACCCGGTATATATGCTTGTATGTTACCTGACAAAAAAGAATATATTTAGATCTGTATATTTATTATGTATTTAAGAAGCAACTGTCGACAGCACACCACTAAAATTGTATTTAAAGATTTTTCAATACATTAATTTCATACAGTCATGTGCAAAGGAAGAAAAACGCGAAAAATGCGAACATTTCTTATCGACCCATAAATTTGTGTTTTATCGATAAGTTTAATTATTCGAAAGCGTCGAAAAGTTTTATCGAATGAAAACACATCGTTGATATTTTATAATTAAACTTCATTCCTACATCAATGAAATCAGTTCGTACAAGTTCGAGTTGCAAGGTTCCACATTTTATGTCAATTATTATTTGCACCTTTGTGAAAAATATTTCTTCGTGAATCATCACGTTATTCTTAAGGAAACTTACGAGGCATATAATCTGGAGAACTTGAATAATGAATGTATGTGTTTTCAATTTTCAGAATGCCATTCATTATGATCAAAATGATTAGAACGTGTCAATGAAATCTTCAATATGGCCAATTAAGCATTGAGATAATGACAATTTCAGTGGGTTGGCTGTAAATTTGAAAATTGAACTTCTATTCATATATATTTATGGTACATGAGCAACAATTTGACAAAATGTCGAATATGAAGGCATTTTTCGAATGTATAATTATTTAGATTATATTGGAAAGGAAAATCATGAATAATTCAACCGACGAAAAAATGGGGAGGTTGTCAAGTCGACGCGTATATTTTTTTTATGTATGACCACGCATTACTTTTTTCAGAGTGGTGCGATTTTGAAGGTTATTTTTTTATTGGATACCTTCTCATCAACATTGAAGAATAGCTATAATATCTGAATAACTCTATTCTAGGATCAGTATAAACTATTATTATTAATTCATCCAGAAAAAGAAGCAGGCCTGGATCACAAATATAGAAATAATGCAGAAACTATGAGACAAAACTCTCAAGAGGTACAAACAAAAACTGCCCGCATATTGGAATCACTATAAGCAGCTGAAGAATTTCATATCTCCAGCTATCAAAAGAGAAAAAAAGCATTTTTGAAATTAAAATTCTCCCAATGTTCCCATACAGAAGAATTGGGAAGAAGTAGTTGAATATATTACATAAAAAAACATGCATCTACCAGCATCTCTGAAGAAGCCTGAAGATTACAATATTTTTTGATGCATTAATTTGGTCTGGTTGTCGCCATATTGAATTTTGATTATTACTGCCATGTCTTTATTCACAATATGGCGTCTGGTTGTCGCCATATTGAATTTCGATTACTGTCATGTCCTTGGTGGCACTCGCAAGATTAAGTCGATTCGATTGACGGAAGAATCATCAAAATCGGCTCACGTGTTTGGTCTCAAGAGGAACACAGGAACAAACATACATACAGTGCTTCTCAAAAGTCCCCTCTGCCCCTCTTATTTTTGGAACGATTATACATAAACAAGTGAAATTTGGAAACTAAATATTAAAACACAAAGCTGTGATGAATTGAATCAGTTAATACTAAAATTCCAAATTCAAGCTCCGCCTCTGGATAGTTGTCAAATAAGCTGACGTTTTTGTTAGTCTCCCTAATTCGACGTTTTTGTAATTGTCCAAGTTTTTGTACATTTAATAATTTGTGTATTGTTGATCGAACGTTCAACGGTTTTAGCAGCTTTTGGTACTTTTAATATTTTTGTTCATTTTAATAATTTGTTAAACTGTTGTGAGCCGAACGTTTAAGTGCTTCAAGAAGCGAAATGGTACGTGCTTTAGGTGATAAAGTAGCAGCGATCCTAATTCTTGGTGAAACTGGACAAAATATTCATGCAGCAGAACGCATTTTTAATGAGAGGTTTCCCAATCGCCCCGTTTCGAGGACTTATTTAAGGGAGCTTCTTCGTAAGTTTGAAACAACGGGTACTATTAATGATGCGAAACGATCTGGCAGACCACAAATTTCTGATGAGAAAAAAATTGATATACTGGCAGAAGTAATAGTTAATCCTACTTCTTCAACAACTCACGTTGTATCTACCTGTGGAGTCAGTCGAAGTACAGTACACAGGGTGTTGAAAAAAAAACAAATTTCATCCATACAAATTGAAAATGGTTCATCAACTCTCAGACGACGACCCAGACCGAAAACTAGAATTTTGTGAAAATATGGAAACTAAAATTGACCAACAGCCAGACTATGTCAAAACAATTTGTTTTAGTGACTTTCTATCTAAATGGAAATGTAAATACATAGAATGTGAGGTATTGGAGTGACGCAAATCCTCACCTGTTTCGTGAAACACATACCCAATTTCCCCAGAAGGTGAATGTTTGGGCAGGTATCCTGGGAAATCACATCGTTGGGCCTCTTTTTCTTAATACTAATTTAACTGGTGAGGTTTATCTGGAGCTGTTGCAAAACGCAATAGAACCGTTAATCCTTGAAATTTTGGAAGATAATCCAGATGAATTCGGCAATTTGGAAATAACATTCCAACAGGATGGTGCTCCTCCACACTATTACGGTGCAGTAAGACGGTATTTGGATGAAGAGTATCGTGATAGTGGACGACGAGGTTCAACGGAATGGCCAGCTCGATCACCGGACCTCACACCTTTGGATTTTTTTCTGTGGCGGTACCTTAAATCGAAGGTTTACGCCACTGAACCTGACAATATTGACGTTTTAAAACAACGTATTGTTGCAGAATGTGAGGCTGTTTCCGCAGACACATTTGCAAAAGTACGAGAAGAGATTAAAAATAGGATATTCCACTGTCAGGAAGTGAATGGAGGTCACTTCGAGCAATTTCTTTAAGTAGGTACTGATTCTTAAATCTGTAATTAATATCAGACTGAATGGAATTTAAATTTTAATGTTTACTAATGAGCCATTAAAACTGCCATCAACACAAACAAAATAGGTATCATTGAATAGGTTTTTTCGATACCTTTTAAAAGAGGTGTCGCTTGTCGTAGGGTTCCATTTCAAAGTATTGGTCACAATGGCCTTGTGATGTCATCTTTGACGATTTCGTCATCTATCATCACTGGTTGGGAAGTTTACAACCTTTAATATTCAGTTTCCAAATTTCACTTGTTTATGTATAATCGTTCCAAAAATAAGAGGGGGGGGGGACTTTTGAGAAGCACTGTATATGATAAACACATTACCCTCCTTGGCGTCGCGCAAGTATTAGTTATGGAGACGTAATATTGCGATGTTAATATAGGCATTGTCACTAATACAGCCCGAAAAATCATCACAGCTTCATTTCGTACCAAAAGAAACGTTGAGACATCTTTAAAACTTCTTAGTGATTTATTTATAGCAATGTGTCTTATTTATATCTTTCGGATGTTCTGGTTCCAGAACATTTCAATACCATGGACGTTGAAGATACGTTTGGTGGTTAAGAAATATGACTAACTGATTCGTTGCAAAAATGTTCTCATCTGGTCTTGTGTTTTATCTTTGTCTACTCTGCGGTTAACTTCAAATAAGTGGCGGTATTCCGTTTACCGTTTATCGATCTCTTGTGCCGGTTCTATACTACTTAGTGAGTTTTTTTGAATGATCAATATGTGAAAAAAAAAGTTATGTGTCACATCATCATGTTTTCTACTAGGAGGGTGAATAATAAAATCTCAATATGTTGAATTGATTTGTTTGTGGCATCAGTTTTGCCAAAAAAAATCGCACCCTAATTCCAAGAATTAACAGGAAATATCCTTAAGACAATTGAAAATTATATATAGAAATATTTATGGCCCCAAGTGTTTATATCATATTGGACAATAAGGTAATACATTTGGAATGTGTTACAACTCTCAACTTCAACATGATATATGGATCGACACAAGAAAATACACTACAAATATTCAAGTATTTCTATATTTTATTGTAGCGTCTGGAAACATCCTATGGCCAATACTCAAAGAAGCAACTAAAAAGGATTATTATCGAACTTATGCGAGATAATGAGAAATACTTCTGACAGCATTGTTAATAAAATATTTCAATACATATTTTTTTAGGTGCAGTACGGAAAGTTGTCCCAACATTTTTGGATTGTTTATTCGATAAAATATCCATGGAATGGCTACGACATGCAAAACAATTATTATTAAGGGAAACCAAAAACTGAGGCTGTCATCGTAATGAAAACTGAAAGTTCAGGTTCAACGTACCCTTTTTGGATTTCAAAAGTGTTTAGTTCCGAGATTTCAGTAAATAATAATTATTTATATATTTTATTTTTACAGATAAATGTATATTTTTGTTTATTTTTTGTTTGATGTTCCATGTTTTGATATATATTTTTCGATTTCAAATTCGAGTTTACTTAAATGATGTATTCCGCCAACATATTAACAGTTTTGTTGTATCATCCCTATTTAACATACAGATTCAACTGAATCACACAATATTTATCAATAATTACCCGAATATATATATATATATATATATATATATATATATATATATATATATATATATATATATATATATATATATATATATATATATATATATATATATATATATATATATATATATATATATATATATATATATATATATATATATCCCGCAGCTGGTGAAAAATTTTTTCAAGGTCCCAAGAGTGGTTTCGGATTCCACTATAAAAGGTAAGATCCCCGTGATTTTAACTCATACAAGTTTTCATTAACTTCTGAGGGTTGTTCAAACAACTAAGAAAGCGGTAAAAAACATTTTTTTTACAATATATATATATATATATATATATATATATATATATATGCGATGGACCGAGCTTTCGTTTCAATTTTGAAACTTCTCCAGGGTCCTAAAATATGTAAATGACATTATTGTGAAAAAAATACTTGAAATGAAGGAAGTACTTACAGTAATCTGAGTGGATGATAAATGAACATTAACTTAAAACGTAAAATATGTTGGGAATGGTGTTATATTTGACGCTTGAGTGACATTGAAGGATTTGAGATGACAACCTATGATTAATCGTCAGAAAAATATAAAATATGTAGTGGGTGTGTTGATGTTCATATTATATTCTTTGAGAATCATCAGTTTTAATCCATTTGTAGAAGATAACTGTAGATTTTGCTAAGATTTTCGATATCTGTTTTTTTGTTCATATTTTGATTGGATTTATTAATTTCAATACGAGGTTAAAAGATCCCACACCAGATTTGAAGAAATCAAATGTTGTCTACAGCATACCATGTAACAACTGTGATTTGAACTATATTGGTACAAGTTCAAGAACTTTAAATAATCGTATTATCTCTCACAGAAGTGATATAAGACTCAACAAGAAGTCATGTGCATTAGCTCAACATGCTATTGAAACAGGCCATAAAATATCATTCGAGGAAGCACAAGTTTTACATTCAGAAAAAAATTTCTCTAAAAGATTATTTCTTGAAATGATTGAAATTAATAAATCCAATCAGAATATGAACAAAAAAACAGATATCGAAAATCTTAGCAAAATCTACAGTTATCTTCTACAAATGGATTAAAACTGATGATTCTCAAAGAATATAATATAAACATCAACACACCCACTACATATTTTATATTTCTCTGACGATTAATCATAGGTTGTCATTTCAAATCCTTCAATGTCACTCGAAGCGTCAAAGATATAACACCATTCCAACAAATTTTTACATATTTTACGTTTTTTTTTAAGTTAATGTTCATTTATCATCCACTCAGATTACTGTAAGTACTTCCTTCATTTCAAGTATTTTTTTCACAATAATGTCATTTACATATTTTAGGACCCTGAAGAAGTTTCAAAATTGAAACGAAAGCTCGGTCCATCGTATTAAAGAGTTTTTCATAGTTCAACACTTGTGCTGACTGAAGATCCCCGTTATTCCCCACTGTTTATATATATATATATATATATATTTATATATATATATATATATAAACTATTATTCACTGGACTTAATCATTCAATTGATTTTTTATTCATACATTATTTTCTTGTCATTTATAACTGACCATGATTTATAGTAATATTAACTCGACTGAAGATAGATAGCATATGAAGCTTGAGCACAAATGGATATAACATTTGTGTCAAACTTTATGCTCGATAGTGTATTTTCAAATATTTTATTAATTTTATTAGGAAAGCTCTAATGTATTGACTTGACTTTCATTGTAAATAATCCATCAATAACATATGTTGGAAAGAGAAATTTAGGTATATTATGATGTACTCAAAACATCCAAAAGAACCTAAAAAGAAGAGACTTGAGACAAAACAGCTCAGTTGTTGTTACTCTTTGAGGAAGTACTTTTTCTGTAAAAAATTAGTTTAAAATGATGTGAAAAAAAAGGACTTGTTATGTAAAGATTTTATTACGCATACTCGTATATAAGTACTTTTGCTGTAACAAAACAGTTTTAGAAAACGTATCACATTCGATTTTTATATAACGTATCTGCGATTTTGTTATGTTGGTGGACATATAACAACTCTAAAATGGTCATTGAGACATTTTGGCACAATAATCATAACGTAACAATGTATCTGGGTTACCATATAATAACGTTAATAGTATGAGTTTTTTCACAGTGGGATTCCTGAAAATTTTTCCAGGTCAAAGAAATTTCCAAAACCTTTTTTATAATTCCTTTCTTTCCCTAAAAACCTTATCCAAAACGGTCCAACCGTTCCTAAGTTTTGCGCTTACAAAAAATCGAGATTCATTTTTATTATATAGATTTTATATTCCTGAAAACTTTTCCAGAACAAAGAAATTTTCCTAAAAATTGTTTCTTCCCCTGAAAACCTCAATCGAAGTATTACAAACATTAAAAAAAACAATTAGCCAAATTGGTAGAGCCGTTGTTTTTATAAAATATAAACAAAATTAACCTGACCGGGATTCGTTCGTGTGGCCTTCTGGTTGGTAGGCGACAATGTAACCTCTCAGCTAATTCCTCTTTGATAATAAATTACTCGATAGTCTTTTTCTTTGTTATCTTCTCGTATACTCGGATTTTCCAATTTCTGGGAAACTTTCCTAATTTTTTCCATACTAACCATCCTCGGGCTATTGAGTTAGGAATCTGTATGGGGTTGTGAATCTGTATGGGGCTAAGATAAATTATTTTATACTTTTGAGACCGTTTTATAAACGTGGTATATTGAAAATAATATAAAAATAATTTTTATTGGTGTTTTTCCTCATTTTGACGAGTATTATACTGATGCAAAAGTACTTTGACAAACTTCAGGAGGTGATACCTCACAATATTCTAATATGAATTGTCCAACTAAATATATGTCCGGAATCGCTTCGTTTCCAAGATACAGGGCTGTTAAAGTTTTATTTTATCTTTTTTAAATAATTTTCGGAATACTGACCTTAATTAAACAAAAACTGGTATTGGGAGGTTTTTTGAGGTGTCGAATTCGAACCTAATGTTATTATTGCTTTTACTTGTAGGGGGCGCCACCTCAACGTCTTTCTCTTTTTTGAAGATCCATAACTTTTTTGAGCGTACTTCTAGCACATTTTTCAGTAAAAAAATCGATTTTCCTATTATATCTACATAAAAAAGCTACCCTTGTTACAAGTCGCTATAGGCAACCGCTTTCTAGATATTTGGACTTGAAAATTTCAAGTCGATTATTTGATAATCGATGCGTGTTGAAGTTATTACCATCATTTTTCACAAGAATGCTTAGGAAATGAATTTGACGTTTAATTAAGTAGTTTTATAGGGGGCGCCACCTATTCTATTTATTTTTACTCGTTTGTATCAAGGGTGCAAAATCTGTATTTGTTTCAATAAAATTTGCAAGAAATATCAACATTTTATTTCAAGAAATTTTGAATATGTAGAATAAAATAAAATAAAGGAAACTAAATTGTATTGAAATAAATTGTTCAAAGTGTCCACCTTCAGCAAAGATACAGGCATTCAGTCTTCTAGTCATTGAATCACGAACTCGCTCAAAAATTTTTGGTGCGTTTCTTATTGTTTCACAGGCGTCTACTATTCGATTTCTTAGATCTTCCTCGTTCGCTACTGGAGTTTAATGAACTAGTGATTTCAAATGTCCCCAAAAATAAAGATGTAGCGGGTTTAGGTCTGAGGACCTTGGTGCCCACGCCTGGTTAGATTCTTCTATACCCCTACCGATCCATCGATTTGGAAAGACAGTGTTAAGGAATTCCCTGGCTACAACGCTAAAATGGGCCGGAGCCCCATCATGCATAAACCACATGCGGATACGAATTTCTAATGCTACATTCTGAAGTAGTCCCGGCAATACATTTTCTAAAAAGTCTCTGTAAGTTGCGCCATTCAGTAGGAACGGAAGAAAGGAAGGACCTATCACGTAATTATCAATTATTGCCGCCCATACATTTACAGAAAATTGATACTGATAATGCCTTTCACTATCTGCGTGCGGATTTTCCAGAGCCCAAACATGGTTGTTATGAAAATTTCGGGAGAAGTTTGCCTCGCCCGTGAAGAGTACATATCTTGAAAATTGAGGATTTCCAGCCAATTTTCTCAAAAACCACTGACACATAGTAATGCTTTGGGAAAAGTCTCGTGGCAAGAGAGCTTGTATCCTTTGAATATGGTATGGATAAAATTGTTGATCGTGGATAATTCTCCAAACTGTGGACTGAGTAGAATTGAGAGCTTCAGCAATTATTCTTCTACTTCTTTCTGGATTTTCCTCGAGAGCGTTCAAGACAGCTCCTTCCAATTCTGGGGTTCGGAATGCTCGTAGTCTTCCAATAATATCAGCTGCCCTCTTAAAGCTACCTGTTTCTGCCAAACGACGGTGGAGACTGGTAAATGTTGGAGCTGAAGACAGTACTCGATTAGGAAATCGCTCCTCTTGAATACGTCTTGCTTCGCGCACATTGCCATCCGCAAGGTTATAAACGAAATGCATATCGGCTAAATGAGCATTATTGTTTAAATAATATTTTTTTTCAAAATTAGTGTTTCAAAACTTCAACAAAACAACAAAACGTTTAACTGTCACATAATATGTAATTACCAAAACTACTTGCTTGAACGTCAAATTCATTTCCCAAGCATTCTTGTGAAAAATGCAAAATAATGGTAATAACTTCAACACGCATCGATTATCAAATAATCGACTTGAAATTTTCAAGTCCAAATATCTAGAAAACGGTTGCTTATAGCGACTTGTAACATTGGTAGCTTTTTTACGTAGATATGATAGAGAAATCTATTTTTCCAATGAAAAATGTGCTAGAAGTTCGCTCAAAAAAGTTATGAATCTTCAAGAAAGAAAAAGACGTGTAGGTGGTGCCCCTCACGACTAAGAGCAATGATAACATCAGGTTCGAATTCGACACCTCAAAAAATCTATGAATACCAATTTTAGTTCAATTAAGGTCAGTATTTCGAAAGTTATTAAAAAAAAAACGAAAATAAAAATAAAACTTTATATCTTGGAAACGAAGCGTTTACGGACATATATTTATTTGGACAATTCATATTAGAATATTGTGAGGAATCACCTCCTGAACTTTGACAAAGTACTTTTGAATCACCCTGTATATCCTGAAACCATTCCTGAAACACTCCATATAACTAAATCCATAATGCTCACGTCACACCCCCACAATATATAATAAAATGAAACCCGATTCAATATTAACGTCCCATTCAAGTGAGGTGCATATTTTGAATAATTCCTATGAATCCTCTTACGAATAAATCGACCCGCTGAGGTTATCATAATCGAATTTCTACGAGTATTGTCTCGAAAGATCTCGCGACGAAGCGCTCCGAGCACTCGTCCATCATATAAAGAAACTTGTTGTTGAGGACAGGAAATTTCGATGAGTACAAAATTCGTGGCGGAGATATTAAAAATGATCTTTAGTGGCAAGAATTCCTCTTCAGAATGAAAGTTTTTTGCTGGGGTTTCTGCGAATGACGGACGACCCGCATAACGTATGCTGTCTGGAGCTGATTTATGGCCGGAGTTCGAGAAGACGACCCGGAGTAGTCCACTAAGGGAAATAAAGAAACGCGAAATAGAAAAGAGACTTGCTTACCCGGTCACAAATCATTCGCTGCTACGTTGCGAGTGAATTGCATCGCATTAAATTGAAATTCGATTTGGACGCCATGGAAGAACGCGCAAATTGTATTAGTGGGAATTAGAATGAGAGGCATAATTATAGTTAGTTTACGGAATGAATAGGGATGCATCACACCAAAATTTATTAGCTCACTCTCATAAAACGTGTATGTGATCTTCAAACTAGACGACTAAAGTTCAAAGTGTGCTTATTCGAGAAATACAAGTTTTTTTGGCAACAGGGAACATGCATAATTTTATTTTAATTTTTCTTTGCCTCAGTTCGGTCCTCAGATATTACATTTTGTGAAAATAATTTTGCAAATTCCAAATGTTTTTCGAAAATTTCGAATTTAAAGGTGCTCCTCAAATCAAACTCGATTTGACCTTATCTTGAATAACTTCCCCCAGACACTAGCGCCAATTGTTGATGTTTCAGTAATATTCATGGACAACATTATTTCTTACAATCCAAACATAAATTCAACTCACTTTCAATGTGATATTTGAGTAACAATTGAAAATATTATGATCTTAGTGCAAATAAAATAATTAACTGATCTGAATGTATCAATTTTCTAATCAGCAAATTGTCTAATTTCATATGTTATATGTTGAAGACAATAGGGCAAAGGAGCCACATATATCTTGCACCTAAAATTTATTACCGAGACAGCTGAAAACACTCAATTCCACATCCCTGCTCAAGTCAAAACTAAAGGCATGGCTTATGAACAAACCCCGGAGTGAAATACAGAACATGATTTACTTGAAAAATAAATAGAATTACAATAACTATGAAACAATTCTGTAAAGATAATTAGATGTAAGTTTATTATATATATATATTTTTATACATTTCATATTTCAACACTTCACATTCTAATATTCCACATTTTAATACTTTCAAACCTATAAAAAAACACAGTCTTATACTTATAATATTATATTTTCAAATTTCTACATATTATATATTTCAGTTGTCAAAATCATTCTACATTTTATATTATATTATACAATGTGAATATTGTGAATATATCAGAAATACTCACGCACAGTTTCTCCTTTGTGGGTTAACTGAATTTGTTCAGACTGTTCAAATTGTCGCCAATACTGTATTTAACTTTTACTAAATACTGAATAAATTCATTATTATTATGATTATATTTTGTGGAGGAAATTTTTCTACTGTCAAGTCGCAGTCGTTCAAATATCAGTTATTCGATTAATTTAAACCAAAAGACTATATCTCTATAATATATTGAACTACCCAGACAGCACTGGATATCCCATGAATATTCATAGAATATTATTTTTGGCATATTGGAATATTCTTAAATATGCCAGGGATATACATATCTTTCTTGGAATATTCCTAGAATGTGCTGGTGGGGAATATTTTAGATATTCCTTGAATATTCCATGAGGAATATTCCCGGAATATCCAGAATATTCCCAGAATATTCCATGAATATTCCAGAAAGAATACTCCTGGAATATCCTCTGATGATGAAATTATAGTGGACAGTTCGAAGAAACTAGCGGTAAAGGTTTGAACTGTGTGAAGTAACGATGCTTACGTTCGTCAAAGGCGCTAGGAGTACGTTTTTGAATATCACGAAAAAAAAATCTCAATTTATGAGTTTGTGGCTGAGCTTCTTCTTCTGTGCACGTGGTGGGCTGGTTCCGGAGAACCCGTGCATGTAGGCCTCTTTAGTTGGGCCCATTGTGCGCCCACGTGATCTGAGAATCAGCTGGGCATGCCGATTTCTCTGACGAAAGTCAGCAGTTTCCTCAGCTGAATCTCTTTGACATCTTCCGGGTTTAGAATCATGCTTTCCAGGTTGATCTCCTTCTGGTGCACCAGAGTGGGGCACTCAGTAAGGTTGTGCGACGATGTCTCGTCATCTTCCAGGCAGGATCTCTCTTGACAGTTTCTTCGATGGCCCCTTTATTTGGAGCTTCGATTGCCTCATGCATGGCGCCTCCTGCCATGTTTTGATGAACTGCTTCTGTAGCAGTCCCCCCATGTTTGAGATGGCCTCGCTATTGGGTATTCTCAAGATTGGTTCTGGTCCGACTGGAGTCTTTCTTGGCTACTCTGTCTGCCTCTTCGTTCCCAGGAACACCTGTGTGTCCTGGTACCCACATGAGGCTGACTTTTCTTGTTTTTTGCAAACTTTCCATGGGGTTTCTACGCTCGGACACCAATTTGGATGGCATCTTGTTTGATCCTATCGCCACGATGGCTGCATTGCTGTCCGAGTAGATGAGAATAGGCTCTCGACTTCTGTTGTCGAAGCTTTCCTGAAGGCAGGTGAGTATAGCATATACTTCTGTCTCGGACACTGATGCGTATTTGCCTAGATGAACTGAGATTTATCTCTTTGTACCTTCCTTGTATTCTCCTGCGCCTGACATTCCCCCAAGGATCCATCTGTATACCAGGTGGATCTGTAGAAAGGGGGTCTGCCGGGAGCGACGTCTTTCCATTTTTCCCTCATGGGGATGATGCTTTTTGGTCCCTTTTTAAAATTCAGATCCGGCGGGATGCTATCTCTTTCCATTTGTAGGATTGGACAGCCCTCCTTTGCCTTGTGGCTGAACTTTCTAGCAGGTAATCTTTATGTTCAGATTAAAATATTCTAGAAAGGGGGCGTGTTCTTCATTATTTTATAAGAAAAAAGCTTATGATGATACAAAAAACATAAAAAAATATTGTAAGACGTTCAGATACATCCATATACAGTAACGGTGTACAATATTCAACATGTACAAAAACATTTCAGTGTAGATTTGCGCTGAATTGGTATAACATAAAAACTTCTTAACAAAAAATCAATCCGACGAAAATAGATATTGAAAAACGGAAAATTAAATAATCCTCTGGTCATCTTTGGTTCTGCTAACTGCAGGTTTTCTCTATTTTTATTGCCGTGATCCAGAAAGAGAGAAAACCTGTGGTTAACCTTTACCGAAGTAATACCAGCTGTGTTACAACCCCCGCCCTTATTCCTGGCCCAACGGGCGACCGGAAGGTTCCCGGTGGGCCCTCATAAATTGGCCACAAGGGGCCCCATGATCCCGATGAGATAAATTTGCCCCCTGACCTAACACACCCAACCTATTAAACATTGATACAGCGACGTCTGCGACGAGAGACCTAGCGAGGCGACCGGCAACCTAACATAATACCCCCACCAGTGTCCAGTTTCCCAACCCTTTAATATACTAGCGCCTTGTGCTTGCGCCTCCTGATGTGGTCTCTGCTACAGCTACATACTACCACGTGCATGTTTACATCATCGTGTCTCATGTCGTGTACTTTTTTTATGCATCAAGAATTCATAAAATTTAACCATGAAAAGATAATAACTTTTCGGGGATTAAAAACGCCAACTTCGGAAGCAGAAAAAACTACAGTGCGCAGAATCTGGTATAGTTAAATTAGGTAATTTGTGGCGAAGTAACAAAGGAGCGGAAACAAATTTGGATCAAGAAGGCCAATCATCTCCGTCATTGGCTTCTGCTGATATTGCTGTTAATGTTTGTAAATTCAAAAGTTCTAATGATTTTAACAGGCGCAGACTCAAAAGCCGGGAGCCAAAGTAGAATTGGTTTCTGTTCTGTAGAATCTTGTGTTAAAGTTAAGCAATATTTACCATTTTTTTGGTCACTTCTCAATAATTTTTTTGCTCACTGTGTTTTAATTTTAATAGGTAGTCAAGGTTATGATAACATTTGGTGTGTTGTGTAGATGTAATTTGTAGGGTACTAGTTGATTTCGTTTTAATTGTGTTGAAAAGTGTCACTTCAGGGGGATTCAATCCGAGGATTAGGCTGCAGGTTGTCTGTCTGTCTGTCTGTCTGTGCAAAGAGGGTGTAACGAAGGTGAAGAAAGTGAAGAGGCTTTCGATGAAACTAGCGAGACAACTAGGATATTGTTTGTTAAACCGAAGGATAGGGAAATATTGGATGTTTTCTCTAGACATCCATTTCAACCTAAGAAAATGGACACCGATGATCCTTTATCTTTTGATTATTGCAGAGCATTTCGTCGTAATGGTGATCCTGAATCAAATGAAAATAGAAAATGGTTGAGTTTAAAAAAAAATAAGGGTTTATATTGTACTGTTTGCCTTGTATTTGGTAGTTATTTCAAATCAACATTTGTCAACGGATTTCGAGAATCGAAACACGTATACCAGCGGATTGCGCAGCACCAAAATTCTCGAAGTCTTATAATGCTATAAAGAGTTACATGAAGATGAAATCAGGTTTAAAGATTGAAAACTTTATTAATCGAAATGTTCAAGCGAAACATCGATAGGAATTGATTCGGTTGCTAATAAGATCACGATGTTCATAAAATCAGTTGCGGAATCATCTGCGACTGAAAGATAAACTTTATTCACTATCTTCCATCGTACAAGATAACCTCTTGTTGGGTATTCATGTTGAAAAGGGAAACATTCTCAATTGTATATTCAATTGAAAATGTTTCCCTTATCGACAGGAAGTTATGGACCGAAGAGCGGCACTGTTCAGAATTATTGAAATAATTAAAATGATGAGAAAGCAAATGTTACCCTTTCGTGGTCATATAGGTAAACGAATCGGCTCATAGTTTAGAAAATGTCACTGAAAATCATGGAAACTCCTTGGAAATTTTTCTTTTAGTAGCCAAATACGATGCCATCTTGGATAAGCATATCAAGGAAGCTGTTAGAAAAAACAAACTTAAAAAAGTGCTGATAAAAGTAAAGGTTGGGGGAGTTTAATATCTTTTTTGCAATAAAACTGTCAAATTACTTCAGAAATGCTTAAAATTGTATCAGAAGAAGCTCGCCAAGCAAAAATATATTCCATAAGAATGGATACCACAATGGACATTTCTTCTTATGGCGTGCGAATCTGATATAATGTTTGAAATTACTTCCGAGATTATTATTGACAAATTGTGCCGGAACAGTAAAGCGTTTGGAAGTCTATTACAGTAGTTGTAATAGTTCCCGTATTTTCGATTTTTTGAATTTATGTTTTGTATTTAATAATAATAATAATAATAATAATAATACATTTTATTATTCACCAAATGATACAATACATTAAACTTTAATTTTAACATTAGGTTCATATTCAGTGAATAATAGGAAAACTGTTAGGCTGTAAAGCCAATTCTTCCACAGCTCCCTTGAGTAAAGAAATAAACATAAGATTAGGAGTATATAAGGATATTATAACAAAAAATCATGAATTTAATTGGAAATCGATATAAAATAAAATAATATGCAGTTATCTGTTTATATGCAGTTATCTGTTTATATGTTGAAAAATTATTTTGTTTTGTTTTTGTTTGTAGTTTTGTTAAATATTCATTTCTTACGTCATCACGTTTGTTAGGATATAAGAAAACTCTATTTTCTTAATTTTTCAATAATAACCAATGTTGATTATTGTGTATTAGTATCCAAAAAGCTTCAATAGAACTCTTACGAAGGGTCTTACAATTAATCAAATAATTAATTTTCATAAATGACAAAAATTTCAAGACATGGGGGGGCCTATCGGCTCTGGTAGTGCGGGCGCTGCTCCGACTAATACCCCCCTTTGCCCTTTTTAACCGACGAAACCCAAAAGGAGGTTCTCTAGTCGACCCGTATATTTTTTTTAACCAACGAAACTAAAAAGGAGGAGGTTCTCTAGTCGACCCGTATATTTTTTTCCATCATTTTTTTTATGTATGATCACGCATAACTTTTTACTGAGGCGTCCGATTCCGATAATTCTTTTCTCAGTGGATAGGGTGTACTTCAAAATTGGTCCCATTCGAATTTAAAAGATGAAATTCACCCCTAAGGGTATCAAAATGAAGGATATTGATCACTCACCCTCTGAATTCTGGTACGTTAACCGATTCTATCACGCATAACTTTGTACTGGATTCTTCGATTTTGATGATTCTTTTTTTCAATAGATAGGGTATACCTTATATTTAGATTTCAAATGGAATTATATACCCTTACGGGTAGGAAAATAGGGGATAATTGATTTTTCACCTATGAACATTGGCACACACATACGTAGTTGACAATGATAGATCGCTACTGACATTATTTCTGTACCACATCCGTCAAAACCATTTTATTCTATGAGAGGATGGAATGATATACAAAGTAATGGAATAAACTAACCAGAACAACAACAAAAATTCATATTACAACAAATAGTAAAAGTAGATAATCATATTATTTAACTGGTAATAGTTGAAGTAAGGTGGGTGAGTAAGTATTTTGGAAGTAATTAAAAAACAAGTAGGTATTAATTAGTATATTTTAGCCATAAAAAATTGAAAAATAAAAACTTTTTAACAAAAAATTAAACCGACGAAATACGGAACTGAAAAGTAAAAAATAAAATAAACCTTCCTAGTCTCAGTAACTAAGCTCCTTAACTAATGTAAGTAACTAATTTTGAGTTGGCGCCAAACAAACAATCAACGAACATCATTAAATTACTTCAAAAAAATTATCAGAATGTCACCGCGCAACTCGATGCCATCATTTTACGCCTTACCTAATTCATTTGCTTGTTTGTTTGGCGCCGACTCAAAATTAGTTACTTACATTAGTTTAGGAGCTCAGTTACTGAGACTAGGAAGGTTTATTTTATTTTTTACTTTTCAGTTCCGTATTTCGTCGGTTTAATTTTTTGTTATAAGCTTTTATTTTGTACCTGGGACTGTCCTGAAGATATTCTTCAGGTACAGACGGCGACTGGTGACTATAGTGTGTTTAGTTCAATTAGGTCCTTGTTCGCTGCTTGTTAACATATGTGTAATCATACGTCAGATGTTATTATTAGACCAGAGTTTGCCTGATGTTGTATCCTTTTCCTATTCCATCTTGGGCAGATAAAGAGGGTGTGCTCCACGTCGTCCACGCACTGGCAGTATATATCCCTCGATACTTTGTGTGAAGGATCTGAACGAGCCATGGCTAGTTAGTGCCTGTGTGATGTAATAGTTCGGTTCCAAAATCGGACTACTCTGTAGAGAGTTATAGAGCACAGGAAGTAATAATAATACTTCATTCCATATGATAGTTGGATTGAATTACAGTAGTCAATAATATGAATATATATATATATATATATATATATATATATATATATATATATTATATATATATATACTGTATATATGTTTATATTATATTCACAGGAGAACAAATAATACACATTGTTACGAATATAATACACCACTGCTATTTAATCACATTCGGTTGAGAATATTTGAATTTCTTCTGTGAACAAACAACAAGCAGGTAGAGGCCGACCGCGTCACAGGTTCCAAGAATGCAGCTGGATCCGACTTTTCCGGAATATGAGAATCAGCTCCAAAGAAAGTTAATAAAAGAAGTCCCACTGCACTCCCCTGTGGAACACGTTTATTCTGGCTCAGCATATTCGAATATTTATTATTAATAGCAGTGCTCTGAAGTCGAACTCTAATTTTTTTTTATCAGTAGCTATTGTAACATATTCGACATTAAGAAGACACTGTATATATTTTATTTTTATGGAGTTGCCTAGTTATAAAAACGATTTGTCAGATATTGTCAAATATTGTAAATATTGTCACACATTTTGCCTTTTTCTCTGAATAAAACTATTTTGAAAGTCTTTTGTGACGACTATTTCCATTATGCCGACGACTATATTACATTTTGGTCCTTTCGAGCCGACGGAATCAGACTTTGGAATCACTGCCCAAATGAGTTCAAGTGGATACAACCTGAGACGACCAGGCGAACGTACCAATCACCATTTGGATAGAGATTTTGTATGGCCTCATCATTTTGGGGTAGACAACACTCCTAATGATATATCAAATCAGATCACATGCGTATCAGAACCATGCATCCAGACTTCGGAAAATATACCATCCCAAGGACAAATAGTCACGAATGAAGTACAGAACCCAGAAAACCTGCATGGAATTGAAACCATATCATAAAAATCCAGATATTCCCGACATAGTACGACTAGTTCAATTAGAAGTAGAAGACGAGAGTTAGCCCTCAATATGGAAAAAGCGAAACAAGAAATTGAAATGAAGAAATTGGAACTAGACAACCAATTGAAATTACTTCAAATAGAGCACGAATTTCATGAACAAGAAATAAACGAAACTAGAGAGTGTGAAAGTATCAAATCTACGAGAAGCCTTTATCCGACCGTAAGAGTTTTGACACCAATTTCTAAACCACCCTCCTCTCCAAAGACGACAGATATTCAAAACTGGGTAAATGAAATAGAGATTCAACCAACACAAGACCAAGAACAACCAAGAAAAGAAGACCCACCAACCGTACCAAGAGAAATGACGGACATTCAATTGCTGTGTAAAACACTTTCTGAAACTTTCCAAAAAGCAACCAGCCGACCCGAAGACAATTTCAGAATGTATCGCTTCATGGAAAAGGACTTTCCTATTTTCGATGGCAATCCTGCTGAATGGCCAATGTTTATATCCCAAGTTCATCTCGTCTCCTCCATGTGCAAATTTTCCAATGAGGAAAAAATGGTTAAGCTGCAAAAATGTCTCCGAGGAGAAGCTAAATCTGCTGTCGCCGGAATGATGATGTGTCCCTCGAACATAAATTTGGTAATAAACACATTAGAAATGCGTTTTGGACGTCCCGATCAAATAATCGAGACACTTATCACCCAGGTAAGAGCTATCCAACCAATGAGAGATCAGAACCTTGAGAAGTTGATACATTTTTCAAACCACGTGAGAAATCTTGTTGAGACAATAAAATCCTTGAAGTGCACAGGACATTTGAAAAATCCTCAACTCCTCAAAGAATTACTTGGAAAAATTCCTGACATGCTGAAATTGCAATGGGGTGATATTATGTATAATTGTGGTGGGGAAGCTGACCTCAATAGTTTTTCTGAATGGTTGAATACCAGAGCAAATGCGGCCTGTTACGTTAGCACGCCCTCTTCTAAATATAAAGTATTGGAGAATTTCCGAGACTATTCCCGATTTCAATCAAAACCTCGACATGAAGTAGCTCTATCAACAAATGAGCGAAAACATCCTAAAATTCTTTGTCATTATTGTGAAATGAAAGGGCACAAGACACAATTGTGTACGAAACTCAATGAAAATGACGTTGAAACTAGACGAAGAAAAAATTATGCTTTTCTTGCTTAAGCAATAACCATCAAACATATCGTTGTGAAATCAGAAAATCGTGTGGTCTAAATGGGTGTCGTCGTCCTCATCACAAATTGTTGCATAAAGACTCTTTTGAAATGCCCAATTCTAATTATAACAATGATACTAAACCTTGCACGGAAAACTCTGCTTCTATCTCAAAAGACGCATCTGACCCAAACACTGAAAGAGTAACAACTACTAGACACGACATGACGAGGAAAGTGTTACTCAGGGTAGTAAACGTGAGACTGTATGGACAAAATAGTTTTATTGACACAGTTGCACTTTTAGATGAAGCGTCAACAGTGACACTCGTTGATGAATCGATTGTCGCAGAACTTGGTATAGAAGGTCAACGACAACCTTTATGTATACAATGGACGAACAATATTGTCAATCAACATGACACTTCTCTCAAATTTGACATTAACATTTCTGGATCCTACAGAGATGCCAAAATATTCACCCTGAAAAATGTTCATTCTGTCAAAGACTTATCGCTTCCATTTCAGACTATCACGAGGGGAGATTGGATGAAATATGACTATTTACAAGGACTGCCTTTTCAAAATATCACTAGTAGACCCATGATTCTTCTGGGGCAAGATAATATAAATCTCACTGTAGCACGTAAAGTTTGTCAAGGACCTGAAAATACGCCTATCGCAACAAAAACACATCTTGGGTGGATTTTACACGGACCTACTGATTTTGGTAAAACGTTTAGTCAATTTTCCTTTCACATCTGCCTTCGAGAACAAGCTGATGAAAAACTTCACGAACTCGTTAAACAAACCTTTTCGTTAGAATCCTTTGGCATTTCAAATAATCATAAAAATCCTGATAAATCCGTGGATAGATCTATAAACATTATGGAAAAAAGTATCGAACGAATTGATAGTCATTTTCAAATTGGTCTTTTGTGGAAAAGTGATGACATAGTCTTACCTGACAGTAAAACTATGGCAATAAAACGGCTTAACTGTGTTGAAAAAAGATTAGCAAAAGACGAAAACTTCCGAAGACAATATTCTGAGAAAATTCAAAGCTACCTTGACAAAAATTATGCCAGAGTATTGTCTCCAGAAGAAGCCAACATTGAAGGTTCTCGTTGTTGGTATTTACCGCATTTCGGCGTACAAAACCCTAATAAGCCGAACAAATTTCGTTTAGTTTTCGACGCAGCAGCCAGATCACAAGGTGAAAGCCTAAATGATCATCTACTTGTAGGACCAGACCTACTCACTCCTCTAGTAGCAGTTTTGATGAGATTTCGACAATACAAAGTTGCCTTTTGTTCTGACATCAAGGAAATGTTTCATCAGGTGAGAATAAGACCAGAAGATCAATGTAGCCAACGATTTTTGTGGAGACATGGTGATCCTACCAAAGAATATCAGGTATATCAAATGCAGGTAATGATATTCGGTGCAACTTGTTCACCAACATGTGCTCAATTCGTTAAAAATTTCAATGCTAAAGAACAAACTGATTCTCCAGACATATTGAATGCCATTTTAAAAAAGCACTATGTTGATGATTATCTTGATAGTAAAGACACTGACGAAGAAGCTCTGAAAACCATCCTTGAAGTTCAACGAATTCAACAACAAGGAGGATTTCAGTTGGTTAATTGGATTTCAAATTCAAAAGAAGTTATGAATAGACTTGGATCATATGACAGTATAGTAAGGGACATGAATTTCAATGACGATACAAATTTACAACTATGGTGGACTATGGTGGAATGCTAAAGACGACTTCTTTCAGTACAAATTCAATTCGACCTACAATGACTACAAAACTTCTAGAAAACAGAAACCCACAAAAAGAGAAATTTTGAAATCAGTGATGTCTGTTTTTGACCCTTTAGGATTGATTGTTAATTTTTCAATTCGTGGGAGAATATTGATTCAGGATATTTGGAGATCCGGTATAGGGTGGGATGACCATATTGACGAAGAACATTTTGAAATATGGGCACTTTGGACGAGAGACTTGGTAGAAACGATACCACTTTTACGAATTCCTCGATGCTATTCACTAATCATTCCAAAATCCGACAAAACCGAATTACATGTTTTCTGCGACGCGAGTAAAAAAGCATTTGCTTCACTGGCCTACCTCAGAGTCGTTTCGGGCAAGGAGGTAAATACATCACTGATAATGGCCAAAAGCTCGCGTAGCTCCCAACAAAGCTCTGTCGATTCCCAGGTTGGAATTACAGGCAGCTCTGATGGGAAGCCGCCTAGCGAATTGTATTAATAAAGAACTTGAGATAAACATTCAGAAAAATTACTTTTGGACTGATTCTTCAACAATTTTACATTGGATAAAAGGAAACGGGAAAAAACTTGGACAGTTCGAATCACACAGAGTCGGAGAAATTTTAGAATTGACAAATTCTTCTGACTGGTATTGGATTTCTACTAGTTCTAACATAGCAGACGAAGCTACACGTACATATTCGACAACTTCTCGACAGATCAACTTCGACAGATGGTTCAGTGGACCTGAATTCCTTAAAGAAATAGACCCTGAAAAATGGCCAAGGAGATCATTCGTCGAATGTAATGAAGAAGAATCAATGAAAAGTGCTTCCGTGAATTTGACTTGGAAAATTACAGAATTTGAAATTTTACCTGACATAAAAAGATTTTCGAAGTGGTTTCGACTAATAAGAACGACAGCTTGGATAACAAGAATTTGCAAAATTTGGATTAAGAGACTCAGAAAAGAAAACATTGATTTTCCAGAGTATCTGACTGCAGGTGAGATGAAGGAAGCTGAACTGAAATGGATTGAGAAGAGCCAGTATGATAGTTTTTTCGAGGATATCAGCATGCTAAAAGATGCGAAAACCCTGGACAAGAAAAGCAGATTGAGAAAATTATGTCCCGGAATCAATGATGAAGGTGTACTGGTACTCAGAGGTAGACTAGATTTAGCAAGAGATTTAGATAAAACCGTTAAACGACCATACATTTTGGATCCGAAAAATGCCTTTACAAAATTATTACTCCAGCACTATCATGAAAAGTGTGGACATCATGGTATCGAACTTGTCCTGAGTGAGTTAAGACAACGATTCTGGGTCATTGATGCGAGATCAGCAGTAAGAACAACTTTCTCGAAATGTTTGAAATGTAGGAAGCGTAGAGCACAACCTAGTATTCCGATAATGGGACAATTACCTACTTCAAGATTGAATTCCAACGTTATTTCTTTCACATATACCGGACTCGACTATTTTGGCCCTATGTATGTTTCAGTAGGAAGAAAAAAGGAAAAACGATGGGGGGTGATTTTCACATGCTTGTCTATTAGAGCTATACATCTGGAAGTGTCTCACTCTTTAACTACAGATTCAACCATTATGGCATTAAGGCGTATGATTTCACGAAGAGGAACACCAAAAATGATTTTGTCAGATAATGGAAGTAATCTTAGGGGGGCCTCTGAAGAACTACGCAAGTTTCTCCGTGAATTTGACACAAATAAATTTGGAGAAGAACTTGGAATGAAAGGAATGGAATGGAAGTTCATACCACCGGGAGCACCGCACATGGGGGGGTCTTGGGAGAGACTGATACAATCAGTGAAGAAGACTTTCCACGCGATCCTGAATAATCAGACTCTCAAGGATGAACTTCTTTTGACACTATTCAGTGAAGTAGAGAATATAATTAACTGTAGGCCCATCACACATGTATCAGTGGATCCAGACGACCCCGAACCGCTGACACCAAATCATTTTATTTTGGGAAAATCTCTTGGAAACGAAATTCCTGAAAATATGATGAAGTCATTCGAAGATGGAAGGAATCTTAAGAAACAGTGGAGGAAGTCACAGCAATTGATAGATTGTTTTTGGCGTAGGTGGGTGAAAGAATACATTCCTCAACTGATGTGTAGAAAAAAATGGATTGATGACAATGATTCTATCAAAGAGGGTGGAATCGTGATAATTATAGACGAAAGTGCTCCAAGGAATAGTTGGAAACTTGGGGTAGTGAAGAAATTGTTTCCCGGACCCGATGGAAAAGTAAGGGTTGTAGAAGTCAAAACCCAAACCGGACTATATAGACGGCCTGTTTCAAAGCTGTGTCCCTTGAAAACAGAAGATGCTAATGACAATTAGATTCGCCATCAAGGGGGAGAATGTAACATATTCGACATTAAGAAGACACTGTATATATTTTATTTTTATGGAGTTGCCTAGTTATAAAAACGATTTGTCAGATATTGTCAAATATTGTAAATATTGTCACACATTTTGCCTTTTTCTCTGAATAAAACTATTTTGAAAGTCTTTTGTGACGACTATTTCCATTTTGCCGACGACTATATTACATTTTGATGCTCCAAGGGATAGTTGGAAACTTGGGGTAGTGCAGAAATTGTTTCCCGGACCCGATGGAAAAGTAAGGGTTGTAGAAGTCAAAACCCAAACCGGACTATATAGACGGCCTGTTTCAAAGCTGTGTCCCTTGAAAACAGAAGATGCTAATGACAATTAGATTCGCCATCAAGGGGGAGAATGTAACATATTCGACATTAAGAAGACACTGTATATATTTTATTTTTATGGAGTTGCCTAGTTATAAAAACGATTTGTCAGATATTGTCAAATATTGTAAATATTGTCACACATTTTGCCTTTTTCTCTGAATAAAACTATTTTGAAAGTCTTCTGTGACGACTATTTCCATTTTTTGCCGACGACTATATTACAGCTATATATATATATATATATATATAGCTACCGAATATATATATATATATATATATATATATATATATATATATATATATATGAATGTATATTGTTATGATATGGTATATATGTCAAATAAAAAAGTTGAAATAGAGCACAATGATATTTAAAAACTGCATAAATACCTGCTGTGATTGTTTTTATAATTTTTTTCTGTACGGTTTGGATCTTGAAAACCTTTGGCCATATTCTAGTCGACGCAGATAATCCAAGAGGCATTATGTTTGATTAGTTCATTCAATTGCCACAACCTATGAAAATATACAAATCCAAATTTAGAAATAAATATTCAGAATTCAACTAAACATTAAATTTATATGCAAGAAACATCCTGTATACAAAATCAGAACCAAAAGGAAATATGACAGGCAAATGGCAAATTATTTTCCTTTTATATGCTCAAAATAATGAAATTTGAGAACAGAAAAATGGTACATGTGAACTTTGAAGAAAATTTAGTAAATAGAACTATGTGTAGAAATCGAATTTGAAAATAAAATATGTATAATAGGTAGGAAAAGTGCTAATAGTAAAAATTGATATAAGATTAAAAAAAGTTACGGAGAAAAAAAATTAAAAAAAAGGGAAGCATATTAGATTGATCGATTTGTGGAAAAAATGCCAGTAACTAAAGTATATGAGAAACATTAATATATGCAATCAGGTCAGAATCGAATCGGAATCAAGGACCATCCAGAAACTACTTACCAGGAATTGGAGGTTAGATTTCCAATATTCGACTTCACCAGGAGTAAGGAGGCTAAGCATTTGCAAAACATCCACATGAACTATTCACAGAACATCCCAGGATTTGTGTGAGTGCAAAGCATAAGTCATAACAGGTAGGTACTTTATCATCATAAACTTATAATATTCATCGAACAGCCACGTTGTTTTCGTGTTATTCATTATGATACATGATTTTGAGTGTCAAACTTTCTTCTTCTACTCATCACAAATGATTGAGTATAACCTACAAATATTCATTTTAGAATATATTATTTTTGCGCATGATCAAGTTTTTGAATGTTTTCAATTTTGATTGGTTGGAAAATATAATTAGAATAAGTTAGATATCTCAGAGATAGTTGGTTTCAAGCAGTATTTTCAATAAAAAAAAATCTAACTTTTTCTGGACTCATTATTTATTATTTGACCATATTACAATCTATTTTTCAAACATAAACAGTATATTGACAGTAAGCCAAGAAGTAGATCGCGCTGCTGCAATCCTTCTGAGATTGGGAGAATCATGTCTCCGTAGGCGTACTAACTGAGCTACAAAAAGGTAAAAAGATAAATGAAAAAGAGGTAAAGTGTACAGAGAAATAGGGTAGAAGCATCATAGCCGGAGTTTTCTTTTGTTATGATTAGTATGTGTCACAAAAATTTAAATAATAACGAACATAAATATATATATATATATATATATATATATATATATATATAAATAACACTAGCTATTACCGATAGGTGAGAAATCAAATTTCCCTAAAAAAAATATTTCAAATATGGAGAACAGGTAGTGTAGAGCCTAGAGCCGAAAATTGCTTATTTCCACACGACAAATCCTTAAAAAAGTGCACTTTTCCACATACTCGTAGGAAAAATGATTTCTACATCAAATCAACATTTATCCTTTCAACTGGAATAGAGTTAATACTGTTCCAGTATCAAACTGACATTTTTTCCCGTGGCCTTTTACAGACTAATCATTCTACTTACGACTATATCAAAGAGTTCTTGAAAAATTGTTGCTTTGCAAATCAGAATATAATTATAAAAATACAATGCAATCATAGCATCACTACTGGCTTACTAAAAAAAAAAGAGTAATCCCTGCTCTGGCGGGGAACTACAAACAATGGACCAACTTCTGAAAAAACATGTCCAGAAAAAATGTTTTTAAAATGGTTTATTTTCTGTATTTTATATTGATGAAGATGGGTTGGACGCGAATAAATGAATTAAGTCATTGAAATATAAAAACTTTTTAACAAAAAGTTAAACCGACGAAATACGGAACTGAAAAGTAAAAAATAAAATAAACCTTCTTAGTCTCTATAACTAAGCTCCTAAACTAATGTAAAATGATAGCATCGAGTTGCGCGGTGACATTCTGATAATTTTTTTGAAGTAATTTAATGATCTTCGTTGATTGTTCGACTTGAAATTAGTTACCTACATCAGTTTAGGAGCTCAGTTATTGAGACTAAGAAGGTTTATTTTATTTTTTACTTTCCAGTTCCGTATTTCGTCGGTTTAATTATTTATTAAAAAGTTTTTATTTTAAAAATTTTTATGGCTGAAATCTATTAATTACTACCTACTTGTTTTTTGATTACTTCCAAAATACTTACTTACCCACCTTACTTCAACTATTACCAGTTAAATAATATGATTATCTATTTTCACTATTTGTTGTAATATAAATTATTTTTGTTGTCTGGTCAGTTTATTTCATTACCCTGTATATCATTCCATTCTCTCATAGGATATAATTATTGTGACGGATGTGGAATAATGACAGTGGCGATCTGTCATTGTCAACTACATATGTGTGTGCCAATGTTCACAAGTAAAAAATCAATTTTCCCCTATTTCTCTACCCGTAAGGGTGGCTAATTCCTTTCGAAATCCAAATATAAGGTATACCCTATCTATCCTATCCCTATCTATCAAAAAAAGAATCATCCAAATCGAAGAACCCAGTACAAAGTTATGTCTGATAGAATCGGTTTACGGACCAGAATTCAGAGGGTGAATGATGAATGAATATCCTTCATTTTGCTATCCTTAGGGGTGGATTTTATCTTTTAAATTCAAATGGGACCAATTCCAAAGTACACCCTATCTAATGAAAAAAGAATTATCGGAATCAGACGTCTCAGTAAGAAGGTATGCGTGATCATACATAAAAAAAAATAAACATACGCGTCGACTAGAGAACCTCCTCCTTTTTGGTTTCGTCGGTTGAAAATGCTCTTGGTGCCTGTATCGAACCTGCACTGCATTGATTTTTATCACTATAATTCCAGGGACAGTTTTGAAATTTTCCAAAATCCTCTCTGGAATTCTTACTAGGATTTTGACACTACCATTAATCCACGTGTAACAGCCAAGCCCACTACTATCTAATCGCAACCCTCATCCAATCTTCAGAATCACACGATTCGCAACTCATTGCCCATCTAGGCCTCCTAAACCTCCCGAAACGGTGAGTGAGCGTAAACATAACTGCGGATGAGACGAAACCAACTCCGATATCGAGCTAATGATAGCTAGCAGCCTCTTTAATGAATGAGTCTTCTAGCACATGATGACGAGAAGGGTTAAACGGGATTAAATGATCATGGAGAGATACGCTCCATTTGTCATACTGTCTGCATTTCCTTTCATTGACTCGAGCAACTATTCCAATTGGCGGGGGACGCGTGCATACTTCCTTTATTAGATTCCTCATCTCCTGCGAGGTTATTCTTTTCTATGCGTATATGCGTGGTCGGAAATTGAACATTTTCCCGATAGGGATTGGATAACTATACGTTCTCGTTCTCTACAGAGTTGAGAGAATATATATATATATATATATATATATATATATAAATATATATATATATATACATATATTTATATATATTAATCAATTAATTAATTAATCAATACATATCAATATATATATATATATATATATATATTGATATGTATTGAATAATTGTAAATATAAATTGTTTTATAAAATGAAGATTGCTAATAATTTCCACTCTTCGTTGTGAGCCAAATTGTTATGATATAGATAAGTATGTTTGCCCTGTATAATATGTTTCGTGATGTAATAATAATTGCTAGCTAACGTCACAGTTCTCTCGTCACGTTGCTGCCAATTGTTATCATTTTTCTTACCACGACTAAACTCAGTTGGTACTCCTCTCGTCTCAAATAGCCGCTTCAGGCAATTGAGCCACTAACCACTGCTTGATGTCAAGTCTGTGTTTACAAATATTATTGCTGATAATTGTGGAAAACAAAACGACAAAGTATCAAAAAGCAATTATTTCGTTTATTCAGGAAAACTTAATTTTACCTGGCCTACGATAGATAACTTACTCTACAAATATTCATGGATTATCATGAGAAACAGGTCATGGATAAATAGACACAACCTCACTTTTACCTTGAAAGTGAAAATTTCTTTAATGGTTCAAAATCAAGTGAAATAAAATTCTTCTGATGGGATATGAGTTATTAGTGAAATTGTTCAGTTCGTGATGTGCACTAGGAAAGTTTATACCTGTCGCTGGAACTGTCGCTGTTCAATATACACCCAGAATTTGGATTCTCTCTCAATCCAATGCTCTCAGGAACTCCAATACCAAAGGAAGGAACCATACAAATTCAGCAATCAGCTTTGGAATATTTGTATATGGTGTACAAATGTTGATTTTCTGCTTATAATGTTGAAATTATTGCATTTTTCTTCCTCCCAAATAAAACGTGGCATTCGTTTTCAAATTATTTTCGATCTCCCTTGTGGCTTTGTTTTCCGTTACTTGGATACCATCTTTTCCTCATTCCTTTTGATTTGAATTTTTGAATTCGCGCACTATGTTCTCACATTTTCACTGTTTGGGGTTATTCGTCAAAACTTATAAATGAATCTATTTTTCCTTTCTTACAGACTATTTACAATATTCAATCATAATTGTCTCTGACACTTTTCCGTTCTTATTTTCTCACAATTTCCAATCTCACATTTGACCATACTGTTCCCTGATTGGCTATTGTCATCAAGAAGTTTGTTGTTCTCCCATTGCCTATTTTTAGTTACATACAATTTCATATACTGTATGTTTCAAGCTTCTAATTTTGTTTATCACATTTTATTCAGGATGATTTTGTAAATCTAGACCTTTCTCGTTGTCTTTTGAATAATTATGGGTTGTTATCATTATGACAGTGTATGAAATTGATTGTATTATAGTATTTGAATATTTGTATCTATTCATATTATACAGAGGCTTAATAAAGGAAATAGAACTTCATAAATTATGTAATAACAATCTCTTGAAACTAATATCTATTAAGTAATTATTCTTTTTGTGGGTTGTTTCCTTTTAATATATATAACTGTTTTTATAACATAAAATATATATATATATATATATATATATATATATATATATATATATATATTGTTATGTTATGTTTATGACTGTTGTTAATTTCACCCCGCGTTGGGCGACATATTGTTATGTAATAATGATTTGTAAAAACAATTGTGATATGATAATAGCTTTTCGTTATGAAATATTGATAGATAATTATTTTCGCCCTGTATAATATATTGTTATGAAAGAATAATTGCTAGCTAACGTCACGTTGCTGCCAATTGTAATTACCCTTTCTTACCACGACTAAACTCAGTTGGTACGCCTTTCGTCTCAAATAGCCGGTCCTGGCAATAGAGCCACTGCCTGGTCTTGATGTCAAAACCAAACTATTTTAGTTCAGAGTTAATGAGTAAGATATGCAGATCATTGCGGAAAATAAACCAGAAAGTATCGAAAAACAATTATTTCCTTTATTCAGGAAAACTTATATTAACCTGGCCTACGATAGATAACTTATACTATGATCAATTGACAAATTTTCATAGAAAATAATGAAAAACAGTGATACATAACCTCACTTTCTCTTTGGGTTGGAAGAATTCTTTTATAGTTCAATGCCAAAATAGATAGAGTTCTTCAGATACGATACGAGTTACGTTGTAATGTGATTTAGTTTGTGATGTGCATTAAAAAAGTTCATACCTGGACCTGGAACTGTCGCTGTTAAAATACACGCCAAGAATCTGAAATCCTTCTTCAATCCACAACTCTCAGGAACTCTCCAATTGCAAAAGGAACCATACAAATCCCATAAATCAGCTTGGAAACCGTTTTATGTGGAGTACATAAAAGGTAATCTTGTTTTCTCCTATTTATTTTTGTCGAAATCCTCTTGAGGTTGAATTGGTTAGTTTCTTATAGACAAAATACCTTGTATTCGTGAAATCTTGAAAAATTTGCTCCTAAAATTTGTACGTGGCGTCGTTTTCTAAAAGCTTTGTTATTTCTTCCCCTGGATACCATTTCTGTTTTTCCATTTCATTTGAATTTTCAAACTCGTGCTCTTTCTTGTCACATTATCACTCATTTGGGGTTATTTGAAAAAACTTATGAACTTTCATATTCTACATTTCTTATAAACTAAATACAATCTTTTATGATAATTGTCTTTGGCATTTCTCAGTTCTTATTTTTCCACAATTTCAAATCTTACATCTGACCATACTGTTCTCTGATTGGCTATTGTCATCAAGAAGTTTGTTGTTCTCCCATTGGCTATTGTTAGTTAGATACACTTTCATATTGTAACGTAAATAAACTTAACTTGGTTCTACTAATTTATTTCACACTTAATCTACAACTTAATTTATATTACTACTCCACTGGTATAGCTCGATCGTATGGGCTCGTTCAGACTGTCTTACTCCACTTGAGGTTTGCCTATTTATCTCCGATACAGCATTCTCGATGTTTCGAATTCGGACGGTTGGCGACGGCATGTTCCAATTGTTTCCAATATTGACCGTTGTTTTCCGCGGAAGAGCGCACTGGATGGTTCTCGAATATCTCCGGGGATGATCTCATCGCTGTCGATGGCAACACGTGAGGCGACAGGTCCGGCCTAGGTTCGTTACATTGCCCCCTTCTTAAAGACATTTCGTCCCGAAATTTCATCCTTGGAGTGTGACGATATCTGCATGACTCCCCATATCTGCACCGTGAAGTTCGATGGAAGTAACACTCCACGGTCTTCATGATCGGTCGTGGAAGAGGGTTACAGCAAACCAAAATCTTGACGCCGCTGGATCTGAATATCGCCTCCAGCATACTTCTTATGACTCTCCAGTCCAACCCATCAATACCACAGGACAATTTTGGAATTGCTAGATCCACCAGATTCTGGTCCACCATAGTATCTCTTAGTTTGGTGAGACTCTTCCAGACATCTTCATAGGACGGTTTATCTTGGGAATGCCTCTTGGTAACTAGGTAGTAGATGTTTCTCTGGCCTTTCTTCAACTGTAGCACCCCACCAACTTCTGGATTCTGCTCCCGCAGTGTTTGGAGTTGACCAAATTTCTTGGAGAACACTACGGCGATGCCCCTGGACATTTGAAGATCTTCTGCCACAAGTGCGCTAGTGCGTAGTCAGCAGGCACCTCGAAAAGGTCTCGTGACTCCTCTCTAGTAACCCCATGTAGAACTTTCTGCCCGTTTGAATACAAGGACATAAACTTCGAACGTCATATCATCCTCCGGTGGCTTGAGGGTGCGAACTTGGTCATGGTTTCCAGCGTAAGGGGCCAACCTGTTGAAATGGACGACCCTTGGTTTCCCTCGGGGTGGCTTATGGATTCGGTACACAAGGTCGTTTATCCTTTTCACGATTTTATACGGGCCTTCCCACGAGTTCCGCAACATTGGTGATAGTCCACGACGACGTTTGGGGTTGTACAGCCAAACCAGATCATCGACCTTAAATCCTCCGGCATCGGCCTTGATGTCATAGGTCTTCTTCATTTTATCGCTGGCACTCTGGATGTTCAACCGGACTCGTTCGTGGATGTCGTCCATTCTCTGCCGAAGTTTGCTGACGTAGTCCTCTCCCGCAGTGTCTTGTCCTGGCGGTATCCCAAACTTCAGGTCACAAGGCAGTCGCAGTTCTCGGCCCATTATAATACTAGCAGGAGTTTGACCGGTTGACTCGTGTACTGCGGATCGATAGGCCATCAGGAACAAATGAAGATACTGGTCCCAGTCTCTTTGATGGTCAGAGACAACCTTGGACAAGTGGCGGTTGATCGTCCTGTTCATCCGTTCCACCATTCCATCGGACTGCGGATGTAGGGCCGTGGTTCTTGTCTTGCGGATGTTCAGCAGTAGACATATTTCTTGGAAAAGGTTGGAGAAATTTTGCTTCCGAGTGCAGCTCCATTGGAATACCGAATCGACATATCCACTCTTTCACCAAGACGTCGGCGACGGTGATGGCTTCCTGGTTGGGCAGGGCATAGGCTTCCGCCCACTCACTGAAGTAGTCCATTGCCACAAGGATGTATTTATTCCCGTGGTCGGATACGGGAAACGGGCCGGCGATGTCAATGGCGATTCTCTCGAACGGGCTGCCTACGTTGTACTGACGCATCGGGGCCTTGGGTCGTATTCGAGGTCCATTGCTAGCAGCGCATACAGCGCACTTTCTGCACCAGTCCTGGACGTCAGCTTGACAATTGGCCCAGTAAAACCGTTGCCTCACTTTCTGCAGGGTCTTCGTCACTCCCAGATGTCCTCCAGCGACTCCATCATGGATTTCCCGCAGCACTTCCTCTCTTCTGTTCCTGGGAACAATTATTTGGCGTCTGTCTTCCCCACCAATATCGGCCTCCAACACACGTTTCAGGATCCCATTGTCCAGAATAAGAGAGTTCCATTGTGCCCAATAGGACTTAACAGCCGGCGAGTAACCTGCGACTTCCTGCCATGATGGTCTTCGATTGCCCTTCTTCCAGCTGACGACTAAGCCAAGGTCGGGGTCTCTCTCTTGGTCTTTCTGGATCTTGCTGTCATTCCAGTTGTCATCCATTGCCGCGGTTCTACAAAGTGTTGCTTCTTTCTCTTCTGCTCGTCGGCAATGTGAGCAATCATCTGGACATGGTCTTCGCGACAAGGCATCTGCATTCTTATGGCTAGTTCCGGCTCGATGTTCGATCTCGAAATCGAATTCTTGGAGTCTCTCGATCCAACGTGCTACTTGACCCTCAGGATTTTGAACTGTAAGAGCCATTTGAGAGCTGCATGGTCAGTTCTCAACAGGAATCTTCTTCCATACACGTACTTGTAGAAGTGTTCCACTCCCTTTACAACAGCTAACAGCTCTCGCCTGGTGACACAGTAATTGCGCTCTGGTTTGCTAAGCGTCTTGCTGAAATAACCAATGACCTTCTCCTGTCCCTCCTGGATCTAGATAGGCCCCTTGTGCGTCGTACCAAACTCTTTCAATGGCTAGCACTAGCTCCGTGTTGCTGGTTTACATTTTAGGAGAGCTCCAAGTCCCACGTTGCTGGCGTCCGTATCCAAAATGAATTTCCCTTTGGGTAGGGATAGCTCAGTATAGGTGCGTTGATCAAAGCTCCTTTCAGCTTCCTGAATGAATCTTGACATTCTTCGACCACTGGAACTTTGTTTGGCCTTCCGTGAGCCTGGTCAGTGGTTTAGCGATGTTTGCGTATCCCAGCCCCTATCGGCGATAGTATGTGCATAAACCAAGGAAACTTCGAAGTTGGTGAATGTCTTTGGGATGGGCCAATCCTTAACAGCTTTGATCTTCTGGTCATCCACTGCTACTCCTTCTCCAGAACAACGTGGCCGAGGTATCGTACTTCTTTTGGAACAGATGGCATTTCTTAGGGCTCAGCTTCAATCCGGAGTTCCTCAGTCGCAGGAATACTTCCTCCAAGTTTTTCACGTGGTCCTCAAACGATCTGCCGACCACAATTATGTCGTCGAGATACACTAGACACGTGTTCCATGAGAGTCCTTTCAGCACTGTCTCCATCAATCTTTCGAATGTGGCGGGAGCATTACAGAGCCCGAATGGCATAACGGTGAACTGCCACAATCCTGAGCCGATGGTAAAAGCAGTCTTTTCTCGATCTTCTTGAGCGAGTTCTACTTGCCAGTATCCACTCTTCAGATCAAGGGTCGAGAAAATCGTGGAACCAGCCAACGTGTCTAGGGTGTCATCTATTCTCGGGAGAGGGTAACTGTCCTTCTTCGTGACATTATTAAGTTGGCGATAGTCTACAAAAAGCGTGTCGATCCATCCTTTTCTTCACCAGTACGACTGGAGAGGACCAGGGACTGTCAGATGGCTCGATAACTCCTTCTTTTCCCATATCGCTGACTATTTTGTCAGCCTCTTCCTTCTTGGCAAGAGGAAGTCTTCTTGCTGATTGCCGGATCGGTCGGGCACCCCCAGTATCAATCCTGTGCTGGACCACATTAGTTCGACCCCCTTTTCCTTGTCCGGTATCGAAGATGTCTTGGTACTTTTTGACTAAATCTCTTAGTTTGGGCTGTTGAGCTGGTTTTATGTCTTTGGAAGAGATGGCAACTAATTTTTCTAGTTCTGTGGGCAAGTTGTTGGGTTGGCTAATCGTACCTCGTACGCCCCGGATCACAGATGAAACTGACGAGCAGTGCCCGGTACAAATTTTTCAGCACGTAACAGGGTTTTCCCTAGGGCAATCCCTCGTCCAATTTTCTCATCATGAAGTTTGGGCTCGAACATCATCACGTCTCCACTGCTCGCACTCCCGTCCAGGCGAGCCTCCAGGATGGTTTCAGCCCTCTCAGGTACGCTTATATCTTCAGCCAACAGCACACGGATCAACTCTTCACTTCTCCCATGAAGTACCAGCTCTTCTCCGTTGACACGTAGGACGCCGTCTTTGAAATCCAATTCAAACCCTCTGGAATTCATGATGTCCATTCCGATGATTGCATCGTCTTCGATGTCCGCTACAAGTGCCTGATGTTTCACTTTAGTGCTGCCCAAAATTATTTCAATCGGTAGCTCGCCATATACAGTAGCTGGCTCCCCTGTTGCTGTGCGTAGCTTCCAAGTTGTCGGTTCAATTCGTTCCGGTGTTCTGGCAAAGGAAGGTCCGAGAATTGTCCTAGTCGCACCTGTATCTAGCAGCATGGTGCAAGGCTCGTTATTGATGAGACCGTCTACGAAAACACCTCTGTTCTGTCGTTGCAGGATAGCGACATATGCGTTGTTAACCAGGGCTTGCTGGACACAGGCCGACGATTGCCCCTTCTCGTCGACCTTCTTTAGTTTTCCTGCATCGGAGTCGTGTTTTGAATGTTGGACATTTGCTACGCACATGTCCAATTTTGCCACAATTCCAGCATCTTATCTGTCTTTTCTCAGGGAACACTTCCTTAATCACTTTCCTTATGGCAGCTTCCAAATTAGCAGGCTCCTGTGAGTCTTCCTCAATCATTCGGACTTTACTCTGGCTTTTGCAAGATTGTTTCGCTGCCTCGAATTCCAAAGCGCGTGCCAGTGCGTCTACGAGATGTGTTGGACGGGCTAGTGTCAACGCTTGTCTGGTTTCTTGGTCACGGAGTCCATCCAGGAATGCTTGAACCGCTAGTCGCTCCATTACATTTTCTGGTGTGGCTGGATATGCGAGACGAACCAAGCGTGCAATGTCAGTTTCGAATTCTTGTAAGGATTCGCCCGATTTTTGGCAGCGATTTTTCAGCTGGGAGTGGTATACGTGTTCCAAATGGGCGTGGCCATATCGTAATTCTAGATGTTTAATCAGCTGATCATAGTCCTCCTGTTCTTGGGCGGTGAGAGTTTGTAGAATATTTGTCGCTTCTCCACGTAATGCAAGTGTCAGTGCTACAGCTCTTTCCCCTGCATTCCATCCGTTTGCTTTGGCCGCTGCTTCAAACTGCCGGCGGTAATTTGCCCATGGAGTTTTTCCGTCGAACTGAGGCGGCTTCATGGAAAGCTTCCCTATTTCTGAAATGACCTTGACATATTGAATGAATGTGGTTTTTTGTGGAGGAACAACGTTTCTTGACATGATTTTTGGGTAACCTTCCACAGTCTGAAAATGAAAATATAATCAGGAAAATCTACTTGTATAGATTTTCCTGATTATATTTTCATTTTCAGACTGTGGAAGGTTACCCAAAAATCATGTCAAGAGACCTTGACATCTTTTATTCCCTCTTGAACTTTATCCAAGTTCAAACTCAAGTCCAGCATTGCATTTTCATTAACCATCTCTGTGGAGGGCGCACTATTAATTCGTTTTTCCAGCTTACTGATCGTTTCCTTCATTTTGTCCATTTCTGCCTCGACCCCATCTTTGATTTTATCTACCTCCGTGTTCATTTGCTCCCTAATTTTATCTATCTCTGTCTCAACGGTTCCCATTCTTTCTTCTAGAAAATTAGCCACACCACACAATTCTTTTTTTAGGCCTTCTTGTTTCTCTGCTTCTCTTCCAGATTTCTAGAAAGCTTCTCTTCCAGATTTAAAGAATTTTCTTGAAGCTTCTCTTCCAGATTTCTAGAATTTTCTTCAAGCTTCTCTTCCAGATTTCTAGAATTTTCTTGAAGCTTCTCTTCCAGATTTCTAGAATTTTGTTGCAGTTCTTCTTTCACGGAATTAGTAGTTTCTTCGAGTTTATTCATTACCAAACTTAAATCACCTCCGGGAACTTCGAATAAAAATGTTTCGGGGTCCTCAACTTCTTGTATAAGTCCTTCTGCAAGTCTTTCCTGGGGTACTTGCTTTTTACCTGTTGTTTCCAGTTCCCTTTCCTCCAATTCCTGTTTCAATTCCGCTATCTTCAAATCCGCAAGGCGCACTTTTCTTGAACACATTTTGTCTTTGACGAGGTATCAGTCTGTTTTACACGAAAAGTTTATCAGTTTGTTAAAAATTCACTTCGCGAATTGTTTTCCACGGGCCACCAGTCTATTGTCTGTTTCACGCGAAGAGTGTATCAGTTTATATTCCCACGCACAATTGTCCACTTCGCGAAAACCGGGCCACTGTCTATTTTCTGTTTCACGCGAACAGTGTATCAGTTTATATTCCCACGCACAATTGTCCACTTCGCGAAAACCGGGCCACTGTCTATCAATTTATTTTTCTGACTATCCACTCCACGATCACTTGTTTATTTTCAAAATCTCACTTCCGACACCAATTGTAACGTAAATAAACTTAACTTGGTTCTACTAATTTATTTCACACTTAATCTACAACTTAATTTATATTACTACTCCACTGGTATAGCTCGATCGTATGGGCTCGTTCAGACTGTCTTACTCCACTTGAGGTTTGCCTATTTATCTCCGATACAGCATTCTCGATGTTTCGAATTCGGACGGTTGGCGACGGCATGTTCCAATTGTTTCCAATATTGACCGTTGTTTTCCGCGGAAGAGCGCACTGGATGGTTCTCGAATATCTCCGGGGATGATCTCATCGCTGTCGATGGCAACACGTGAGGCGACAGGTCCGGCCTAGGTTCGTTACAATATACTGTATGTTTCAAGCTTATAATTTTGTTGATCACATTTAATTCAGAATGATTTTGTAAATCTAGACTTTTTTGTTGTATTCTAAAACAATTATAGGTTGTAATCATTTTGACAATGTATGAAATGATTGCATTATAGTATTTGAATATTTTGACCTAACAATATTATACAGAGGCTTCACGAAGGAAATAGAATATCAAACAAAATGTAAAAACAATATCTCATGAACTACTAACTATTAAGTATTTATTAATTTTGTGTTTTTTTTAAGAAATTGTTTCTTTTTCGCCTTTGAAATATATTATTGGTCCTTCATAACATAACAATATATATATATATATATATATATATATATATATATATATATTTATATAGGCATGAATATTTATTGACTGTGAAATATCTAGGGGAATGAATTTTATTTGGGAAGCAGTCAAAATGAACTGAATTCAAATAATAATCTTCTTTAATAATTTGTTTCTTCCATCTATATATATATTTTGACAATTTGTAAAAAGTCAATTGACACTGTCTAAAAATTCTTCCTTCATGAAAGAAACTTCTAATGTCACTCTTCACGACTAATTTTTAATATTTTCATGTTAGTAAGTATAGTTGTTAATAATATTATTCTGTTATTAATCACTCATATTGTAGAGAAGTCTTGATAAAGATAATAAACATTATCGAAAGCTTGACTGAAAAAACGAAGAACATTCATTGAATCGAACATACCTGACTGCTTCCCAAATAAAATTCATTCCCCTTTATATTTATATATATATATATATATATATATATATATATATATGTATTGTTATGATGAGTATTTGTATTATTTTGTTTTATGCATAATTATCTCTTTTATGTGCTTTTCAAAATCACAACAATAAACCTCCGACTATGACATTCTTACTCTTTTTCAATATACCACTTACCTTTCTTTTATTACCTTTCCCCAGCTCAGTCGTTACGCCTATGTAGAGCAGGTCGTCTCAAATCTCAGGAGGATTGCAGTTGCGCCATCTAGTTGTTTTGCAGGCAGTCAATTTACTGTTTCATGGAAATATACTTTGTAATATGATCAAATGATGAATAACGAGTCCAGAAAATAGTTGAATGATTGTTTTTTTCATTCAAATAAAGTTTCAAATATTTCGAATACCTACTCCTGCGATATCTACCTTATGATTAATGTAATTGAAACAATCAAAATTCAAAACATCAAATGCTTGCTCATGCGCAATCAGCGAATATTGAAAGTAAATATTTAGAGGTTATATTTATATTATGATTATGAGCACGGAAGAAAGTTCATCACTGTGAATCGGTATTATTAAAGAGAACCATAAAAAGTGTCTAGTGCGAAACGTTTCAGTGTGTTTAGTTTTTGTTGATGAAATATCTTTTGTAAATTCAGTTCGTGCACTAACAAAAATCCTGGAGTATGTGTTTAATGGCTGCTGGGAGTGAAGTTAGCTGATGTTGGCACCCTTGTTGCTGGTTAAGTCATCTATTGGAAATATGATCTGATTGTCGAATATTTGCCAGGCAGTTTCTTGATTTGGATTCAAGGTTGAACTTATTGTTATATTTGTTTCTGCTTATTTGCGTTTATTTCCGATGAACATTTTTGTTTTCGCTTCTCCCCAAAATTATTTTTCAACTCCTTATTTTTTCTTTCCCAGGCAACCATCACTTTTTGTTTTCCCGATCTGAATTTCACTGTTTGCACACTTTCTCAAAACACATTTTCTAATTCTAACATATTTTATTTACAATTTCTATATCTACACCTAACATTATTTATACAGAACTGTTCAAAATTCATATTCACCCATTGCCTGTTCTCAAATCTGTTATTTCGATTATTTCCAATGGAAAATAGTTTGACATGTCCCTGTCATGTTCCTTGTGACTCAGGATTAGCATACAGAATGTTTTTGCTTTGTGTCTATTTGAATTCTAAAGTTTTATTGGTGGATTTTGATTTTCGTACTTTTATAGGTTGTGCAAATTAAATGGATTGTTGGAAACATTCTGATGATAATAGAGAAGCTCCACTGCTAAACTCTTGGATCATCTGCATCGACTATAAGATAGCCAAAGGTTTCAGACATGCAAAGTACACAGAAACATTGTAAAAACAATCATAGCAGGTATTCATGTAATGTATAAATATCATTATATCCAATTTTTATTCTTTTTATACTTAACATATACTTCATATCATAACAGTATATATATATATATATATATATATATATAATATAATAAGTTTATTTGTTATAAAAAAAGAATGTGCAAATACAATTTCATTTAGATGACGACGAATACAATTTTTTCACAAATAAACAGAAAACCACAAAGTCAGTGACTGTCTGTGGTGTGAGTGTAGCCCATGTTTAAAATTAGTATCGATGAATACTGAGTAAAACGATGAGAAAGTTTGTTTGAATTCAATTTAAGATTTTCTGACATTATTGGATTTGATAAATAACATATGTACGGTTTAAAGCAAAAGAGCAGTTACCAATGCGAAACTGTAAATGACAAAATACATACAATTTAATTACACAGCCTTTCTGCATAAAAGTACAGGAAAGTATATGAAAAATGATATAGGGAAGACAATTAAAGTTTACATCAACAGGAATTGATAAAAAAACCACTTCCATATACACCTCCAGGTCAATAAAATAAAAAATGGAAATTACAGAATAAAAATATGCAATTTGATACATAGAAATGATATATGAAAAGGCAATTGAAGGAAGACATTAAACTGATTAGTTGAGATGGAATGAGATCTCATTACGCCGTTATACCAGCATCCACGAGCTCATGAACAGTAATTCTGGGTGAATTAAGTAAATAGTTTTTTAGTTTTTTCTTGAATCCTCTAAACGAAAATATTTCTTTTATTTCAACTGGAATCAAATTGAAAAACCTTGGTACTAAATACGAAAAGCATCTTTGTCCTATAGACTTTGAAGCAAGAGGTGTTTTGAAGTATTTGGATTTGTATCTTGTTTCGTAAAAATGTTCTATTCTCTGAAGATTAGTTTTAGTTTTGAATTCAAAGCAGGATGATACAAGGAAATAGTGTTGACGAATGTAAAGGATTCTGGATTCGGAGTATATCAAATCAGATGAGTATCGGGAAGGTTTGTTCAGTAAAATTTTTAAAAATGTTTTTTGAAGAACTTCAAGATTTTTAATATGTTCTTTTAGTGCACTTCCCCATCCTATTATCCCATATCCCATATATATAATATATATATATATATATATATATATATATATATATATATATATATATATATATATATATATATATATATATATATATATATATATATATATAAGAGTGAAATTTTTAATTTCTATGAATATATAATTTCAGAAAATGAATATCTTCGAGAAGAATCCAACTGAGCTATCGAAAACACAGGGTTCACATCTGCATTTCGCGATACCGTTTTTCCTAGAATTCAATGTTAGTTGTTGAAACATGAAAATGAAATATGAGATGTGAAATCTACGTGTGTTGTCAATGAGAGCATGAGACTAGTAATCTTGAGGTCGTGACCCCTAACAACACAGGGATGTCCTAGGTATGTCCTTTTTATGTACCGCGGTACAAGGACATGATTGGGGCATCCAGGGGATGTCCCACAGAGGTTGTCCAGAGGACATCCCATCTGGTATATCCATAGGTTGTCCCATTAATGTCCCTGGTTTTTCTGATATCCATTATCATATATAAGAATCGTCGAAACTCATCAAAATGTTCATTGAAAATTCAAAGTTGATATTTTGTTCTGAAAATTTTTGTTTTTCTTCTGGAAAATAATTATTAAGAAAATGAAAATATATCTCGGAAATTTCTGGGAAGTGACCATTTCGCAAGCAGAAAATTATTTATGCATAATATACCCTTAATCTAAATTCTCAAATTATACACAAATCCCAAACACAATTGCATTTCGGTATCTGTGGTTTTGTCCTGTTTGGCTTTGGCAACATTGTTTGAATTATTTGGTGATCTGTCAACAAGTTAACCTCACTTTGCATAATGTTCAAGTTTCTGACTTTTCTTTGTTCGATGTAAAAAGATTAGCAGCATCCTTATTGTGTTGGACGATTTTTGTGAGCATTTGAAGCATTTTATCAGTTATAGTGTTGTGTATATCATAGTTGAGAAATTGAAATAATAAGTTGAGTTTAATGTTGGTAAAACAAAATATTGAATGTAATCTTGTGGATCAGACTTGATTGTTCCAATGATATGTTTATTCGATTCTGAATATTATGTTTATAGTATATTTATTAATCTTTTATAGGTACATATTAATATAATGGATCGTAGGAGAAAGGTATCCTCAAGGCTTGAGAGAAAAAAAAACACTGAGTAAATATAATAAAAGGACAAGCAAACTTGGAAGACAAAATGAAGAATCTTGAGAAGCTTCTAGTGGGCCTTCTACTAGTCCATTAATGGCTGTAAATGACGATATTCATGTAACATTACCTTCTAGTTGTTCAAAATTATCATGTTGGGAACTTCCATGAAAATGTTGAAAATTCAAAGTTAACTAATGGGCCTTGACACAGCAATAATACTTGGTGAGTATTTTTATCTATATTGTAAATCCCAAAAGAGCTATAACATGATATCTGTATTAGTAATTTTTTTCATTGTCAATTCAATCTGCAATAATATCTTTGTTACAGGATCTTCTGAAGCCATTGGCAATAAAAAAACAGATTGAAGAGACTTTTCAGGTACACCAAGGAGAGAAGCCACAGAGAAAAATATAATGCAATGCCTGCAATAAATGAAACACCCTAATATGTGAACAATTTTCAACTGATTCACCTAGTCTTTTTTTGTTTATTTTTCATTTGAATTTATATTATACACAATATGACATAATTGATTCCTGAATTAAACCCGTTTTGTGTTGAGAATCTTATTTGGATTTCATTTTTTCCATATTTTCCATGAAATTTTTCAAATTAAATAAATGAAAGAAAAGGACATATAGGACGTCCGGGGATGTACCATATTCCCAGGGATGTCCCTGGGACATCCCTAGGGTGTCCCTTTGATGTCTATTGTCGGGACTTGGTACATCCCTGGGACGTACCAAAAGGACATCCCTTGGATGTCCTTTTTGGTGGAAAGTAGATGTCCCTTGGACGTCCCTAGTATGTACCATGTCCCGACAAAGGATATCCCAGGGACATCCTTGTAGCAAATGGAGGATGTCCCTGGGATGTACAGAGGATGTACTTGTGTTGTTAGGGACTTCGAATCCTGCTCGAAGATGTTTTTTTCTGGAATTTGAAAATTTGTATGCAATCACAATTTTCATTAACTTATGAGTAATTTAAAGCAAAACTAGAGGTTGAACCCCAAGTTCCTATTTCCTGCAGAGGTACTGTGAGCGGGTAAGCATACGCAGTCCTCATGCTGACGTCACACCATCCGTAATACTCTGCGTAACTCAGACTGTGATTTACAGCGCCTGCTCTCTGCAATGCAAACGTGAATCACGTCGATATTCCTGTATTTCTCTAGACCCATAAATTTATTAACTGAGTAAAACTAGTTTACTAAGTGGGCTAATGCGATAAGCTTGTATTCCAGACAGCATAAACTACGAAAACTAAATCACTCATTTTTGACACATATCGAAAAAATCCTTCTTCAAAACAACAACCTAACCTAACCTCAATCTGAGTCAGAGCTTAGGATGTATGTGTTGAAGGAGAATTTTTTTCAAAGTTGTGCAGTACATGGACGATTTAGTATTTGTGGTTCATATTGTTTGAAAGAAGGAGGCACTTCGAGTGATTTTTGTGCGAGAAAACTATGCTTAAAAATCACCCAATGAAGAAGGAAAAGAAAGATTTACGACTCGCGTCAAATTCTCGCTTGCACGCGGCAATGCAAATACAATCGTCGATCATTTAGAGTGTGTAAGAAGGCATGCAAAGAAAGTTCTTGAAGAAAAAATTAGGTAAATGTATAGGCGTCGTTTTCATGCTCCTTGAAAATAGCTGTAATACTTTTCTTACGAATTTTTGGACCCTGAACACGAAGCCGAAAGATAAAACGTGGCGGTCTCATACCGTTTCCGAGATATAACATCTTTTTTGCGAAAAATAATATAAAGGGCCAAGATATGCTCCAAATTCTTACTGATTCGTGATCAGGACGTTAACTTTAGTACCAATCCATATTTTCACTGAAAAATATTCAGTTCTGTAAAAGCCGAATTTGTCTCACTTCCAATGGAAACGCCCCCGTATCTTCCGTTATTATTGTAATAGAATTCTGCAATTCTCACGATCGTTAGATATACGAAAAATAAGTCTAAATTTTTTCTGGGGTCAATCTGAGTGACATACACTGCTCGCCAGGGGCGATGGATATATTGATTTTGGCGAAAAATAATATAAGGGGGAAAGATATGCTCATAATTATTTTCATGGAAACACCTCCATATCTATCGTAATTAGTTGAGTGGAGCTCTGAAATTTCCACGATAGGTAGATATTAAGGAGATAACTCTTTGTAATATATGGAGTCAAATTTGCTGAGCTTCCAGAGGGGAGTACAAAGAAAAAGGATTTTCTAAAGGGAGTATTGAGCTTTATTTCCGAAAACATCACAAAATCGAGAAAAGTGTTCAAAATTAAAAAAAAGACAGTCTATGTTATTGAAGCATATCTCAAAAAAAAACTTTTTTTTTCTGTTCATTAATACTCAATAAAAAAATAACGGTTAGAGAAACTCTATGTAGAAATATTTCTCAAAAATAGTGCATTATCAGTGATAATTATCACTCGATATCACGTTATAAACTCTGCAGAAATCGTTCTATCCATTGTCCCTATCCAGGCCAAACATCGTCTGGAAAGGCCGCTGACAGTGTTCTTCACTCTTACAACCTCCCAACAAACATTTTAAGTGAAATTTACGTCTTTCGACCTTCAAAAAGGTCAGCACCCAAATTAGCGAAGGTAATTCTTACGTTATAATTACCTCAAATTTACCACTATAGAGAAGAAATTGGAAGTAATTCAGAAGTCGAAAATTGGGCAATCAAGACATTTTGCCTAATAATTCGAAGGCATAAATAGGTAAAATTTGGCTTCAGAATAGTCGACTGATGGTGAATTTTTTGTCATTTCCACTTATTTTATAGATACATATATATATATATATATATATATATATATATATATATATATATATATATATATATATATATAGATAGATAGATAGATAGATAGATAGATCTTTTATTTGCTCCGGTAACATATAATGTACACATATAAACTCCGAGCAGTGTGGAACATGTCAGTAATAAAAAATAAATACCAGCTTTATATACATAATCAATATTATCACACACGTAGTTTTAACACAAAAATAAAATATAAAATCGAACATATATAAATAACATTCATATAGTTAGCATACTATCATTTAAGAATTCCTGCAAGCTATAATAATGTTTTTCTACGAGGTAGTTCTTCAAACGACATTACATTGTTGAAACTGGAAGATTTCTTAGAGTGAGTGGAAATTTATTGTAAATGTTTATAACGCTATATTTGACATTTCTCTGTATGTATGTATAGTTGCATTTCTCGTTCCTAAGATCATTCTTTGTTCTTGTGTTGTATACGTGATTCTTTTCACAGTTACTGAAAAGTTCTGATTTATTTTCTGTTACAAATACTACTGCTTCATATATATAGAGATTTATCAAAGTTTATATTTTGCTCCTAATAAAAGCTTCTCTACAGCTATCGTTTTGTTTTCATCTTATAGATATACCTCAAACATTTTTTTTTAGTATGAGTATCCTAGAGATATCAAAAGTGTTTCCCCAGAATCGGTCGAGACATGTTCCGACAGTATTCTCAATGCATAGCAATATTTTGCAATATTTTTTGATAAATAATCTATGTGATTTTTCCAGTCCAGTCTCCTATCTATCAACAGTCCCAAAAATTTTACCTGATTACATATGTTTAAATTTTGATTTTTATATTCGAAGGTATTCAACTCTGGCAAGGATCTATTTGCCAAATGAATTATTTGAGTTTTGTCAATATTAAGTAGTAGGCCATTTGCTGTGAGGAAATTGTTCAATACATCTAGCACATTGGTTGTCTTTGTCATGACTTACTGAGAATTTTTTTCTTTTACAATGACTGATATATCATCAGCATATAAAACAATATCTTCATTAACTACACTTGGTATTTCATTTGTGTACATTATATATAGTAATGGGCCTAGAATGGATCCCTGCGGCACACCTCTTCTTATTACAATTGGTTCTAATTTAATCATCCCCGAGGTGTCATTTTCAATCATATATTGGATTCTGTTTGACAAATAAGATTTGATTAAGTCCAAAGATGGGCCTTTAATTCCATATTTGTCAAGTTTGTTGCATAAAATTTCATGGCTGACACTGTCAAATGTTTTTGACAGGTCAATACACAAAGTTACAGTACAGTCATCTTTGTTTAAATGATGTGAACATTTTTCAATGGCTTGATATATTGCTTGTACGGTTGATTTACCTTTACGGAATCCATTTTGTTCTTTTGCTAACAACACATTATCCTCTAAAAACTCAAGTAAACGTTTGTTCATGAGCTTTTCAAAAATGTTACTGGGATTTGGCAATAATGATATGGGTCGGTAGTTACTTTCTTCATCTCAGTTTCCTTTTTTAAATATAGCTTTAATAAATGCCACTTTCGATACTTCTGGGAATACTGCTTGTGAAAAACATAGATTTATAATATATGTCAAAGGAAAGGCTGTTTCTCTCAATAGGCACATAGGAATCTGATCTTCACCGACAGATTTTTTATTTTTTAGTTGTTTAATTCATTCTATTACTTCAAGCGGAGTGGTAGGTTCAAAGAAAAAAGCATCATCATATCCTTTTATTTTTGTAGAATCTGGGCTATCTGTTTTATTTAGTTCAGGGCATTTATATCAAAACAAACAGTAGAAGGTTAGAAGAAGATAATAAATGTTTACTGCATATTGTGCATCTTAACCTATATGTTTATTCCTAAAAGCTTTGAAGATGAATATGGCGTATAAAAAAAGAACTGTCAAGAAACGTATAAATAATGATGTATGCAAGTGATGGTTTCGCATTCACATCTAGTTCGGATTGTATTTGCGGTACAAACTTTTCTGTGATAATGTTGAATTTTACTTATGTAAAACAAGTGGGCCCCTTCAAAATATCAAATTTGTATGGAAAAAATTCATAAAATTAAGTGTACTTCCTCAACTTGTTTCATCAAACACTGCAGAAACTAATCTCATAGATGAAGTATGTATATACATATTATCCAATTTTTTGACTATCTATCGTTAAAATATAGTCGATTCAAGAAAATTATGGATCATTTTTGCAATGGCGGAAACGTTTCAAGCCAAAAAATATGTCGTCTATCCCATATCGTACCTCTAAGTCGCATTTTCCTAAAATTTCAACTTTGAGAACACATAGGCTTTACGCAAAGTCGAAATTAATCTTTATTCCTGACTTTGAAGTCCATATTCCTTATCTTGGGATTTCAGACCCCTCCACAATGTGATCACGTGATGAAATACAAATTTTTTATGGGATATCTCGTTCTCTGGTTGGATTGGAATCGTGGATAATAAATTTATATTGTTGTTATTCGATATTCTGAGCAAAAAAAATGGTCATTTCAATTCCTGATATCTCTGTCTAGCCTATACCTAGTTACTCAAAGAAAACGATATATACTACAAAACCCCGTAATAAGTATTTATTCTGAAATTGAAGTGTTTATTCTGGAATTAAACATCAAATATCAGTGGCATTGAAAATAGTACGCGATAATTGTATTCAGTGCCCATTTTGCCATAATAATATCCATGGTGATGTTATCTCAGTGTAAGGAGGGAATCTCTATCCGAAGAGAAACAGCCAATCATAACATTTTAAATAACGAATGGTGTGTAGTAATTGGCTCAAAAATTGTAGTTTGACATGGCCGCGTTCCGCATAGTCTGAAAGTACTCCTAGAATGCTAACTTTGCAGAATGCCGTGCTCGGAAATATCCAATTCAATGTGTTTGCCAATTGTGACTACCTCTGGAAAAAAATAGAGATATTATGATTCGCTGAAAGCTTTAATTCGACGTTTCTGAACGCCGCAATGATTAGTGTTGAAATTTTCGAAGTCATCGTTTCAACACATCAATCTTTTATTGTTTTGCTATTTGCCTTCGTTTTCTTGCACTTCAATCACTACATTTTTCTACCCATTTGCTTCAGATGGACCAACTTCATTGAATTTAATTTTGCTTTCATATTTTATTCATGAAAATGGATGATGAATGTTTTGAAATAGTTGAAGTCAAGGCGTGGAGCACATAGTAGAATATTCTTATGTACCACATAAGTAACATGATGGCCCCGATCTTTCTCTGGGAAGTGTAGGTTCGGATTATATTCCCATTCTGGCAGCTAATCGATAGTATTTGGTAGTATACTTGTATGGTTTATTAATTCTATTCGAATTTCTACTTGGCATTTTGTAGATTTCTAAAATTTAGCTCCAAAATATATTATTTGAGGAGAGTAAATTGTATCATGTCATGCTCATCCGAATCTATTCGGGTTTCAATATCTGATAATAGACCAAGTTACTTTGAGGAATTCATTTTTGGTAACTTTGACTTCGTTGCGGACATTTAGTCTTATTAGACAAATATTGTAGTAATCTCTCCCTCATTGTGGAACAGTAGGTATAAAGTAGGACAAAAAATGCCCAGGCAACTTAATTGGTGCCCAAATGGGTAATGTAGAGTGTATAGTAGACCTGTTTACCGACTTGTTTATTCCATGACTATGTGAACATACATGAGGTAATAATTAGGTTAATATTTACTAGAGAGTATAGTGAGAGCAGTTGATACAGCACCATCGTATTCTGCTACGATCAAGAATGAACGTTTAAATTGTATGTTTATGACTATTTCAAATTTTTTAAAAGTGTAGTGATATAGTATCAAAGACAATAGGCACATGATAAGCAAAAGTTACGCCTAAACATTGCCAAATTAACATTGTATGAAGGAATTATATACTAGAGTTCTAATATCCAAAACAAAACACTGAACTTTTTGCTACAAAACCATCGAGGGGACGGATCAATTGCACTGAATCAGAACGTTTTACACCAAATCTGAAATGGAATCGCAAATTACAAATAATTAGATCTACGAGCCATTGGAGGAGACTAAGGCAATGAGTACAAAAGCTACAGAAGAACCCAAACAAGAAGTTCGATCGATAAGGAAGGAGATACTTGAAGAACTGAAGAGTGCAAAGGAAGAGAATCTTGCCCTAAGAGAAGAAAACAAAAAACTGAATGAACGGCTCATTAATACCGAGCGAAAAATGAAAAAATACAATCTATGAGATTAAGGAAGAAGATGATGAAATAAACGATAAAAGAAACTTCCTGAAAATCCTTGACACCCAGGCTTCAATGACCTACGCGATTTTTACCGTATTGGAAAGGTAAATGGAAATATAACTCGCCCTATCCTAGTAGAATTACTGAGCTACAAACTGAAAACGGAAATTCTAGCTAATGCGAAGAAGTTCAAGGGCACAGGAATCATTGTCGCAGAAGATTATACCCCCGAAGATTACAGTAGACAGAAAGTATTACGAACGCATCTAAAACAAGCAAGAGAAAACGGACATCAAGCATTTATAAGAGGAAAGGAACTGAAGTAAAATAGAATAGAAGGAGGATCAGAAAGTGTACTAAACGGGCAAAAAAAGGAAATTGTTACAAAGAAACAGACACGAATGGACGAAAAAACTACATCAGAAGAAAAAGAAAAGAAAGCCTTCAAGGAAAGCACAATAAAAACAGCTGCAGCAAGTACAAAAATAACAACCCGGTCCAGACTTAACAGCCACAACTGAGTCGTTCTAAACAACCGCCCTTTTATTAATATATGTAAGGTGTGTATGTTTATATTCCATTATTATTATTATTATCATATCTCTATTTTATATTATTATATCGTATTAACATTTGTTTGTAAATTTTTATAAATCTTCAATTTAGTCTATGAGCTGACATTACTGTTAGAAAATGGACAATTATGTGAGGGATTATGAAATAACTGAAATAAAAACAGTCGAATTAAATTCCATAGCACAATGCGATGATATTCTAGAAAGGAGTAACTGTGATACATTGAGGATATTTCATAACAATATAAGTAGTCTTGCAAAAAACTTTGATGAACTACAGGTAATGTTGCAAGGGTTCAGGATTGAGTTTGATATAATTGTACTTACGGAAACGTGGAAAATTTATGACACTGATATTTTCTCTTTGAATGGTTGTGATTTGGTATATTCTGATGGCAACCTGAACAAGTGTGATGGAGTTATTATATATATTAAAAAAAACTGTTGTTAGGAAATGGAATTGTTATATTCAATGACGTTATAGCATTGAAAGCTAATATTTGAAGACCAAAACTGGAACAATCCGAAAAGAAAAGTGAGCAAGTCATTCATTTTAATACAGAAATTCTTCGATAGTAAATTGTTGACTATTAGTTTGAAAAAAAACAGTGTACCTACCTTTTACTAGTTACGAGCCAAACTTACCGGAATTCAGTAGTATTGATATTCCATACAACGATCAAATATTAACGTTGAACAGTGCTCGGACAGTTAAAGAGATAGATTATAGATAGACACTTGAAGTGGAATGAGCATATTTATATAGTCGTAAGACACCTCAAAATTATGTATTTTGCCCTGATACATACCCATTTGATGTATGGCATCATTGCTTGGGGTGGTGTAATGAACTGTCATCTGAAAAACCTCGCAGTAATGCAGAAGTGGATATTGAAAATCATTTTACGGAGAGGTTACACTCATCCAAGTAATGATCTGTACATCGAAAGTGGAATAATGGACATTCGTCAAAAAAAAATTTCTCGCCCTTATGATATATCAGCGGAAAAATTTAATGCTTAGTCACAAAGTATGCCATCCCCATAACACACGATTCAAAATAGGAGCCGTGACAGTCCCAAGAACGTCCAAAACTATTGGTCAAAGGTGCCACGCATTTCTTGCTCCTAGATACAATAACTTACCTCCTCTCCTGAAAAATTTGAACTCCATAACTCTTTTCAAGTCTAAACTCAAGACCTGGATTCTGCAAACACCTAGATATACAATTGAGAAACAAATCGATCTGAAAAATAACTAGAAATATCAATCGCATTCTGATGCCTTGATATTCATTCATTATAAAAACTCATCTCACTAACTTGTTTATACCTTAGCTTAGATTTCTGGGTGTGTTTGTGTGTGTGATAGAAATTGTGTCTGTGTCTGTGTGTAAAAAAACAGTCATAATTATTATTATTTACTATTATTTTATTATATTATTACCATTATTATTATTTATATTTCGGAGTACAAACAGTAGCAGGATCACATAGATGATAAACATTTTCAAATTACCCATGCGCAGGTTTACCTTTTTGGGATTTTGTATTTATTTACCCTTTTGTTGGATTGCTGTTGTATTGAATGCATTATTGTAAGACAAATTCTGTGGTGAATAAATTCATTATTATTATTATTTAGTATTCCTGAAAGTGCAAGTATTTTGAACATATTTTGCTGGTCACCTTTAGGTGAAATGTAACCTAATAAATAACTCTTTTGATCCATGAGGGTGTGAAGGTATATTTGAAGTCATAATATTCTATGCACTAAGCCTATTAGTCCAAGAGCCGGTGGGAGATCGACCTTCACCGATCTGATAACTCGATGAGACATATTTTTTATCAAAAATAATTTATAAACAAATATGCCTATGATAACTTGCCTATCGAAAAGTGTTCATAGCTATTTTCAATTGAATTAATTTTAATCAATTTTCTTTCATCACCTTCACTCTTTTGATAACCGAATGAGTTTCACCTCAACTGATAGTTTTTAACACACAGAATATGCCTAGGTAGGCTTGCCTACTTATTTCTGTGCATGGCTACCTGGCAAGCAGATGTGAACAGGTGAGTCAATATAGGTAACTACACCGATCTGTTAACCAATCGAAATCGATATCATAGGTTAGATAATTTAATTACAAAACCAATCGTATAGGCTTGCCTGCAAAAAATCGTACATAAAATATTATTGCCAAGCTATAAAGTCTTAGAATTTTAGCTATTTGATAGGTGCGAGAGAGAAAGTATAGCGTCCGAGGTCCGTGTGATAGAACGGGACACAACATAGCAGCTGCACGCTACCTGACCGTTGAATGTATCCGAGTGCGCATGCTCGTGTACATGTGAGTGACAGTGACAGCATTTATTTACACTCGACAGTAATTTTGAACTCTAATTCATTATAACTCTAATTTCGATCACAATTTTTGTATTAATTCACACTATATATACTTATAGCTATGAAATAATCAAAAATAAATAATTTAATATATCATTAAATAAAAAAATAAAGATTCAACAATTTTGTTTTCTTTTTGAAGCTAAATTATAAAATTTTAAAATGATAAAAAAATCTATATTTTTTATTTAAAATAAAATAAAGAATAATTTATTCATTATAAAATAAGTATTACTTTTAAAATTTTAGTATAATAAATTTAAAAAATCATCCATATGGAAAAATAAAATTCAATACATTTATGTTGTTAAAAGCGTTTATTACAAAGCATATAAAAGAGATCAAAATTACTGTCGAGTGTAAATAAATGCTGTCACTGTCACTCACATGTACACGAGCATGCGCACTCGGATACATTCAACGGTCAGGTAGCGTGCAGCTGCTATGTTGTGTCCTGTTCTATCACACGGACCTCGGACGCTCTACTTTCTCTCTCGCACCTATCAAATATTTAAAATTCTAAAACTTTATAGCTTGGCAATGATATTTTATGTATGATTTTTTGCAGGCAAGCCTATACGATTGGTTTTGTAATTAAATTATCTTACCTATGATATCAATTTCGATTGGTTAACAGATCGGTGTAGTTACCTACATTGACTTACCTGTTCACATCTGCTTGTCAGGTAGCCATGCACAGAAATAAGTAGGCTGGCCTACCTAGGCATATTCTGTGTGTTAAAAACTATCAGTTGAGGTGAAACTCATTCGGTTATCAAAAGAGTGAAGGTGATGAAAGAAAATTGATTAAAATTAATTCAATTAAAAATAGCTATGAACACTTTTCGATAGGCAAGTTATCATGGGCATATTCGTTTATAAATTATATTTGATAAAAAATATGTCTCATCGACTTATCAGACCGGTGAAGGTCGACCTCCCACGGTCTCCTCTACTATATTAAGTTTATGGTTTTTGAAGGCGATCCGGTGGTCTAAGTTACGGTTTTTATAACTTAAATTATAACTTTGGAGTTAGTTAGTAGTTGAAGGTAGAATATTTGGTCAGAAATAGGTAAATTTGGACTTCTTCAAGCCATTTTACCCCTCTGCTTGGTATAATATTCCCATAATGTTAGTTGGGCAGTTAATGGGTACAGGTGATCGTGAGTGATAAAAAAATGATTACCTGTGGTCAAATCAAATACCTCTCAATGGACGCAATTTCCAATTTGAGAATTCATAATCCCATAAACTAGTCAGTGAACCACGGAGCAGCATTAGAATTCAGGGCGTTACTCCACACAAGTCCTCGAAAAGACCACCCGGTACAATCAAAGCCATCACCCGTTCAAATCAACCCTCGCCCGACCAAAAATATGAACCTATCAGCGTGGATGATTGCGATTCGTTTTGCGTATAAAATCGGCCGTGCCGCGGGATAAGACCCGAGCAGCAAAACCTCGGAATCGGCACACCGCGACGTCGGTGATGAATGCCTTTTTGTTCCGGAAACAGTTAATCAATTGTTTGAGCTCGCTGAGTATATACGAGTAGGCATAGTCGGTTGTCTGTCGACAAGCTTTGTTCAGTGCCTATCATTACTCTGCCAATCACGGCGGAAAGGTACGATTCACGATTATGGCCACTTGATCGAAATTCGATACTGGCGGAAAGGGTTTCATGTCTGCTGTGTTGTTTATCTGAATGAATGAAATGTTCGTAGGACGGCGATCTGGAATATAAAATTTCCCCGGACGTTTCCTCCAAGAAAATTGTTTGTTGTTGCGAATTATGCGTCTGCGTATCAGTCCAGAAAATAATTATACTCTGCTCCCTTACGTGAGAGAGTGATAAATCATTATTGAACTTTAAAACGAGTCGTCTTCGCCGTATTCCATAGGCGTACGAGGTTAAATCTAAAGTTGGTGACATTAGGGGGCTTATGAAAAACGAATAATATAACAATAATAATATAGTTTGTAAACTTCTTCAGGTACAATATAAATAGAGGCACAAATTAAACATAAAGTTAATAAACAAGAGAAGTCACATAAGCTGTTACCAGTTTGTGTGTGACTTTGAAAATTACATCGCAATCAGGAAGTAAAATATCATGTAGAGAAATAACACAAGTACAGAAAAATATTTAACACTAAAATGTTTGCACAACATAGATCTATACATATATTACACTTACACTAATATATATAAATATATATATATATATATATATATATATATATATATATATATATATATATATATATATAATATATATATATATATATATATATATATATATATATATTTTTTATGAAAAACCAGTTAGATATTTTAAAAAGAAAAAACTCACAAAAAAAATAATTATTTTGTATTAGTTTAAGAGATTGTTTTTACATAATTTTAGGAGTTATATTTCCTTTATAAGCCTATGTATGATATGAATAGATTAAAATGTCCAAATTATGTAACACAATCAATTTCATACACTGTCAGAATGATTACAACCCATCATTTTTCAAAAGACAACAAAAAGTCTAGATTTACAAAATTTTCCTGAATAAAATGTGATCTACAAATTTATAAATTTGAAACATACAGTATATGAAATTGTAGCTAACTAAAAGGAGCCAATGGTAGAACAGCAAATTTCTTGATGACAATAGCCAATCAGGGAACAGATGGTCACATGTAGAATTTGAAATTGTGAGGGAATAAGAACGAGAGAGTGTCAGAGGCAATTATTATTGAAATTTGTACATAGTTAATAAGAATGGAAAAATAATTTTATGTATAAGTTATGACAAATAACCACAAACAGTGAAAAAGTGACAATATAGTGCGCGAATTCAAAAATTCGAATCAGAGGGAAGGAACAAAAATGGTATCCAGGTGACAACAAACAAAGCCACAGAGGAGATCGAAAATAAATTTAAAACGAATGCCACGTTATATTTTGGGAAAAAGAAAAATTGAATAATTCCACATTATGAGAGGAAAACCAACATTACCTTATTTGTACACCATATACAAGTATCCAAAGCTGATTGCTGAATTTGTATGGTCCTTTCTATTTGGTATTGGAGTTCCTGATAGCATTGGAGTGAAAGGGAATCCAAATCCTGGCTTGTATTGAACAGCGACAGTTCCAGACAGGTATAAACCTTCCATAGTGCACATTCCGAACTGAACAATTTCACTAATAACGCATATTCCATCGGAAGAACTTTATTTCAATTGATTTCGAACTATCAAAGAAATTTTCACTTTCAAGGTGAAAGTGAGGTTGTGTATATTTTACCAATGAACTTTTCTCTTGATTATCCATGAATATTTGTAGATTCACCTTAGAGTAAGTTATCTTTCGTAGGCCAGGTAAAATTAAGTTTTCCTGAATAAAGGAAATAATTGCTTTTTGATACTTTGTCGTTTGTTTTCTACAATGATCAACAATCATAATTATGACCATTGAATAAATAGAAATTTGACATATCAAGCAGTGGCTAGTGGCTCAATTGCCTGAACCGGCTATCTGAGACAAGGGGCGTACCAACTGAGCTTAGCTGTGGCAAGGAAAGTGATAACAATTGGCAGCAACGTGACGAGAGAACAGTGACGTTAGCTAGCAATTATTATTACATTGCAAAATATATTATACAGGGCACAAATAATTATCTATATCATAACAATTTGGCTCACAAAGAATAGCGAAAATTATTAGCAATCTTCATTTTATAACAACAATAATATTTGAAAATTATCATTACATTACAATTGGCACCCAAAAAGTGGGGCGAAATAATAACAAAATAATTTGATATATTATCAATACATTACAATATATATATATATATATATATATATATATATATATATATATATATATATATAATATATATTCACAGTTAATTCTTTGAATAAAAAATAATTTATGATATAATATAGAGACATTATTTTAAAAAGGTTTTTATACCATGGGTGTATATATAACAAAAAATTAAACCGACGAAATACGGAACTGAAAAGTAAAAAGTAAAATAACTAAGCTCCTAAACTAATGTAAGTAACTAATTCTGAGTCGGCGCCAAACAAACAAGCAAATGAATTAGGTAAGGCGTAAAATGATGGCATCGAGTTGCGCGGTGACATTCTGATAATTTTTTTGAAGTAATTTAATGATCTTCGTTGATTGTTCGTTTGGCGCCGACTCAAAATTAGTTACTCACATTAGTTTAGGAGCTTAGTTATTGAGACTAAGAAGGTTTATTTTATTTTTTACTTTTCAGTTCCGTATTTCGTCGGTTTAATTTTTTGTTAAAAAGTTTTTATTTTTTCAATTCTTTGTAGCTGAAATCTACTAATTACTACCTTCTTGTTTTTTGATTACTTCCAAAATACTTACTTACCCACCTTACTTCAACTATTACCAGTTAAATAATATGATTATCTATTTTTACTATTTGTTGTAATATAAATTATTTTTGTTGTTTTGGTTAGTTCATTTCATTACTTTGTATATCATTCCATCCTCTCATAGAATATAATGATTTTGACGGATGTGGAATAATGACAGTAGCGATCTGTCATTGTCAACTACATATGTGTGTGCCGATATTCACAAGTGAAAAATCCATTATCCCCTATTTTTCCAGCCGTAAGGTTGGATAATTTCATTCGAAATTCAAATATGAGGTATACCCTATCTATTAAGGAAAGAATCATTCAAATCGAAAAACCCAGTACAAAGTTATGCCTGTTAGAATCGGTTAACGGACCAGAATTCGGAGGGTGAGTGATCGACATCCTCCATTTTGGTACCCTTAGGGGTGGATTTCATCTTTTAAATTCAAATGGGACCAACTTCGAAGTACACCCTATCCACTGAAAAAAGAATTATCGGAATCGGACGTCTTGGTAAAACGTTATGCGTGATCATACAGAAAATAAAATAAAAAAAATTAAATATACGCGTCGACTAGAGAACCTCCTCCTTTTTCGTTTCGTCGGTTAAAGAACAGGAATGTTTATTTTTGTTTGTGAAATTTGGGATACACTAGCTTATGTATCTCTGTACGTGGCATACTAATGATGTAGTCATTTAATCGTATTTTTGAGTTCGTTTTGATTTTTTGAACTTTTTATTTGATTTGGTAGATTATTGAATAATTTGAGACTGAGGTAGGTGTGGCTTTTTTGTCCTACAGCTCTATTCATGGAAGGCATTTTGAAGTTATTTTGTTTGGTTCGAGCGTTGTATTCGTGTTCTATTCTCGGATGTTTGTATTTTGATTTAAAACATTTTATATTAGTATGCATAAAGCTAAGATAGGAAGGTGCAAGTAGATATAGGAGATCATGAATTAAACATATCTAGAATTTGCCGGAGAACCCAAAAATGCAATAATATGCTGGGTGTCCCATTAGAAAAAACAAAAGTTTATATCATAACTTTTTAATGCGACGTTCAATTATTTTTCTATTTACATTTCCTGACGGTTCAAAACAAATGCTACAACTTTCCTGATTAACCATTTTTCTATCTCTTCAAATAATCTATTGGTCCAAATATAACCAATAACCCTGTAAAGTTGGTTCAGAGATATTTTTACCAGCTTAGTGACTGTTAATATGATTAGCTCCCAATAATGGACAACGTTTCAGTATGCTCTGTAATTTCCTGTTCCAGGAACAATAAAATAATAAATTCACAATCACCTACCTGATTATCTTTTCCTTACTCCAAAAGTTTTTTCAACAAATAATATTATGTAGATATAAATCCGTCCCTGCGATAAGAGATAACAATATGGTCGGATTTGTATAAGAAATTGAGGATTTTTCTAAGAAAACGATTGTAAGCTCAGGTAGAGGCACAAGTAGTTTAGCTACCTGTGCCTCAGTGTTTGAAAAATTCGAAATGTGCCGTTACTTTCCGGCAGTTGTTGGAAAAGTTTGTTCTTGAAAATGGTAAGTGGCTCTGAATTTGTTGCTGACAAACGGATAAGTAAAAGTGCGCTTTCTCAAAATGAGAAAATTATTATTCTGAATATGTTCGCAACCAAAACTAAACATTCCGCGTTAAAAAATTGTTGAAATGTGTTCGAATATGACTTGAATCGGACAGGCATTAATATACTGACTTGTGCACGAGGATAAACGCGGCCCCATCAGGTCACCAAAACCAAAACTGTAATAAATGAGGATGAAAATACTGCCATCAGAAGAATCATACACTCGTTTTACTTAAAAAAAGAAATACTTACCTTGAACAAAATAATGTCTGAAAGGAGCACATCGGATTGCAAGAACTCCAGCAATTGAGGTAATTGTTTTGAATTCCGTCGACGAAAATCCTGAAATAAGTACGAGGCAAGTTGCCAATAATTTGAATATCGCCCATATTCTAGTATGGAGGATTCTTCATGATTATTCATTATATCCCTATCACATTCAACGGGTTCAGGCTCTACTTCCTCGAGATTTTCCATTACGAGTTAATTTCTGCCAATGGTTTCTCCAAAATGTTACCGAAAATCCTTTATTTGACAGGGAAATTTGATCCACGGACGAAGCTAGTTTTACTTAAAACAGGATCAGAAATTTTCATAATAATCTTTTTTGGGCCGAGGAAAATCTGCTTGCAATCGTGGAATCTCATCACCAGGAGTAGTTCTCTTTTAATGTCTGGGCTGGAATTATTGGAGATTACCTAATTGGACCTTTTTTCACCACGCAGATTGAAGGGACATAATCATCGCCGATTTCTTGAAGATGATTTGCCAATTCTGTTGGAAGATGTTCCTATTTTAATGCGAAATCGCATGTGGTTTATGCACGATGGTGTACCTGCTCATTTTAGTGCTCTGGCACGCAAATATTTAAACCAAAACTTTCATAATCGCTGGATAGGTCGTGGGGGAACAGAGTCATGTCCAGCTGGATGCCCAGACTTGAACAGTCTTAATTATTTTCTTTGGGGACATCTCAAGACTTTGGCGTACAGTCAACCAATTCTAACTGAGGAAGAATTGCGAAACCGCGTAATAGTTTCCTGTGAAGGAATAAGGAATACTCCAGGAATTTCACAAGGAGTACGGAGTCAATTACAAGGAGGGCTGCATACTTGCAGGAGGCGGACATTTCGAACAGTTAATTTGATTTTGGTATTTTTTGTTTGAGTTTGGTTTTTAAAATTAAAAAAATTATTTTTATGCGTACCCATTACAAAAACTAAATAATAGTTACCATAAAATTAAAAAAATCTTTCCTAGATCCTTTGGTTTCCACAATTGTGAAATTAGGACTAAGAGAAAAAATCGAATAGGAGCAAGCAAATGAATATATTTTATTTTCTAAATCGAAAACCATCCGCCGGACGAAAAAAGGCAGGAGACCATTTTTATGGAAATTACAAAAATAATATTTATTTGGAAAAAAGACAGTGGCGTATCATTATTTTGATAAAAAATATGGCAGGGCATGTTAACAGGGACGCCACAAATGAAAATTAAGAAATTTTTTATCATGGAAAAAATTTTAATGCGTACTTTGCACGTACCATAATGGAAAAAAAATTCCAAGCGGATTCAGAGATATTGGGGAAGAACTGATATTTTTGTTAAATTTCAACATCCTGTATCTCAGAAATAAAGCGGTTGCGGACCGATGTTCACATGAACATTTTTTCTCAAAATCATCCAAGGATTATCGCCCTTTTGGATCAGCATTTAATTATGAAACACCCTGTACCAACCAAAACTATTGTTTCCTCAAATACCTCATGGATCTTATATTGACAATCAAATAAATTTATTCATGCATTCATTCAAAACCGATCTTTGGGAATGAAGGCCTCTTGTAATTAATATTTCGATATGGGAAAGTGAAAATTTGAAGTTATGTGAAGTTCTGTGAAGTACCGCTACCGAGATCTCAAGAGAGATACACTGCAAAAAAATGTGAGAATACTTTTGATTCTTTCTATGTTGTTCGTCCGAAGCAAGCACGTAAAGGTGAAACATGACATCCAGAACAGAGGATTTGGATAGCACACCGGAAACGGACGTTTACGATGAACGTGATTTTACTGCACATAAGTACCGCTAGATCTTTATCTACGCAGCCTACCGAATGTTTGAGAACCGTGAATAACGAATAAAAGTTCCCGTGATCGGCGAAATGTTCATTTGTTTCTTCGTGAAACCAACCATCAACCTACTTTTTCCCTGTGTCTTCTTCTGAAAGTATAAATTCGGTTAAAAGAGTATTATCAATAAATATATGGAGTAGCAAACCAATAAATAGATAGTTTCAATGGGTCAGCAAATATATCCGTAATCTAATATTTAGCTATATAGGGTCATGACTTTTTTGTTCTATGCTACTGGTATGAAAATTCGTGAAAATAATTTAATTGTCGAACCTGTACCATGTCTACAATGTCAGAATTTTTGTCCAGCCAGGGAGCCTTTTATATATATATATATATATATATATATATATATATATATATATATATATATATATATATATATATATATATATATATATATATATATATATATATCGGACTTTAGACGAGCACTGTATATATATATATATATATATATATATATATATACAGTGCTCGTCTAAAGTCCGATCCCCCCTACTAATTTTTGAACCACCTGGTATATCGCAACGAAATTTCGAATGCTTGAATAGGAAATGAAAACCTACTTTTTCATGAATAAATCACAGCTGAAAGTTTTAAAATGGCGGCTGAGTGCCATCTTCAATAATTTTTTTTCCATTTTCAAAATCTGCTCATAATTCTCAGAAGATTTCTCCAATAAACTCTATTCCTAAATTCAATTGTTGTCAAAATCTTAACGTTTGAAAAGTGACATTTTGGTCAAACCCAACCGTTGGAAAAAATCGTTGTCGCGGTAACATCTTGTTTACTGTCAAACTGAACTGCTAACTGTCAAATAGTCCGTTGAGCGCCTAAATCCTTTTATGAAAAGTGTGATCATGGCTCGTAGTATGACGATAAATTTGAAGCAGTTTTGATATTTGGAGAAGCTGGAAGAAATTATCATCTAGCAGTCCGTATGTTTAATGATAGATTTCCCGAGAATCTTATTTCGAGGTCATATTTGCTTAAACTTTTATAAGCTCCAAGCAGCTGGTACGCTGAAAGATGCTCCAAGATCAGGAAGACCGCCTCTTTCAGAAGAAAAAAAGGTAGAAATTGTTGCTGAAATGGTAATCAATCCGACTCAATCGACGTCTGCAGTTGCTGAATTACTGGAGCGATACTAATCCGCATATTTTTAGAGAGGGATATAACCAGTTTCCTAAAAAGATGAATGTTTGGGCGGGGATTCTGGGCAATCGCGTTGTTGGACCGATTTTCATCAGAGGCAATCTTACAGGAGTTCTTTACAGAAATCTTTTAGAAACTGAAATTGAACCTCGAATAAGACAAATTGTTTTAAACAATCAGGAAGAGTTTGAAAATAGTGAAATCATATTTCAGCAGGATGGAGCACCTCCCCATTTCGATCGCAGGGCTAGAGAGTTCCTCGATACAAACTTTCCTGGGCGATGGATAGGTCTCAGGGGAAGTACAGAATGGTCACCAAGATCCCCGGATTTTACACCACTAGATTTTTTTCCTCTGGGGGTATCTGAAGTCAGAAATCTACGCCACTGAATGCCAAACAATAGAAGAGTTTAACGCAGAATAATAGATACATGTGAAGAACTAGATGAACAGACTTTCATCAACGTGAGAGAAGCTATTTATAATAGGGCACTTTATTGTCAAGATTTAGGAGGGGGCCACATTGAACACTTGATGGAGTAATTGTTGGGGTTAAATGAAAGTGTATTTCAAAAATAAATTATAATCTTTCAGCTAACTAATTTGTTTTGATTGTGAATTTACAGAACACATTCGTAGGCTTCGAGATTTTCCGATAAGCGGTACTGTTTATCCTCAATAAACTCTCTTTACGCCTCTCATTAGTCGAATTCATTAAGAGATTTAACTACAAATTAATAACAACGTTTAGTTAGCAAAATGTTTTACCGGAAGTGACAAAAGTCCATACTTCATTTTAAACCGGAATGTCACTTTTCAAACGTTAATATTTCGAAAACTATTGAATTCAGGAATTAAGTTTATCGAAGAAAACTGTTGAGAATTATGAACAGATTTTGAAATTGGAATAATGTACGGGGTGTTCTATTTAAAAAACTATTGAAGATGGCGCTCAGCTCAAATTTTGTTGCGATATACCAGGTGGTTCAAAAATTAGTAGGGGGGGAACGGACTTTAGACGAGCACTGTATATATAATAACCCTGCTAGATACCATGTATTCGGGCTATCAATCAAGGTTCTACTGTGGTCTCTACGTCTAGTTGTTCATATCTTGAAATGGCTGCATTTCACGATTCTCTTGATTTCCCATACACTCACCGTGTTGGGTCCGACATACTATCGAATGATTTCCACCGCAACATTGGGAAAGCTCGCTAGATTTTGTGTATTCAGGCTACTCATCGAGTCGTTGGTGTGGTCTTGTTCGTCCGTCCATCTCTGCTGGCTAAGGAACGAGCTCGCGCAAATGTAAATTCCAATTAAGCTTGTCTGGTCTCGGGGAATCTAGTGTGCGAAGGGCTCCTTCGACGTCGGACAACTGATAGATTCCTCTAAGCACATGTCCACCATCAGAGGGAATCGTAAATTACAACGCACCGTTTTCTTACATCTCTCCCAACAATTGAAACGACGGGTCGGGTTTGTTTAATCAATGGACGGGCCGAAACTAGACGAATACCGGCTTTTAATTGAGAACTGGTGCTGCAACAGACGAACGAAATCTCCGTCGTTATTAACCTGCTCATAGTTGAAACTGGTTTCACAAGAGGAAGGACAAAGGTCAGCGATCAAATGAAGTGAATTGAAGAACCAAAATATTTAACAATTATTTATTCGGACATTACTTTAATTGTTGGAGTACCCCAAGGGTCAGTGTTGGGACCAATGTTGTTTCTGTCTACTGCAATTGCAGATACTGCATGCGTTATACACTGTAGCTTTTAATAGTCCCCCCTTTGGAACGGTTCGACGAAGAACAATTAAAAAAAAGGTATTGTATGATATCACCGATAATAGTTTTTGACATTAAAAGACTTTGAGATTGCCCGATAGATGGCGCGGAGGCACATCAACGTGAAAATTTCAAATAGCATGGGGGGTCATGTCGCACATCCGTTGAAAAGATAATTCAATTCTCTTTCCAAACATCAAATTTTCATTCCGTTGATATGTACTGTTGCTTTTATGTCCCCTCTAACTTTGAACGGTTCGACGTAGAAATATGAATAAAAGGTATTGTATGATATCACGATACTGTTTTGCTAAAGATATTGTGATTGCTCGATAGATGACGCGGCGGGGGGGGGAAACAACTTCAAAATTTTAAATAGCATGGGGGGTCATGTGGTACATCCGTTGAGAGAATAATTCAAGTCCCTTTCCAAACATAAAAAAAATCATTCCGTTGATATGTGATTTTGCGCCTTTTTTTGCCCCCCCCCCCTTTATAACTTTTGAACGGTTCGACGTAGAACAGTGAAAAAAAAGATATTTTGTATGATATCACCGATGCTACTTTTTGAAATGAGAGACATTGTGATTGCTCGATAGATGGCGCGGGGAGGGAGGGGCATATCAACTTCAAAATTTTAAATAGCATGCGGGGTCATTTGGCACATCCCTTGAAAAGATAATTCAATTCTCTTTCCACACATCAAATTTTTTTTTCATTCCGTTGATATGTGACTTTGCAGTTTTTATGTCCCCCTCATAACTTTTGAACGGTTCGACGTAGATGAATATGAATAAAAAGGTATTGTATGATATCACCGATGCTACTTTTTGAAATGAGAGACATTGTGATTGCTCGATAGCTGGCGTGCAGGGGGGTAGCATATCAACTTCAAAATTTTAAATATCATGGGGGTCATGTGGCACATCCGTTGAAAAGATAATTCAATTCTCTTTCCATATGTGACTTTGCGGCATTTTATGCCCCCGCTTATAACTTTTGAACGGTTCGACGTGGAACAATATGAAAAAGAAAGTATTGTATGTTATCACCGATACTAATTTTTGAAATGAGAGACATTGTGATTGCTCGATAGATGGCGCGGGAGGGGGAGGAAATCAACTTCAAAATTTTAAATAGCATAAGGGGTCATGTGGCACATCCGTTGAAAAGATAATTCAATTCTCTTTCAAAACATCAAATTATTTTCATTCCGTTGATATGTGACTTTGCGGTCTTTATGCCCCCCCCCCTTATAACTTTTGAACGGTTCGACGTAGAAAAATGAAAAAAAGGTACTGTATGATATCACCGATACTACTTTTTGAAATGAGAGACATTGTGATTGCTCGATAGATGGCGCGGGGAGGGAGGGGGCATATCAACTTCAAAATTTTAAATAGCATGGGGGGTCATGTGGCACATCCGTTGAAAAGATAATTCAATTCTCTTTCCAAACATAATTTTTTTTTTCATTCCGTTGATATGTGACTTTGCGGCTTTTTATGCCCCCACCCCCTTATAACTTTTGAACGGATCGACGTAGAACAATGAAAAAAAAAGATATTGTATGTCGTCACCGATACTAATTTTTGAAATGAGAGACATTGTGATTGCTCGATAGATGGCGCGGGAGGGGGAGGAAATCAACTTCAAAATTTTAAATAGCATGGGGGGTCATGTGGCACATCCGTTGAGAAGATAATTCAATTCTCTTTCCAAACATCTGATTTTTTTTTTCATTCCGTTGATATGTGACTTTGCGGCTTTTTATGCCCCCACCCCCTTATAACTTTTGAACGGATCGACGTAGAACAATGAAAAAAAAAGATTTTGTATGTCGTCACCGATACTAATTTTTGAAATGAGAGACATTGTGATTGCACGATAGATGGCGCGGGAGGGGGAGGAAATCAACTTCAAAATTTTAAATAGCATAAGGGGTCATGTGGCACATCCGTTGAAAAGATAATTCAATTCTCTTTCAAAACATCAAATTATTTTCATTCCGTTGATATGTGACTTTGCGGCTCTTTATGCCCCCCCCCACCCTTATAACTTTTGAACGGTTCGACGTAGAAAGAACAATGAAAAAAAAAGGTACTATATGATATCACCGATACTACTTTTTGAAATGAGAGACATTGTGATTGCTCGATAGATGGCGCGGGGGAGGGGGGGGGAATCAACTTCAAAATTTTAAATAGCATGGGGGGTCATGTGGCACATCCGTTGAGAAGATAATTCAATTCTCTTTCCAAACATCTGATTTTTTTTTTCATTCCGTTGATATGTGACTTTGCGGCTTTTTATGCCCCCCCCCCTTATAACTTTTGAACGGATCGACGTAGAACAATGAAAAAAAAAGGTATTATATGATATCACCGATACTACTTTTTGAGATGTGAGACATTGTGATTGCTCGATAGATGGTGCCGGGGGGGCATATCAACTTCAAAATTTTAAATAGCATGGGGGGCATGTGGCACATCGTTGAAAAGAGAGTTCAATTCTATTTCCGACCATCTAATTGTTTTTATCATTTCGTTGATTTGTTTTTTCACAATGTGCATTTGAAATTTCAAGCATGAGTGCGGATCTGAATGGTACCCTTATCTCGATAACTTTTGAACGGTTCCATATGAATCAATGGGACAAACAATATTTTGAATGGTATGACCGATCCTACTTTTTCAGAGAGGGAACATTACAATTACTCGACAGAGGGCGCTAATGGCATAAAAACTTGAAAATTTGGAAAGGCATAGAGGTCGAGTTGCACACCGTCGAAAAGGTAATTCAATTATAGTTTCAACCAAGGTTGTTCTACGGAATCACAATTGCGATGAGTAACACTGTATAGAGAAAGATTCATTACTTAAATGATTTTTCATTTTCGAATTCTTTTCAAAGCTTAATTAGGTAGGAATTGTGAATCCATACAGTAATCCAATGTTTTGAATTAATGCGGCCGATAGTTGAGGAAAATCCATATTGAAGTAAACAAAAGACACTGAACTCACTAAATGATTTTCAATCAACTGGGTTTACAAAACCACGACACGTGTTTCGCTATACAATAGCATTTTATCGCCTTTTCAAGAGTTTGTATCCAAATAATACCCAACTCATTTATTTTTAATGACCCTAATAATAAAGGGTATCATCTATTGGATTTAGTAAACTGATAATCAAGTAGTACCTACAAATGACCATCATGGAATTGGATTATTTTGTCGATGTTTGAGAATTTCTAATGTAACAATGATTATATCATTACTTACCTGCTCTTCATATTGTATTTAAAGGAGGGTTTCATTCTACTCCTACTAGTATGACTTTGAATTTGAAACATTATCATGGTTGGTGTACGTCCTAACGAAGAGAAAACTGAAGCAATCTACATTTTTGGTGAAGCCTGTGGGAACCCACTAAACATAAAAACATGTTTTAAACATAAATGTTATATCACATTGTGATGTTATTCTGAGATATGCTTGATATAACAGATACGTTGCGTCAATGGTACTTTGTGCCTCTTATAAATATTACAATGTAATGTTCAATGATAATTATTTCATAAATGTATCATATTTTGCATAACTTTAATGTAACTTCATTACATGCATTCAATGTTGCTCAAAACATTTACGGAACAACATTTGTGTAACGTTACATCATCGTTACCCTTTTATATTAATATTTCGTTATGTGGTTCACAGGGTGGAGCAGATGTTCATGGTATACTTTTTTCTATATTTATACATTTCTGGAATTTAAATCGTCAATTTTTGTAGGTGAATAACTCAATAAACATAGAAAGGGAAGATATACCATGAACCTGACTAAATATTACTGGGACAATTAAATTGAATCAAAAACTTTATCTGCATAAAATATATAATGGAACTTAGAAAAATAACAAATACTCCATAAAAAAAATAAACAAATGTATCACGGAATCGATATATTTTGTATCTTTACTACTCCTTCCTCTTCAGTCTCTGTCACTACTCCTTTCTCTTCAGCCTCTGTCATTACTCCTTCCTCTTTAGCCTCTGTTTGGCGAATCTCATCCAATCCATCACAATGAGTTTGTTCAACTCTATCGGTAGTTGCATTGAATACCGTTGTTACAGATGCTGAAAATATAGTAAATATATAGTCACTGAAAACTCAAATTGATTTTGATGATGTATTGTCAAAAAATATAAGGTATGTATTTCATGTAGTAAGTATGATCTTAAGGACATATGTTTCGATTCAACGGAAGAAGGTAAATACAAAATAAAACTAATAGTAGATGCCTATTTCACAAGACATACGGCCGGTTGCATAAATAATTCAACAAACGATTAAATATTCAATTTGTTTATTACTATGGCAAGGCAGTAGGTAGCAGTGTGATCCTCAAGTTAACAAATGGCTTATGCAACTAACTGGTCCCTAGAGTTGGAGAAAAAAAATCACTGAGAAGCACTTACGTTTGAGTATGTCCATCATTTTTAAATCAGAAATTTTAAAATTCCGTTTTTGCCCAGTCCATGAACAATACTGGGCAAGCTCATCTTCATCTTCAATCTGTTGGAGGCACCTCCTTATTAGATTTTTATAATCCGAACCTCCTACGAGTACCAGTTTGTTCATCTAGAATGATACAGAAATGTAAAAGAAATTCCCAGAACACAACCAAATTGAAATGAACGTGAAGTTTTAAAGAGGTAGTTATTTGATAGTTTGTATAAAAAAATATAAGTGAAGTATAATTTCAGTATACATTAACATCAAAATATATTCACACACTCCTGGTAAATTCGACATAACCATAAAAAATGCATTTGATGATTTTTCTTCAACTTAATACCACAAAATTTCCATGTGATGAACGGTAGGTTCATCAAAATCTGGTGTGGAAATTCAATATGCAATTCTTTCAATATTCATGTACATTTTCTTTTTGCAATTTTTCAATTTCATTCGTATCTCAATAATTTCATCATAAGAGAGAGAGATAATAATTTTTTACTTTTCTAAGAGATGTATTATTATTATAGGAAAACATGATTTTGATCAAAGAGCAAATTTTTCATACAAAAATCTGAAAACATTCTTATAAAATAGTGACTATATTTCTCAAACACTACCCAGAATTGTAAATAATATTGATGATTTTTGTATCGATTCAGATGACGATTCTTTGTTTTGAAAGGAATATGTTGCATTAATTTTTCTTTCCACAAATCGAATAAATTCTGTAAATTTTTCTCTAGAATCCAAATTATTAGAAATTTTTTTGATAATTAAGGACAATGTTTGCCTATATTGAGAAACAACCTTTTGATATGAATATTGGAAGATAACTTCCAGTTTGAATTAAAATTGAGATTTGAAAATTCAAGTTATTTCTGAACAACTCGAGATTCACAATCTCTATAAACAAAGGATCATGTAATTAAATAACGGGTACTTTTGGGTTTACTTACAAATTGAGAAGCAGCAAGTTTGTTGTTATTCAGGAGATCTTCTAGATTTAGGAAGCCGTCAATTGTTTTCAGTGGCAAAAATTCTTTGATCACATCATCAGAGGTATCTACCGAATGTTCCACTATGGAATTCACTTTATTCAAAGTGATTTGACACATGCTCCTGATGTCAGCAACCATTTCCATAATGTCTGATATCTGATTAGCCGGAACCACAACTGGTAGATTTTCTACTATTGTTACATCTGTTGTATCATGTGGATCCTCTATGAAAGGGATATCTTCTATATCACTGTTCATATATTAATATTTGCCAGAACTATTCTGCTGGTTGCTCCTGGTCCCCTTAGGATTCAGAGGAAGCTGCCAATTTTTTTTCATGTTCGAGAGCCTTGGCATAGGAATCCGAAATGTAAAATGACAATAATTGGTGGAGGAATATGGAAAATCATAATCTTACCATAAAAATTGTGAATTTTACTATCATATTGACTCCAATCACTATTGGGAACATAACATTTTATAATAAGGGTCCTTGTAATTCTTGAATGGCCACCAACATCGATGTTCACCTACCAACCAATTGTAGGAATAACTGATACATCTTACTTCCTGTTTTCTATGAATTGAACATCATACTGAAATTAATCAGTGATTATTATTTCATTGAATTCATTGTAATTTTAATTATAGTATTGACTGGTCCAAACTTGAGCAGGGGAAGTTATTGATACAGTCCCTTTTTTAATCAACCTTTTGGGCTAACGCCGATGATACTTTTTCATCTTCTCATCTTTACCTTTTTTGCTGAAAAAACACATTCATATATAATCATTGTATCCACAGCAATGTGTGATTTAAAAAAATGAAAAGTAAAACATATTCAAAACTCATTGTAGTATTGATAGAATATATGGAAACTCACCTTATCATCCTCTCCACATTTTTTGTCAACATTTTCATTCCATTCATTCCACGCGAATTATATAGTGGCAAATTGCACGACGAAAAACTCAAGTGAGGATGAGCCAAATTCAATAATAAGGGCGTTATTCTACAATAACATGGAAGATGCACAATAAATCGCACAGCAACAGCAATCATAGGAAATATAGGAATTATGAACAAATACACGCTCATCAGTAATCGCAGCTTGTAAACGAACATGAACGATACAGAATTTTGTGTGTCAAAGACAGTGTACACTTTACATGTGACACGTATGTTCTGTGTTAAAAATGAACTAACATAACCCGCGAATTTCAAAAAATAGTGTAAATGTGACGGTGAGATTTATTTTGTGTTTACTGGTCAATATTGTTTGAATGTGGATATCATGTTATGTAGATTTTGAGTTTCTGTCAACTATTATGATATATTGTATTATGGTTATGTTGAAATATCACATAAATGACATGGTGATTACCCGAAAATACATGTAAGGAACATTTTAAGATAATGTCAATTCTAAGTCTCCTGTACACATGTGAATAATGTTTTGAGGTGGTTAAACAAAAACATCGAACAAATAACATAACCACACTGAATGAGACATAAATGGGAAACATAAAATCAACATTTTATATATTATCTAATGAATATTATTGGTTATGTTATTTCGATGTGATATAAACATGTAGGTGGAAACACTGTGCTGGAAACTTCATGACGACATTAATGCAATATCAGTTTGCCAATATCACAAAAGTTATCTATGGAAAATATTTTTGTTATGTATCATATTTAGTAAGAACTACCATGCGGCAGAGAGAATTAAAAAAAATTCCCTGATCATTTGAACATTTTTTAAACCATTTTTCATAGTGCACAATTCTAGATGTCCTGATGAGGTTATTGAAAAATCAATAATATTTATGTTTTAATTCGAGAATACTAGGATTTGTTGTATATCGTTATATATATAATATTGTACGTACATTTTTCAGTTATTATTCCACGAAATCGAACATTCAAATCGTTTGCCAGAATATTCCGCAAAATCCTGCTGCTAACCTCCACAATTCGAATCCAACAACGCTCCAGCTATATCAGTGGAATATCTGAAATGGAAAGGGAAAGCGTATCAAGCCGCACTTTGGATACAAACGTGGAATGCACGACATCGAATGCTCATGAATATGTATGGGCCGTGCATGCGGCTGGGCCGTGGTGAGTCAGCCCCATCTGCAACCCGGAATCTACCCGGACTATTGATATGATAGATTGGGGTGAAAATACCCTGATTTCGATGTCGATTCTCCAAACAACAGCGACAGATTCGCTTTTGCTAAAATATGTATTTGTGTTAGGGTGCGAGGGAAATTGGAATTTTCACCAGGGTAAGCCTCTGTGAAGTTCGTAACTAGAGTTATTTTAACTATACAGGGTGTAAGTTAACTTGTTGCACTCTCCTGAATGACAGGTGTATAATGCCAGTCTGTGCTGAGTGTTCAGCTCCCCTTTTCGATAAGTTCATGGACTGCAAGAAAGTCTTCATCTTTTGGGAAAGATTCAACAATTCAAGATGCAAAATATTTAATCATTATAATCATAAGGATAAAAATTGTAAAAATAAAGCAACTTGTATGTATTTTGGAGATGAGCACAAAATTGAGGATTGTCCTAAGCAAATGAAAAATGTTGCAACTGTTTACGTGCAACCAAAAAATAAAAGTTGAACTATGACGTGAATCACGAGGTATTTAACAAGGAATGTCAAACGTAGTTATTTCACTAGCAGCGACTAAAAAACTCTATTGATTATTATTCGGGGTAATATGTATCTATTTCAATTGTTACTCATGGCTAGTACAAACTAAGATGCCTAAGAACTCTGGTGTATTCACTGATTCGATTTTGTTTAGAATTTTTGGGGGACAACAAATGAATGGCGTTAGATTCTGCTTAGAACTTCATCGGTAGATGGCGCGGTTAAGTAATGTTTGTGTCACGCTAAATGTCAAACTTCTAACCTATAAAATTTTATTTTTCTGTCAACATTACTGCATATTTTTATGCAAAAAATTGTGAATTGATCGTTTACAAAGATTATAGTTCTACGAACAAGTTGCCGCTCAGAACAGTTGGCGCGATAATGAGATGAAATCCTTGAAATTTACTACAATGTTTACATCTGCCTGTCAAAAATCAGCTTTTTCTTGAAGTCTACCTGGCCATTTTTCCGAAATCATTTCTTCTCAAATGGCCTTTTCCACGAAGGAAGGAGAAAAGGTAGGAAAATGGACTGATGTCTCTAGATGATGGTTCAACTTGAAAATTGAGGGGATTGGAAAACGTCCCCGATGACATTGTTCCATTAAACTTTCCAATAAAAACTATTTCCAAGCCATTCATCGCCCATCTCTGCCAGACTAACAACTTTCTGACCTGAACAAAATCAAGGAGTTCATTGTAGATATCATAAAATCTGTTGATGAAGTTGAGAAATCGATGAATCCTGGTCTGCGAAAGTCTAGGTCATTCAAAGAATGGCTTCTCCGGAAAAGGTGAGCCCTACTAACAAAGGTGAGGGGAGAAACCAATCTAAATCAGCTTCTCTTTTATTTTTCAGTAAGTAACACACGCGTGAGATAATTGGAGACAGTGGGCGATCTAAACCAAGCAGTTATTCGGAAGAACAAGGCTCACTCCCAAGATCGATAAGGCTAATGACTATTATTAGGATAATTATCACTTTTTTATAAACACATGAATTTTACAAGTGAGCATTCTATGAAGATATCTTGATTTCGGCTAATTTTGAACCGTCACAGAGGGTCCCATGGCTCTTTGGAAGAAAATATCCACTATATTTAGAATTTTCCAATACTTTTAGTCAGAAGATCGTCATCTCATGGATATTTTTTTACAAAATATATATAATATAAAAAATTAGGTAATAATAAAAATATTAGAATTGCTAGATACTAGATACATTACAATCACAAGTTGAAAAAATATTAAAATGGGCAAAGGTAGTTCCGAGAAGATACAAATTGATTTATACATATACGAGTCATTTTACTATGAAGGTAATTTGAGTTCTTGCGATTAGATACTCGTGTTGTCTGCCAAAATAGTGAACACCTCTTAATTTGCCCAAAAACTGAGAGGTTCTTTCACTCAGATAGGATTCGAACCAATTGAAGCTTCGTCTTCTGAAGCTGTAGAGATGAAGCTTATGTGACAGTCAAAAGATTTAGATATGTCACAGAACACTGCAAATACTTTCAGTGGTTCAAAGATCAACAAAAGCCACTTTTCCGACTTTTTTAGCAATAAGAAACGTTCAAAACACATCTTAATTATAATTTATGAAATTTGTTAGACCTTTTCCACTATTAACATACAATTTGAACCAGCACCGACTTTGAATTTATTTGTGTTCATGGAACAGAAAAAACATAAGTACCAACTCGATGGAGCCGTATCTATAAATAATTAACCATACGAAATTGGTACGCACTACAATTGTTCATAATTAGAATTATTCCGGAACACTTCTCGAAAATTTTATATAACACTGACATAAGTAGAAATAGTTTGTTCTGAAATTTGTTACATCGATCGATCAACCTCAAAATATTTCACGAATTGACATAACCTTAAAGGCGACAAAAGCACAATCACAGAACGGATCAGAGACACAAATCACAAGAACACCCTGTGTTTACTCGCGACGTCGGCGCCATCTGAAACTTTAGATAACTCCCTTTATCAAGTGGGGTGGTGTCCCCCAGTTTGTCCCAATATTTTACAGGTATAAGTAAATACACCATGGTTTTTAGACATTTTTGTATAAACCATTTAAAGATAGCACATTTAAATACAAGATCACTAATACCTAATTTTGTAAATTTTCGACATCTAGTTCACAATTTATATGATATAATAGGTTGAATGAAGCAATCGATTTCGATGCAGTCTCATTACCAGGTTATACATTATATAGGAAAGACAGGTTAAATAGAGTTGGAGGTGGTGTAGGTGTCTATGTTCGATCTTCCTTACCTTGTGCAATTTCTGATATTACATTAGGAAATGCAAATCTTGAATATATATTCCTGAGTCTGAGGATTAGTACTTATAAAATTTCTTTGGCTATACTTTATCGTCCCCCTAACACCAGACTTGGCGACATGTTAGATGCTTTGAATGACATTATCCCCCAACCACCAACTATTGACCGAATATGACTACTCTGTTTCAATGAAATGTTAATATGCTGCAACACAATTCCCTCTTGGGAACTTTTGATACTTATAACTATTTCAATCTCATTAATGAACCAACAAGAATTACCGCAACTTCTGCAACATGTTTGGACCCGATATTTATCAAGTGTAAAGAAATATGTCTTAATAGCGGTAGAGTCCCTCCTGATGTCAGTGATCTCAATAGAATGCCCTTTTGTACTTTGAATATTGTTGTTAAGAAATCTAAGCAGAAATTCATTCGTATTCGCGATTACAAACAGCTCAATGCACATGCCTTCGAACAGAATCTTTTGAATAGAATAATATCTTTTATATCAACGACACAAATCATAAAGTCAGATTCTTAGAAGATAATATGAGTTACGTTTTTATTTGTTTTATAAAACAATTAGAGTCAGTAAACCACCTGCTCTCTGCCTTACCGATAACCTCAAATTGATTCTGAAAGAACGTGATAAAGCACTAAGCTAATATAAAGAAACCAAAAATACGGGAAACTGGAATCATTATAAGGAATTTGTTGAGAAGGAAAAAATCAGCGTATCTAACAAAATTAGAAAATGAAAAAGATGTTAAAAAATTATGGAAAGGTCTGAGCAACTTGAATATCAAAACTTCTAAATGTAACAGAGGGCTACCTGATACCTGATACCAGAACCAAACTTCATAAGTATTTTTGATAATTCAAATAACTGCGCCAACTCATGCGAGTTCTACTCAAATAATAGGTATAGTGATAATATTTTCAATCTATCGTTTATTGATCAAAATAAGATCCTACAAATAATAAATAATATAAAATCAAATGCCGCTGGAAATGTTGGTATCACACTCCACATGGTGAAAGTATGCTTGCCTACTATCCTCAACCATATTACCCTTATAATAAACTGTTGCTTGGAATGTGGTTATTTTCCTAAAAAAATGGCGTGAGTCGATCATAATTCCAATTCCAAAAACTTCACCTAATAATGTTCATGATTTGAGACCAATTAGCGTACTGCCTGTGATTTCCAAAATACTCGAAAGAGCAGTGTATATTCAAGTAAATGACTTTGTTATAACTAATAGCATATTACCTGTTCAACAATCCGGATTTAGAAAATGTCATAGTACAACTACTGCACTCTTAAATTTAACAGATAATATAATTGGAGCCTTAGATAAAAAACTTGCTGCTGTTCTAATTACTTCGGATTATTCCAAAGCATTCGATTTGATTGATCACAACTAACTAATCTCCAAATTAACATATTATGGATTTAATACAACTGCACTCTCTTTTTTCAAATCGTATTTATGGAATCGCACACAACGAGTGTGCATTGATAACAAATACTCAGACTTGAAAAAAAAATAGCCTCTGGAGTTCCTCAGGGATCTATCCTAGGTCCTTCATTATTCTTACTGTATACATCAGAATTTCAAGTACTAGTGAAATTCAACTTTATGCGGATGATACACAAATAATCCATTTCTTTGATCCCACATCACAGCATCTGAAACTATAAATAGCGATCTTCAACGTATTGTTGACTATTCTAATAAATACAACCTATCAATCAATCCTTCTGAAACAGTGGTCCTTTTATTTGAAAATAAAAACTTAAGGCTTAACATTGTGAATAATGTGAATACACGTTTAGTCATATCTGATAGTGCAAAGAATTTAGGATTGACCTTAGCTACTTCTCTTGAAATCAAGAGTCATGTAAATATTTTATTACGTAAATGTTATATGCGCACTCGGTTACTTTATGCTAGTAAACATATTTAAAATTTCAAAACAAAAAAAAAACTCTCAGAATCTTTGGTTTTATCCCTTTTGAATTATTGTAACATTCATGTCTTGATAAATGCACTCAAAATCGATTTCAACGAGTGCAAAATACTTATTGCAAAATCATATCTAATCTAAGAAATATGATCACATTTCTCAAAACATCCAGCAGTTGAAGTGGCTCAAAATTTTTAATGTATTTAGACACCATTTCCTCATTTTTTTGCATAGATTGTTCAATACTAAAAGTCCACCATACCTTCTTGACAAACTAGTGTTCAGAAACAATTTACACAATCTTAATACCAGACATTCACAGGTACTTACATGCCACACCACATCTGACAGCTATGTTCGAACGCAGTTTCACTTATAATGCAGTGAAACTTTTTAATTCCTTCAAACCAGAATTATCAACTCCACTGAATAGATATAAGAAAGTCGCTAAAAATGAACTGCTGAACCAACAAGACTAGTCACATTGCTTCATATTTTTTTTCTCTTTCTTGATTACAAAACTTATTAACTTGTTTACTTATATCAATATTATCAACATTGTATTATTATTCTTAAATTTTTTTATTTTTGTATTGTTACCTTTTGTAAACTGAATAGGGTTAAGAGTTCAAGAGTAGCTATTTAGCTAATCTTCGCCTTTTCAGGGCAAATGCATGTAACATTTGTTGAATAAAGCCGATTTATTATCATTATTATCATTATAATGCCATTTTTTAACGAATTATAATGGTTAAAAATTGGATTATTTATATCAATTTTTTTTTACAAATTCGACCGAAATTTCGAGAACCGCTTTCCGCCTAACCTCATCTAAGCCCTAAAAACACACACGCGATTGCCTAATGCAATAAATATGTGGAATTTTGAATTGATTCTTTGAGGAATGTACAAAAAGAGTGATAGAATCATTATTAAGGGTCGTTGCAGATTACCGGCGATACGCATTCAAATTGAAAACAAACGAACCTCCAGACTGGTAGATGAAGTCCGGACGAGTAGATGAAGTCGATACCACACACAACACACCACAATTATCAAAAAATCATATGTAAGCCATCCAAACACACGAAACTAATCCGCACGATGATTTATTTCACGGTCATACTGATGTGGCTCTGTTTTGAAGGTTGTCGCAGGCGCCTCTAGCGCTGTTTGAAATTTCGCCGAAGTTTGTTCTCACTACCAAACACCAAACTTCTCCGTGTGTATCTCATAGTTTAGAGATTGCAAGATGGTGACCCAGAGTGCAACATTTTTTCAAGAAAACATTGCCCCATAATTCAAATGTTTATTTTAATGGCATATTATATCCATATATACTACATATTCTCTTGAGAAAACTTTTTTTAGTAAATTGTGAACATGTCCTTTTTGGAAGAAGATTGTTCGGGTACTTTCTACACAAATGACTGTCTATTGGAAATATAGTCGAGAGTGGATATATAATATACTTTGTTAGAATTACTATCAATACACTGAAGAACAGAGCAATTACTTAGAAATGAAATGATTTCTTCTATACAGCGAATTATTTGAAAAAATGATTGTTCTTAGTCAATGGAGCAATATAAAGGAGCCACAAATAGTGTACTCACTGTTGGACAATATATATATAAGTCTTTGAACAGCAATGTAAAGTATTTTTATGAAACTATTAGAGAAATTATAGACAATGAGGTACCAAAGTATCGCAAAAGTAGATATTTTCCATCCTACTATAGAAAAGCAACCATACGTGCGGTTATAGAAAAGAATAAATTTCACAAAAAATGGAAAATATATAAAAATGAGAATGACCTCAATTTATTCAAAGTACTCAGAGCTCGCTCGAAAAGACTAATCGAAATAGATTTCAAAAACTATCTGCACTCTATTGAACATGAATTACCCTCTAATTCTAAACAATTCTGGAAATACGCCTCTATCAAAAAACAATGCGCAAGTAAAATTCCAAACGAGCTTAGTTATGATGACACCGTAGCTAATAATGGACAGGATATTTGCAACCTGTTTTCAACTTACTTTCAAAGCGTGTACACACCAGAAACACATGACTTCAATTATAACAGCTCACCGTCAACCAATATTAATATTAATAACGAACTACATCACGTTCAACTCACAGAAAATGAGGTAGAAAACGGGTTGAAAGAGCTTGATATTAATAAAGCTGCTGGACCGGATGGAATACCGCCAATATTTTTGAAAACATGCTCTAAATCACTAGCTAAACCCCTAACATCGATTTTAACCAATCAATTAACAGTGAACAATTTCCGAATACTGGAAAACGCGGATGTAATACCAATTTTCAAAACGGAAAGAAAAACATAATAAGAAATTATAGGCCTATCAGTAAACTATCTGCGATTCCTAAATTATTCGAAAATTAGTTTACAAATATATGCATTTTCTCGTGAAATCCATCATCATATCAGAACAGCATGGTTTCTTTGCAGGGCGATCATTGGAATCGAATTTAATAGAATATAGTGAATATTTATATAGTAACATGGACCACAGACTACAAGTTGACGCCATTTACACCGACTTCAGCAAGGCATCTCGATAAGGTTAGCCATAATCTTCTTCTCGAGCGGCTTGCCGAGGTTGGTACGAGGCTCACTATTGAGATGGGTGGAATCTTATATAAAGAATAGGTCCCAATCTGTAACAGTTCAAGGATTTCGTTCGAAGAGTATATTTCCTCATCAGGTGTCCCTCAAGGATCACACCTGGGACCTTTATTTTTTATCATTTATGTAAATAACATAAAGTCGTGTTTTAAACATGCCAACTTCCTGTTATATGCAGATGATATGAAACTTTACCTAACCGTACGAAATTTAAACGACTGTCACAAGATCCAAGATGACCTTGATAGACTTAGTGAATATTGTGACTCGTCTAACTTATATTTGAATTTTCAAAAATGCCATTGCATCACATTCACAAGGAATATAAATCCGGTACACTTCGATTATTCTATAGGGAATGGTCAAATAACCAGGGTTAGTGAGATTAGGGACCTAGGAATTATATTCGATTCCAAACTAATTTTTAATCTACATGTCGAATCAATCGCAAACTCTGCCTCAAGAATGTTAGGCTATGTAATGAGAACATGTAAACATTTCGAAAACATCAAGTCTTCAATATGTGTCTATAATGCATTTGTGTACAGTAAGCTAAATTTCGCTTCTATTATATGGAGTCCTCAATACAAAACGTATATAAACCGCCTGGAAAACATTCAGAACAAGTTTGTCAAATATATTAGTTTTAAACAAAATTTCAATTACAACGGCGACATTGAAAATGCGAGAAAACATTTCAATATTATATCACTATCGAGTAGAAGAGTGATCTCTGATATTTTATTTTTACACAAAATCATCTCAAATTCCGTAGATAATGCTAATATACTGAATCAAATTCAAATCAACGTTCCCATTCGGCCACTTAGAACTAGCCACCTGTTCCGCATACCATTTCGGAGAACTAATTCGTCTCAAAACTCTCCTCTATGTAGAATTGTTCGAAATGCTAACAGGTACACTGATCAAATCGATATTTTCTCCAAATCCCACCAAAAATTAAAGACCACTTTGAAACGACTCATGTATCAAACAATTTCTGCTTAAATTAGTAAAAGCAAACAACTAACAAAAAAAACACTTTATCTTTGTTACTTTGTTTCAATTGCTGTCTGAAATTAGTATTAGTATATAAGTTTAAGTATAAGTAAAATTATATGTATAATGTAGGTACTTTAGTGGACTTTTGTCTGTCTGTATCTTTCATGACCATTAAATAAATAAATAAATAAATAAATAAATATAAAAAAAAATTTTTTATCGAGTATGCGATTACTACGTGGGGTTTTTGGCGGGAAAAAAACTTTTTATCAACGGTGTTGTCGTTTGAGAATGCGATTTTGGAATTTTCTCGATTCAAAATTTTTGCTAGTCATCCAGAGAGATTGTTATAATTTAATGTCAAATTATTAGTTTTGTTAGAAAGTTTGTTATCCTGGAGATTTGTTTTTTAATAGGGATGGATTAACTGTTTTTTACAAGCTTTTATTTAGTTTCACTTGTCAGTTAGTTTGTTAGTTAGGGTCAAATCTTGCAATTAAATTTTGACCCATTTCTAGTCGTCCCATTACTTTGAAATATGTGTACTTGACTTTTGTCTTATTCAGTCGCCGAATAAAGAATTTTCATTTTGGGATATTTAATGATTGTTACAAGCTTTCATTTAGTTTCACTTGTTAGTTTGTTCGTTCGTTCGTTGGTTCGTTGGTTCGTTCGATCGTTTGTCGGTTTGGTTCAAATCTTGCAATATGGAATTTTTGTTGAAGAAAAAAACAAAATGGCGGGTCCAAGATGGCGGACGAGATTTGTAATTATGGTCCGGTTTGATTCAAAATTGGTATGTGGGAGTTTTCGGGGTTGAATATTATGAAATTTTTGGCAAAATTCATAAATTCAAGATGGCGGCTCCAAGATGGCGGAAGAGTTTTGTGATTGTGGTCCGATTCGATTCAAAATTGGTATGTAGGGATTTTCCGGGTCGGAGATTATGAATTTCTCTTCCAAATTCATGAATTCAAGATGGCGGCCCTAACATGGAGGACGAGGTTTGTGATTATGGTCCGATTGGAATCAAAATTGGTAGGCGCCGGTTTTCGCGGTCGGAGATTTTGAATTTTTTGTCAAAATTCATGAATTCGAAATGGCGGCCCCAAGACGGAGGACGAGTTTTCTGATTATGGTAATATTTCATTCAAAATTAGTATGTGGGGGTTTTTGAGAGATTATGATTTTTTTGTCAGAATTAACAAATTGGCGATTTCAGGGAGGCGGAAGAGTGTTGTGATTATATTCAGAGTCGAAGATCATGATTTCTCTCAGCTCAAAACTTACAGTGAAGATACTTTGTAATGAACAGATTAAGGCAAACTAACTAAAATGCAAAAAAATATGGTAACTAATGAAAAAGTTTTCAAAAGACAAGCTTTTATTCAAGCCGTGTGATGAAACGTATAAAATAAGTCATCGCTGACAATTATTTAATTATTTTATTTTGAATTATTTGGTGTCAAAAAGCTTGTCGCGCGAATTGTTATAAAATTCGTCAAGTTGTTACTTACCAACCAATCATTGTCCAATGAATTTAATTGGTACTCACTTTTATGAACACTTTGTAAAATCAAATACTTTGACAAGTTCTTACTTACCAACCAATCACTGCCCAATCAAATCAATTGGTACCTACTTTTATGAACACTTTGCGTGACAAGATTTTTGAAACCAAATAATTCAACAAAAAATAATCAAATCATTGTCAGCGATGACTTAAACTTATTTTATACGTTTTAATACACGGCTCAAATAAAAGCTTGTCTTTAAAAAGGTTTTTCATTAGTTATTTTTATATACATTTTTTTGATTTGTTCAAGATTTTTCTATGGTATTTTAAATTGTATTGTTCAATTGTTGAAAAAACGATTGACTTTTACGAATTATACAACTTTTCGAAATGGCGTATTCTCCATAACCTTTCGAGAATCGTTTTATTTTCGGGAAGACCCCGTATATTTATATATAGATATTTACTTTCTTATGTAGGATGGAATACCATATATTTCATTATTGATTCAAAATCTTTATCGAATTTTAGTGACACTTCGTCCAATTATTTCTATTCATATAACTGAGTTTGGTCGTTTTCGAGATATATTTGTTTTTACAGTTTCATACCAAATATTATTCGTTCGATTCCATTTGGATTCTCTTTTCGTAATATATAAATGGATTCTCCATGCTTGATTGCACTTTACAACTTCGATTGTACCAACGAAATGAATCAATTGGTTCCGCTGAATTTGAATATTCTTTACAAAATGTCTATTATCTTTTACGACAAATATCTCTCTGTCGTAACTCTGTCGTATAGACAAGCGCCACATAATGACGGGCAATTGAAAAAAGCATTGTGAATGCTAGACATTATCATTAAAATCATATGTAATAGGCACTGACACCTCATTAATATTAAAATTAATAATTAGTTATTCGAAAAATTCATAATGTATCACGATAGATGTTAAACACCTCTTTACATCTAAAAACGAGATGAAAACAGAATGAGAAATGTGTTTGATGGTTTATTGAGTTACGGTAATGAAAGAATTCTCATTTTAGATAGTTGCTGTGTGCAATCCTGATTATTTTTTTGCTCAAACGATTATTTGTGAGAAAAATCGCTACTTTTAGTAATAATTTTTAATTTCTTTTGTACACTCCGTATGTGGGTACTGGTTTTCTTGGTATTGAATCGACGATCGTACATTCCATATGTGAACATGATTTTTTAATTTTTGTACCATAATTCCATTCCGTGTTGAATTGTTGGCTACTCTATGTTGTGATAATATTTCGCTATAAAAATTGCCGAGAGAAGTAATGTAAAGAAAAAACTGTATATATATATCAGCAACGACTATCTTATATATATATATATATATATATATATATATATATTTTGTTATGAAATAATAATAGCTAATTATTTTCGCCCATGTTGTTGTTATTGCCCCACAAATATTTTCTCCCTGTATAAATATTTTGATTTCGATTTTGATACACATCTAATACTTATGCAGGCAATTCAGCTCCGCGCTGGGAAACCAATTGTTATATTGTGATATGATAATAGCTAATTGTTATGACATAATAATTGCAAGCTAACGTTACTGTTTTCTCGCCACGTTGTTGCCGATTATTATTACTTTTCTTACCACGACTAATCTCAGTTGGTACGCCTTCGCCTCAGGAGTCGGTACTGGCAATAGAGCCACTGCCTGTCTAAATGTCACTCGAACCATTTCAGTTCAGTGTTTATAAGTAAGATATTGCATATCATTGTGGAAAATAAACCAGAAATTATCAAAAAACATTTACTTCCTTTATTCAGGAAAACTTATATTAACCTGGCCTACGATAGATAACTTATAACTATGAGCAATTGACAAATTTTCATAGAATACTGGAAAATAGTATATGTAAATATAACCTTGGTTGGTTGGTTGGTTTGAGGCTGACGAGCCAGAGACAGGGTTGGCACTTAGCTTCCCTTGACACTGCGACCAGCTGGGGTCTATTGTATCACTCTGTCGTCAGTGGTTCCTCATTCAAACAGGTTTGTGCCTTTAATTAGGTTAAGAAGCCTGTTGATAAGGTTCTTCGGATTCATGCCTGTTTCCGGGCTGATCTCTCCAAAGGTTCTGTGTCGCCTACTACTTAGGGCGTCACAGTCGAAGATGATATGAGAGGCTGTTTCCTCCTCTTCATCACACAGCCTACACTCCACGGTTTCCCTGCGTACTCCCATGGTGTTTAGGTGTTTTCTTAGGCCGCAGTGTCCAGTCAACAGACCTATTATTATACGAGCCTTCGTTCTGTTCAGGTTCAGAAGGTCAGCCGTCAGGGTCCGGTTTGGATGCCCTACCATGACTTTGCTGTGTATTTGCCCGACAGTTTGATCCCAATATTGTTGGTGTCTTCTTTTTATCCACTCGTCGATCAGGGTCCTGCATCGGTTTTTGCTAATCCCGTGTGCAGGTTCTGGCCCTGTGAATAGCGTTTCAGATGCTTGTCTAGCTAGCTGGTCCGCTTTGACGTTGCCTTCAATGCCTCTATGACCTGGCACCCACATCAAGGTGACCTTGTGTTTTGCCAGCTCGATGAGGTTCTGGAGGCAGTCCCAGACCAGTTTGGACTTTATCTGTGTAGAGTTGAGTGCTTTGATAGCACTTTGACAGTCAGATAGAATGTAGATGTGTTTTTTCCTATAACCACTTTCTAGATTCTTCTGAATGCATACCATGATAGCATGTGTTTCAGCTTGGAATATCGTGGAGCATTTACCAAGTGGTATTATGTAATCCCTTCTTGGCCTTACCCCATGTATTCCTGCTCCCGTTCCTTCAACTGTCTTTGAACCGTCTGTATACCAGACTATGTCCGCAGTTGATTGTGATTCTATACTCGGGGCCCATCCAGATTCATCAATTCGTGTTTCGAATGGTTTTTCGAATGAGTATAGGGGTTGCATGTAATCTGAAATCATTTCGAGTTCTTCGATGTTGATTACATGAGTGATTCTGGTATGTTCAGTTGTTCGGATTCTCCAGTTTTTCGTTTGTTTCAGTCTGTATGCACTCATCCTTGCCTCTCCAATGACATGTAAGTCAAGGGGTTCAAGGTTTAGGATGATTTCCATTGCAGCTGTTGGAGTGCTGTTCATTGCACCCGTGATGCAGAGACAGGCAAGCCTCTGGATTTTCCCAAGGTTGATTTTTGCCTGTCTTTGATTTGTTTTTGGCCACCATAAGAGTGAGCCATAAGTTATTCTTGGTCTTATTACCGCTGTGTAAAGCCAGTGCATGGCTTTCGGTTTAAGCCCCCAGGTTTTTTCAAAAGCTCTCCTGCACATCATGAAGGTTATCTTGCTTTTGTTGGTTACATGTTGAAGATGCGGGTTCCAGGTTAGTTTCTTGTCAAGAATCAGCCCTAGATATTTCACCTGCTCTAGTAATGTTTCACCGAATAGTCTAGGAGGTATGAGATCTCCCATGTTTCTTCTCCGGGTGAAGGGAATTAGTGTTGTTTTGTTCGGATTTGCCCTTAGGCTCTCTCTGTTACACCATTCCTCTACTGTCCTCAGTGCATTTTGCATTAGCTCTGAGGTTGTTCGAGTATTCTTTCCCTTGATGAGGATGACCAAGTCATCTGCATACCCTTGAGAGTAATACCCTTGGTTATTCAGAGAAATTAGCAGTTCGTCTACAACCATGTCCCACAGAAGGGGGGAGAGTATGCCCCCCTGTGGGGTACCTCTGGAAATTTCAACCTGCTCTGTTTCCTCGAACATGTTGGCTTGGACCAGTCTATTATGAAGCATTGAGTGTATCCACCTGCAGGTGGTTTCGTCAATGCCTCTTCGAGTGGCCGCAGAGACCATACTTTCAAATATAACCTTACTTTTTTCTTTTGAGTTGGAAGAATTATTTTATAGTTCAATACCAAATTATAGAATTCTTCAGATATACGAGTTATTTTGTGAAGTGATTCAGTTAGTGATGTGCACTAAAAGAGTTTATACCTGGAACTGGAATGTCGCTGATGCAATACCTGGCATAATCTGAATTCCTGTTTCATCCACTCCTCTCAGGAACTCACCATTTCAGAAGGAACCATCCAAAATCCACGAAATCAGCTTGGACAAGTTTTCATGTGGAGAACCAAAAAGGTAATCTTTTTTTATCCTTGTTTATTTTGTGTCGAGATCATTCAGAGGTTGTATTGGTTTTTTATTGTTGAAAAACTACCTTCTCATTAATAAAATCCTAAATTTCTTTCTTTCCAATTTTTGTACCTGGCTTCTCTTCAAATTTTTTTTCAATCTCTCGGCTTTGTTTTCTTTTCGCCTGGATACCAATTCTGTTTTGTCATTTTTATTTGAATTTTCAAAATCGCGCAATTTCTTGTCGAACTTTCAGTATTTTGGTGTTGTTTGAGAAAACTTATGAACTAATATATTTTACATTTCTTATAAACTAAATACAATATTTGATGATAATTATTTTTGACATTTCTCTGTTTTCCTTTTCCACAATTTTCAAACCTTTTATCTCACCATCTCTGTTTCCTGATTGGCTATTGTCATCAAGAAGTTTCTTGTTCTCCCATGGGCTATTTTTAGTTAGATACAATTTCATATACTGTATGTTTCAAGCTTATAATTTTGTTGATCACATTCAATTCAGAATGATTTTGTAAATCTAGACTTTTTTGTTGTATTTTAAACAATTATAGGTTGTAATCATTTTGACAATGTATGAAAATTTTTTTTTTTTTCCAAAAAAAATCAAAAAACTGTAAAAACAATATCTCATGAACTACTAACTATTAAATTTTGTTTTTAATTTTTCCTATTAAATAAAAAAATTATATAAATATATATATATATATATATATAAATATATAAAGAAGTTATATGGAAAGTACGGAGGTGGGAACAAATAAAAAAAAAACTTGTGAATCTTAAAGGAAAAAAACAAGAAAGAACAATAAAAAACAATAAAAAAACGTATGCTTTATCTCATCCTATAGTACGGTCTCATCGACAAGAAGACGTATTTTTGCTACGACATTGTTTAGATACATGTCCATAACGCAAACATTTGGAACATTGAACTACCTTGGAGTCATATGGCTCAATTTTGAAGTACACACCATTCATATTGATACATTTTGGTAAAATAGTTCCCTCAAATGTGAGGACAACTATTTGTCTGGGTACCAAAATTGACTTCTACTATGTTCGTGTCCGCATTTATGTTATCCATTATGTATTTCTCATCGAAACTTGTATCGATTCCAAAAATAAGACCTTTTCTAGTTAACAGATGGTTAGGAATGAATGCTTTCATATTTTCTTTCTCAAGTGATTTATTCTCTGCTAGTTTATTTGTCCCAGTAATAGAATCAAGTATAACCTTTACCCTGTTACTTCCTGCTTTACTCATCTGTATAATGCCCTTAACGTTCAAAACTTTATGTAGTATATGTCCACACACATAGGATGTAACTTACCGATCTGGTCTTCATTAGTTTTTTCTATGAATACATGAATGTTACCCTCATCGTGATTCTTCATTTTTCCCAATGGAAATGGAAAAGCATTTTCTGGTCTGGTCTGGTTCATTATGAAAATCTTTATATTTATTTGAAATATGATTCTGTTCTTATATTCACTGTGTCATTCAGGAAGATTTGAACCATTTCACTGATATTTCTCTTGTAATGATTACTCTATCTGTCTACAATTTGGGTTTCTTCGAAATTGAATTCGTTTCTCTCGGAAAAATTAAATAATGCTAGTGCCGTTTTGTTTGATTTGTCATTGTTTGGTACCTATATGATTAAGTACCAATATTGAAAATAAAGACACCAAAAGTGAAGCCAAAACAAACGAAGCATGACCATCGCTCGGACTCTTTCTAATCGGCAACGTTGAATTGATGCACATGCGCGAAAATGGAGGCGCGACATGTATTGGTTGATGTTCGGTTGCCCTAACTACGCGCTGCCAATAAGACAAGGGAAGACATATTTATAGTCCATCCAATATCAATTGCAGAAGCTGTTTCTATAGAACGCAAATAAAAACTCACTTCGCTAACACGAGCGTATATGCGAAGAAACGGAACGAAAAATAATCTGTACTACTTGTATACAGTTTCCGTCGGCACAAAGAGTCCGCTGGTCAACGTGGACTTGAGTGACGGCTGTCTGTTTTACAACCGATTCGTCTGGGCCAATCAAGTCGGACATCAATGCTAGCAGGTGTGTCTAGGCGATGAGAGGTCATAAATCACGCGTTATATTTGTGTTTTAATAGCTCTGAAAGAAAAACCAGTAGCGTCTGTGGTCTTGGTGTGTGCCGATCGAAATACGTTTTAGGATATTCTAGTTTTGAAAGAAAGAAATTATTTTTCTTTCTTGATGTATTTGTATAAATAAAAGCTTGTCTTTAATTTTTTTTCATTTTTCATTATTTATGAAGTATTTTTAAAATCTTAAAATATCTAAATAAAATTAGTTATCTCCGCCACTGCTGCCCACAGGATTTCGCCGCAAGATTTTCCATGATTCTGCAATTGATATTGGGAAAACTATAACCCAATTTCACTTCCATTGCATTGCTCGTATGGCCAGTTATCAATATTCGCAGTTAATAAATATATTGATTACTATCGTTTCGGACGTCCATCGTCTTAATGTATTTAAAAGGTTTTCACGACGTTTCGAATGCTTGTATCTGCAATCGTCTTCAGGTGAATACTGTATTCACCTGAAGACGATTGCAGATACAAGAAACGTCGTGAAAACCTTTTGAATACATTGAGACGATAGACGTCCGAAACGATAGTACTCGAGTTACCACATCGTCTACAACCTTCAAACGAACGTAATAAATATATGTTTCATGCACAATGAAATTAAGAAGAAGAATGATTTGTGATTTGTGATGAATGATAAATGAAATCTGACAGATCAGGAAGGAAAACAATGAAATATATTTCACATTCGACTTCCGGCGGTTGGGGAAGATGGATACCTTCCACGTGGTTAGGAAGTCAAGTTAATGTGAGAAGTGATGTCCAGCCGTAGAACACGTGCAATCCTCACAATTTTAAGTCCCGCCGTTATAGAACAGCATCGCAGAAGATAGCTGTTCAACGTTTTTTTTAAGTGTAGAGAAAATAGGACACTCGTGGATCACTTAGAGTGAGACAACCAGGGTGCCCAAGGACGAAGCGTCACTACGTAAGAAATTACGTAATGCTGGAGTACTGGCCAAATGCATCATTCTCCCAGAGAGAAAGATATCAAGGGCCATCAACATTTGAGAGAGAGAGAGAGAGAGAGACAGAGAGAGAGAGAGAGAGAGAATAAAATATATTTATTCGCCGAACAAGGAACTTTTCTTCATACAAATGGACTACGATAAGTCACAAATTAATCACTCGAATATTGGTATGCATACCACAGGCTAACATTACACTATTGATCTTAATAGCTAGATCAGGTACGTATAATTGATAATCGATAATAATGAATAAATTATTCAATTATGATATGAATAGCCGTATCTTTTCATTTATTCTTAACCGTGGGGTCTAAAGCGAAATACCTGCAAGCCCTTGGATGCCTAGTAGTGCTGGTTAATCTAACCTCCAAAAGTAGTAGTGGACAAGTGTTACCTGGTTTCCGGAGTATTACCAATCTGAGATCCTCTGGTTTGGTTATGCTAATGTATATATTGGGCTATTCTTTCATAACTTGCAAGCTAACGGTAAATATAGAGTTAACGTACTCATGCTCTCTGAATATAGGTAAAAAACTTTCCTTACGTGTTTTTGCCTTCTGAACACGAATACGGCGGTCTCATACCGTTTCCGAGTTTAAACACTTTTTCTTTTTCTTTTAACCTCATTTTCAAGCACTATTTTCTGGCACAACAATCACTCAAAATTACTCCTTCTTTTTACCAGCATAAACAATGAACCCTAAATCACTTATTTTCGGCACAACTTTGCAAAAAATATTGCCGTTTTTATTGAAAAAAACCTCCTTCTTGAACAGTTCCAAATAATCAAACTTCACACATCTGACAGATGAAATTTAGTAACTTTCCCTTTTTTCATGTTGGTGATAAATGAATCACCACCAAAATGACAGAATGGTTACACGGATTCGTGTTCAGGAGGCAAAAACACGTAAGAAAAGTTTTTTATCTATATTCAGGGAGCATGATTACGCTAACTTTATATTTACCAAGCTAACATATACCCAAGGATATATTTATACACAATCAAGAAGCAGCAATCATGCAAGCGTTATGGTACTTTCTACAGTGGGGAACCAAAGCAAAATGATAGCAGTAGGATAAAAGCAATAGAAAGAAAAAGTCGAAATAGGCCTGAAAGAAAGGATACATTATGTCAGAAAAGCAAGCTAATACAAAAGGTGAGTTGATTCATAAGCAGATTGAATTAGTGAACCTATCTTTGATTGTGGTTGGCCTTAACACGTTCGCTGCCAATATATCCTAGGCTGTGGTACTCTGTAGCCAATATTAATTTTTGACAACATTTTATAATTTTTGTGCTAACTCAAGTGAGAAATCTCAAAACCAACTTTTAGCGTTGTTTTTTTTTAATTTGTTCCCTAATCTTTTTTTTTGCTCTTTTAAGAGTCACCGGCACTGTCACTGAAATATTGGACCTATGTGCAAGTGGCTCTGATGGAAGTCGCATTTTTTGAATTAATTATTGGGTATAAGCAACTCCAAACAACATCAATGATTAATAATAATTTATTTTCAATAAAATCACCAACACGAAAACGACTGAAAACCTGTAAAAACTACATTCTTTACAAAACACAAAAAATATGCTCATTCTCGTACAAGTAACAAAATAAAAATACTTGAAACTAACAAAACGTTTGATTTTTTTGACAAAGGACACTCCTCTTTAGAATATACAAAATCAGTACTCAAATCTAATCAACTGAAAAAACAGGAATCCTTTACAAAAATAAACAATGTATTATGTCAAAACATAAAAACCCCTAAAAAAGTTAATATAAAAAATCTGATTTCTGCAGCCTATTTGTGAATAATATCACTACAGTCCAAGCAGTATCCAGGAACTCCAGTGCATGTTCTACATTCATTGCTTGTTTGGATACGTTTCCCCTTCTTACTACATTTATTAGACCTTTTTTTTGTCGTTCAAATCCCTCTTCACTACTTTATGGCCCTCAGGTCTCTTAGGGATGTCGTCACCCACTGGAGGCAATAGTTTTTTTTCATTCATTCTGAAATCAAATAAGGTCATTTTTTTACCAGAATATTTGTTATATAAATGGTGTGCATTTAGTAGCATAATTTCTATAATATGCATGCATATTTTTTTTGCCCAACGAATCGTCTTCCTTTAACATGAATAATAGAATAGCATTTGATCCTGTCGATCTATTCTGGACATGTACTTATCATATTTAATTATGGACAGCGGTTTCGATACTTTTTCTTTCCTTCTGGATTATATTTCTACCATATTATTTTCATATTCTGTAGATATATAACTCTTCTCTTGTCACGCCATTTTCCAATCATAACACTTTCTGCAAAACCAGAAACAGTTTCGCCTTTTTGTAGTTTTTTCCTTTGACATGTTCAGGATTATTTTTCCGATCCATCCTTAAAGTTTCAGTATGAGTGAGTCCCTTGTTCTAAAAGTGTCTTAGCTAGGCCAAAACTATTATAGTAGTTGTCCATATATAGTGAATGTCCTGCGTTCAAATTTCTGTATAAGGCCTGTCGAGTTGGTCAACATATAAAGTTTTATGCCGTATTTATGTTTTTTTATGTACTGTTTGAAGCACAAACGTCCTCGCCATAAATCGACTCATCTAAGGAAAGCTGTTTACCCTGATAATAAATTTGTTTAATCCTTTTATTAAAAAAGTTAATGATATGCCTGATTTTATAGAGCCTGTCTGCTGGTTTTGGTTCTCCATCATTTGGACTTTTTGCAAAATGCAGCGAGCGCAAAATAACTGATAAGCGATTTCGACTGATACTGTTTGCTATTGCCTTACAATGAAAAAAAAGGTCCTTTTTCCAATAATCTTTAAAACGCCTCAGCCTAACATTTCCCGTATGAAGGAACACCCCCAAAGAAACCAATAGTTCCGCCACTGTGAGGTCCTTCCAAAAGCATATACGAGACTGTTCTTTAGTGGACTTGGATAAAAAAAGTTGATTGCATTTTTGTTTGTTTGTTCGACAACTTCTTGAAGAAACTGATCTGTAACTATATGTCTAAAATAGTATAAGAGTATTTACAATCGGTGGAACAAGAAAACTTTTTTTTTCAAAAGGGAAAAATTTTTCTTGTCTTGTGGGTTTGTTTTCCTGTCAACATTTGTACCTTTCGTATCATTGTTACTCTTTGCAATATTTGGTTGTTGGTCGGCATCGTCAGTATTTTGTTGTATGTTATCTGCACTTACTTTCTCGTCATCATGGCGTCCCTGTTAATATGCCCTGTCAGATTTTTGATCAAAATAATGATACGCCACTGTCTTTTTTCCAAATAATTATAATTTCTGTAATAGTCCTCTATCTTGTCATAAAAATGGTCTCCTGCCTTTTTTCGTCCGGCGGAAGGTTTTCGATTTAGAAAATAAAATACATTCATTTGCTTGTCCCTATTCGATTTCTTCTCTTAGTCTTAATTTCACAATTGTGGTAACCAATGGATCTAGGCAAGATTTTTATAATTTTATGGTAACTATTCTTTAGTTTTTGTAATGAGTACGCATAAAAATACATTTTTTATTTTTAAAAAAATAACCATTATGAACAAAAAATACCAAAATCAAATTAACTGTCCAAACTGTCCGCCTCCTGCAAGTTGCACGCTTCAGCCCTCCTTATCAATGACTCGCATACTTTTTGGAAAATTCCTGGAGTATTCCTTATTGCTTCACAGGAAACTATTACGCGGTTTCGCAATTCTTCCTCAGTTAGAATTGGTTGACTGTACACCAAAGTCTTAAGATGTCCCCAAAGAAAATAATCAAGACTGCTTAAGTCTGCGGATCTAGCTGGCCATGACTCTGTTTCCCCACGACCTATCCAGCGATTATGAAAGTTTTGGTTCAAATACTCGTGTGCCAGAGCACTAAAATGAGCAGGTGCACCATCGTGCATAAACTACATGCGATTTCGCATTAAAATAGGATTATCTTCCAACAGAATTGGCAAATTATCTTCAAGAAATCGTCGATAATTATGTCCATTTAATCTGCGTGCTAAAAAAAGGTCCAATTAGGTAATCTCCAATAATTCCAGCCCAGACATTCAATGAGAACTGCTCCTGGTGATGATATTCATTTTTTTTCTTAAGATACATTGTTATTTATTTATGAACATCACTCATGAATATAGATAGTGACAATACGTTTATTTGTCATACTCTCAAACTAAATTAATTCAAGTGTTCTGAAGTTTTTATTGTAGTGCGGTATTAGCCATTAGGTATATGTGGGATTTTTCCATATATATTTTTATACTCTTTATCTAGTTCATTTGTTTTGTGCCATCATTATAAAACACATCGCCCTCCTGAAGCCACCATATTGAATTTATGAAATTCGACCCCCCCACACAACATTTCTGAATGGAATCGGACTATAATCACAAAAGTCGTAGCCATCTTGGAGCCACCATATTGAATTCGTAAATTCTGACAAAAAAACATGGTCTTCGACCCCACACAGTGCTTACGAACACAAAAGTGCTTCAAGGGCTTCCACGCTTCCAAGAGCACTAAGCACAGTGCGACTTTGCTGTGCTGTGGATACCAAATCGAACGAAACCAGATTCATGACTTCAATATTAAAACGAAAGGTATGATTATTTTGCGAATAAATCAGTTTTTGAATCAGTCAAACATTTCGAAGGCAGCTTCACTCGGAACTGAATCAAACTCTGAAATTCTTGATCGAGTGCTCTGCATAATCATTCATCTCTCAACTCCGCAAACATCTCCAAGTAGGTCTACTCAGTTTCATATGATTGATAGGTTTTGGGGTTACAAAGCCATACGAGTAAACTTTTGTGCAAACTTCAAGCGAAGCCGGGACAGGTCAGGTTATTATGAAAATCTCTGATCCTGTTTTTAGTAAAACTAGCTTTGTCCGTGAATAAAATTTTCCTGCCAAATAAAGAATTTTCGGTAACTTTTTGGGAAACCATTTGCAGAAATTCACTCGTGATGGAAAGTTTCGAGGAAGAAGAGCCTGAACCCGTTGAATGTGATAGGGATATAATAAATAATCATGAAGAATCCTCCATAACTAGAATATGGGCGGTATTCAAATCATTGGCAACTTGCCTCTTTCTTATTTCAGGATTTCCGTCAACTGAATTTGAAACAGCTACCTCAATTGCTGGAGTTCTTGCAGTCCGATGTGCTCCTTTCAAGTGATGATTTGGCTCAAAACTTCCTGTTTCACATAACTTTCTGTGGGTGCTTGAAATCGTTCGAGCATCAGGAATTTTATTTGGGAAGCGCTCTTGATACTGTCGCCTGGCTTCATATACGTTCCCGTCAGCAGGCCCATACAAGTAATGCATGTCCGCTAATTCGGTATTTTAAAAAAATTACCATGTTTTTTTCAATGAACAAGTTTTTATAACGTAAATAATATCACGTATCTAGCTAAAGAAGTGTCAAAATTGTTTATGTTGAAAACAAAAAAATGTGTTCTTAGCATACTAGATGTTTCTAGCCCACAAGATAATCCTACTACTCTTCAACGGCTGATTTCGCATAAGAACAAGCAAATGAATGCATTTTATTTTCTAACTCAAAAACCGTCCACCGAAAGAAAAAAAAGCATAAGACCTATTTTATGAGAAGATAGATGACAATTGCAAAAATAATATTTATTTCGGAAAAAGACAGTGGCGATCTGTGATATATTGTACCTCTTAATTAGCGCATGCGAGTTAATGGAACACAGGTGTCGCGGAGCGACACCAGGCAATATATAGGGCATGTACGATTTGATGTTAGATGTGTGAAGTATAATATTCAGGAACAATAAATGAGTACCTAAACTTATATTGTGTATTAGTTCCAGAACATTACATAGTGGCGACGAGGACGTTTTTACAGTGGAATATAGTTCAAATTAATTTTATTCTAAAAGAACCCACGAGTCAAACTGAAGTAATTCACGTGTTTCAGTGAAGAGTGTATAAAATGGCTGTTTCCAGCATCGGCCATTTACGCGAATTTGACCCGGCAAATTCAGACTGGGGTATATTTAAAAGGCGCATCGAAAATTATTACAAAGCGAATGCGATTACGGAAGAGGACCGTAAGAAAGCAATCCTGTTAAACACATTCAACGAGGATGCATACAAGTTGGTGCATAATTTATGTTTACCTGTGGAACCAGAGACAAAAAAGTATGATGATTTGATCAAACTTTTGTCAGATTATTTCAAAATAAGTTTGCCAGTTTTTGCCGCGCGTTATAAATTTTACACTGCGCGTAAATCATCTAGTGAATCGGCCAGAGAGTGGAGTGCACGAATACGGGAGTCAGCAGCTTTGTGTGACTTTGGTGTGGACCATCTTCAGATGGTGTTACGAGATCAGTTCATAATTGGATATGACAGGGGTGCAGTTCAAGACCGCCTTTTCGAGGAGAAAGTTACCGTGACACTGGAGGCAGTGGTAAATATTGCAACCACCAAATCAGCCGCCCATCCATCTGTCCAAAGCGAGTCAGCCGTTTTCATAAAACACGAGCCAGAAATTCATTATGTTGGTAACTATTCAGGAAGACATAATGTTCTACCGACAAATCGAGCCGGTAGGAGTGGTCACGACAATGGTAAGGCGCATGATTCATCTATTTCCAATCAACAAACGTTTCCAAAATGTGAGGTTTGCGGTAGGAAGAATCACGAAAAAGCGAGGTGTTCATTTCGAGACTGTTTTTGCCATAAATGCAAAAAAAAAGGTCATTTAGCACCTGTGTGCCCAAGTAAAAACAATGACAATAAACCAAACTCACAGCATTTTCTGGAATCATCTGATTATTCCTTATTTAATATTGATAGTCAAGTAAATTGACGTGATTATTGAAAACAATACTTTTGTTTTTACATTAGATACAGGATCTAGCTTTAGTGTTGTTTCAGAAATCTTTTATAAGCAATATTTCAGTGACAAACCTTTGATATTTACGAGTAAAATTTTCAAACTGTACAATGGGGACGAACTTTCTCCTATAGGTTATATTGAATGTAACATAATTTATCAAAATAAGAAATCTAGTTTGGATATTTATGTTATTAAGAATGCAACAGGTCCGCCATTACTGGGACGAGATTTTTTTTGTCGTTTTGACTTAAGTATTTCAAAATTGAATTTCATAGATTTTCCGAAAGACCTCCAATTTTTAAGGGAAAATTATAAAGATGTATTTCAGCCCGGAATTGGCACATTTACAAAGGGCGTAATAAAAATTAACTTGAAATCTGATTCGGTAACACCAAAATTTTTTAGGGCTCGTCCGCTACCATACGCAATAAAAGGAAAGGTGGAAGCGGAGCTGGAGAGGTTACAGGCTTTGGGTGTTATAGAACCAGTTGATTATAGCGATTGGGGTACACCCATCGTCCCTGTTTTGAAACCAGGTGGCAGTGTTAGGATATGCGGGGATTTCAAAGTAACACTTAACTCCCATATAGAAATTGATAAATATCCCTTACCAAAAATAGAGGACCTGCTGGTAAAGTTACAAGGAGGTGAACATTTTACAAAATTAGACCTATCTTCGGCCTATCAACAAATTTTGTTAGATGAAGAATCAAAAAATTAGTCACGATTTCCACCCATAGGGGATTGTTTAAGTATACTAGGGCTCCTTATGGCATAGCAAGCCTGCCATCCAAATTTCAAAAAATAATGGATTCCTTGTTACAAGATATTGAAGGAACCATAGTTTTTTTGGACGACATATTAGTTACAGGGGGTAATCGTGAACAACATATTGAGAGATTGAATAAGGTTTTTACTCGGTTGAAAGATGCCGGATTACGGATTGCTTTAGAAAAATGTGAATTTTTCAAATCTGAAATTTCATATTTAGGATTCGTTATCAGTAAAAAGGGGGTGCATACATCGGAAGATAAAATTTTGGCGATTAAAAATGCGCCAGTACCGCAGAATGTAACGCAATTAAAATCAATTTTGGGATTGATAAATTTTTATGGAAAATTTATACCTAATCTGGCCATGACCGTACATCCTTTATATAAATTACTCAAAGCCAATGTGAGATGGCATTGGTCGGATGAGTGTGACAGATCATTTAATAAGGTGAAAGAAATTTTAATATCGGCGGACGTCTTAGTCCATTTCAACCCGGGATTTCCCATACGTTTGTGTGCGGATGCTTCTCAGTATGGTATCGGTTCAGTTCTGAGTCACGTGATGCCGGACGGGTCGGAAAAACCTATTGCTTATGCGAGCCGAACTTTATCAAGTTCGGAACAAAAAATGGGTCAGATCGAAAAAGAAGCCCTTTCATTAGTTTTTGGGGTAACAAAATTTTTCCAATACCTTTATGGAATCAAATTTACTTTGATTACTGATCACAAACCGTTGACATACATATTTAATCCCGAAAAGGGAATTCCCCAGTTCTCAGCGAATAGGCTACGTAGATGGGCGTTAATTTTAGCAAATTTCGATTATAATATTGAATATGTACAATCACAGAAAAATTATGCGGATTCCCTATCACGACTGCCACTTGAAATGGAAGAAGGTTTTGAGAATAATTTCCCAGAAATAGATTTTATAAACTATTTCACTGAGAATAATGATTTTCCGTTGAAATTTTCATTGATTCGCGAGGAAACTTTAAAAGATTCCTTTTTAAGTGAAATTAAAAAATTTGTATTCACTGGTTGGCCTAGAACAGTTGAGAACAAATTCAAACCATTTTTCAGAGTGAGAAACGAATTGAGTTTAGAATCGGATTGTATTTTATGGAACAATCGGATAATAATTCCGAAATTATTACAACTACCTTTGCTACAACAGCTACATTCGACCCATATGGGGGTAGTGAAAATGAAGAGCTTAGCCCGATCATATTTCTGGTGGCCCGGATTAGATAGACAGATCGAAGAAATTTGCAAAGTTTGTGAAAATTGCCTCACCAATAAAAAGACAGTTTTTTAATCCGTGGCCGTATCCAACTGAAATTTGGTCGAGATTGCATTTAGATTTTCTTGGTCCATTTTTGAACAAACAGTTTTTGATTGTTCTAGACTCTTACTCAAAGTGGGTCGAAGTTTTTGTAATGGATACAATTACATCAAAAAGAACCATAGATGTGTTGAGAACGCTGTTTGCCAAATTTGGGCTTCCACATACTTTAGTAACGGATAATGCTAGTACATTTACCTCACAAGAATTTCAGTTATTTTTATCTCAGAATGCGGTAGGCCACGTCACCTCCCCTCCGTTTCATCCATCTTCAAATGGTGCGGCGGAAAACGTTGTAAAAACCGTGAAAAATGCCCTCAAAAATGCACTGGGAAAAAATCAAATCATCGAATTGAATAAAGTATTAAATAACTTTCTATTTGATTATCGTAATACAATTCATTGTACTACGGGAGTTTGTCCTTCTCAAATAATGTTTGGAAGAAAATTAAGAACACGTTTTGACTTGATGATGCCAGAAAAACAAATACAGGTTACAAATTCAGACATTGAAAATCGAATTTCAGTACAATAGGTTCCCACGATGTTCTCTGAACATTACAGGATATCCCTTATCGTGGGAACCAGAACATAAAAAAAAAAAAAAAAAAATATTATAAAGGTAGGAGATTATTAGAATTTAGTGTAGGTGAACAAGTGACTGTCAAAGATTACCGTAATTTACCAAAAATTGTTTGGGTTAAAGGTACAATTTTGAAAAAAATTGGTCGTTCTACATATTTGGTAACAATTCCGGAAGTGAATGGTATTACATGGAAGAGACATTTAAATCAATTAAAAAAATACCAGCATTTCGAAACACTTTTGAAAGAAAACCAAACGGGCATTACAGATAATAATTCTGATGAGAATTGTATCAGTCAGGAGAAGGATATTTTTGTAGATGAATCAAATAGTACTTCAGAAACTGATAAGAGCCCTAACATATCAGATGGGGAAAAAGTAAGAGAACGACCAAAAAGAGTAAAACAGCCAATTGATAGATTAATCTACACAGAAATGTAAAATGTATTTCTATTGTTATGTAATTTATAGGTTAACCTATACCGAAATTTTAAAAGGTATTACGATTATTATGTATTTTTTTAAGGGGGAAGATATGTGATATATTGTACCTCTTAATTAGCGCATGCGAGTTAATGGAACACAGGTGTCGCGGAGCGACACCAGGCAATATATAGGGCATGTACGATTTGATGTTAGATGTGTGAAGTATAATATTCAGGAACAATAAATGAGTACCTAAACTTATATTGTGTATTAGTTCCAGAACATTACATCATTATTTTGATCAAAAATATGACAGGGCATGTTAACCGGAGCGCCACTGATGAAAATTAAGAAATCCTTTATCATGGAAAAATTTCATTTTTATGCTTATTTTGCATGTACTAAATTGAAAAAAAAACCGAAGCGGCTTCAGAGATATTGGAGAAGAACTGAGTTTTTTGTTAAATTTCAACATCCTGTATCTCAGAAATAAAGCGGTTGCGGACCTAATTTCATATGAAGAATTTTTCTTAAAATCATCCAACAATTATCGCCCTTCAGGTTTGCATTCAATTATGAAACACCCTGTATATTCCTGAAAATTTTATACCAGTCATTTTCAACCAATCAGATGCTTTATTTCGACATTGTGACATTGTTACTATGGTAACCAGCAAATTTCTGAAAATGTTTCATCCACATTAGCATGTAGACGTAAAATTATTAAGTGGAAATTTCCCGGCACATGACAGCTATCATATAATTAGACAAAAATAATATTGAAATAATATTGACAATATTTTTTATTTACTTACTTTATAAGTTGGAAATATTACAAAAATTTATTAAGGTGTACATTCTATAATATTATTAATTAATTTAAAATTCTTCAAAAATTCCACTTCTACCTCCTCTTTCTTAAGTGGTGAATAAAACACAGAACCTGTGTTTTTTTTAACAATATGACTGTGTTTCATAAAAGAAGAATAATACTGAGACACCAGTTTATTTCTTTGAGTATTAGATTTGTGTCCAAAAGAAGGCACAATATCACGCTGAATGTTGCCAATCTCTTCAAATAAGTTTTCTTGCTCAGGATTTAATCCAGATTCTTCCACTAGGTATGTTAGATATTTTACATTTTTATGGAACATTTCAATGTGCTGTGATTCTTTGCAAAAGGAACACAATTCATACGATTGAAAGTTCATTTCATTATCACTTTTTCACTAACTCATGATTGTATATAATGTTATGAGGAACTTATAATGCCACAAATAAAATATAGATTGACAGGAGTAGTGAATGTCAAATCCATGGCTAACTTTACAAAATATTTTTTTAACCGGCAATATAAGCCAACAACATTCCATTTAGAATAAAGAATAAAATATCCCGATTTCCTGAATCATTTGAAAAACAAATTATTACCGCTAATATTAATTTTTCTTAGAATTAAACCTAAAAGAATATGAAAAATATTTAAGTATATATGTATAGGTATAGTTATATATTTTTATATATTGACATTTCCCTGAAACCTAGTAAGAAATTTATATGAAATCAATTATTTTTATATAATAATGTATCTGATATTATAAATTTCATTTTACTAGAGCACGGGAAAAATAAAAAAAATATCCCACAATACGAACATCCACTTTCATTTTTAATCAACATTGACATTTCCCTGGAACCCAGTAAAAAAATTGTATGAAAACAATCAATATAAAAATGAATCTGACATTATATATTTCATTTTACTAGGGCACGGGGAAAATAAAAAAATTTCTCCCGCAATACGAACGTATCCACTTTCATTTTCAGTCAATATTAACATTTCCCTGAAGCCTAGTAAGAAAATTGTATGAAATCAATTAATTTTACATAATAGTTTATCTGATATTATATATTTTATTTTACTAGGGAACGGGAAAAATCAGAAAAAAATCTCCCCCAAAACCCCTATTACACACAGTCTCCTATTCATTTGTGAATAACGTCAAAATAAATATTTACTTAATGTTTTCTATTTAAATATAATTCCGGTATGAAATTTTCTTACCGAATCCTCCACGTGCTTGAATTAATTGCGGGAAATTTGTCTCGTACATGAATTTATAAAGGAAATTATCCATCGTCGCTTCGCGTGATAATATTCAAAAAATTCATGTACTCAAAAAATTTCCGGCAATGATTCATGCATTATAAGTGAAAACTTTTCCACGACAAAGAAATTTCCAATAACTTTTCTAAAAATCCTTTCTCTCCCTAACAACCTTATTCGGAGTAGTACGAACATTCAAAAAAAACAATTAGCAAAATCGGCAGTTGTTTTTATAAAATAAATATGTTACCCTAACTTGGATTCGTTCCTATGAGCCTTCTGCTTTGTAAGCGACAGTGTAATTTGGTAATAAATGACTCGATAGTATTATTCTTCGCCAAATTTCTTATATACCAGAATTTTTCAATTCCCGGGCAAATTTTCCTGATTTATTTTCCATTTTCCAACTATCCTCGAGCTATTACGAAAATTAAAAAAATAACCAAATCGGTTGCGCTTACAACGAATCAAAATTCATTTTTTTTATTAAGATTTTATTATCAATATATACGATTTAATTCTGATAGACTTATTTATTTTCAGTATAATCGTAATATCTGCCACAACGTCAAAGAAGTTTTACCTCAACTACGCGTAATGATTACCGCACATTTTTTTATGTTATCGGATTCTCTATGGAAGGTTTTTGCGATATATATGTTCGTTCGATTGTTCCGCATTAATTAAGTACAGGAAAGAAAAAAAACCATCAGTTACAGTATCTCGGAATGATACTAAAGCCGTGATGAATAAAACTGTAATTCATGAAAATTCTTAACTGTATTCCGTGCGTCGCGTACACGTCTAACGAAACGAAATCTCGTAAAATGAAATGCACATTCAATCTGCGGCATTCCTCTGCGTGAGTAGAATATATCAATAACACCCCTGAACTTTCGATCGCACAAAAACATCGTATTAAATACAATAATATAGGAATCAACAATGGTAACGATGCATTCCCATGAATTGTTTATTCTGGTCACAGCACGCCGTATGGAGTCCAAAACGCATCGTAAAGTCCATTGTCGTCTAAAGTTAAGGACTCAAAAAAGTGGTCTGTGAACGGCGTTGGATGTGGTCCTCATAAAACAATCTCCGGACCGCTATCTCGAGTCAGACATCTGCATCTGTTAAGGCCCTCAAGTCACTGCTAGCCAGACACATAAAAAAAACGATAATTTACAAAGCGCAGCTACGGATGCAGATATGTATGGTCGAAGAGTTTGGCGGATGAATGCCAATATGTCGCTCCTGCAATACTTCGCTGAATTACCGGCGTATTGCGTTCCTGCTGATTGAATCATTTTGATAATTTATATTCGGTGATAGTGAGCGGCAGGAATTGTAGTTCAGTTATCAGAGCTGTGGCATTGAGCAATGTTAATATTTCAAATTCTTTAAAATTCAATTATTTTATTTGAAGATTCATCGACAGTTATTCTACAAATTAATATAATAATAATAAAAATAAATAATGTCTTTATTATTTTCTTTTACATTTTCAGCAAGAAGTATTTGTAACATACATACACACATATTCCCTTGCAACTAACCCAATATTTTTAATTTGAATTATCACGGCCGATATTTGATAAAAATCCATATTGAAGTGAAAAAAAATAACTAATAAAAAAACTTTTTAAAGACAAGCTTTCATTTAAGCCGTTTAGTAAAACGTATGAAATAAGTTTAAGTCATCGCTGACAATGATTTAATTATTTGGTTTCAAAGAGCTTGTCGAAGTGTTCATAGAAGTGAGTAACAATTAATTTGATTGGGCAGTGATTGGTTGGTAATTACGAACTTGTCAAAGTATTTCATTTTCACGAAGTATTCATAAAAGTAGGTACCAATTAATTTCATTGGGCAATGATTGGTTGGTAAGTAACGAATTGTCGAAGTATTAATTTCATTGCAATTCACGCTATAAGCATTTTTAAACCAAATAATTTACTAAAAAATAATTAAATCATTGCCATCAATGACTTAAACTCATTTAATACGTTTTAGTACACGGCTTTGATAAAATCTTGTCTATAAAAAGTTTTTCTATTAGTTATTTTATTTTTAGCTTTTTAGTTAGTTCGCCTTAATCTGTTCATTTCTAATAGAGCATCGTTATTACAAGGTCTCTTCCCTGTAAGTTTTGAGCTGATAGAAATAAAGATCTCCGACCCCAGAAACTCCCACACACCAATTATGAATAGAATCTGACCATAATCACAAAACTCGTCCGCCATCCTGAAGTAGCCATCACGAATTTATAGATTTTGACAGAAAATTCATAATCTCCAAACCTGAAAACCTCTTCATACCGATTTCAAATGAAGTATGACCATAATCAGAAAACTCGCCCTCCATCTTGAATTTATAAATGTTGACAAAAAATTCATAATCTCCGACCCCGAAAACTTCCGCATACCAATTTTCAATCGAATTGGACCCTAATCACAAAACTCGTCAGCCCATAATTTATAAATTTGACAAAATTCATAATCTCGACCCCGAAAACCCATACCAATTTTCAATCGAATGGACTAATCACAAAATCGTTCCATTTGGGGCCATTTAATTATAATTTTGACAAAATTCATAATCTCGACCCGAAAACCCACATACCAATTTTGAATAGGACCGGATCATAATAACAGAGATCGTCCGCCATCTTGGAGCCGCCATTATGTTTTTTTTCTCTAACAAAAATTCCATTATGCATTGTCACTGGAATTATGAAGACCTACCAAATTTCGAATTAATCTGACGACTAGAAGTCGGTCAAAATTCACTTGCAAAATTTGACCCCAACTAACGAACGAACTAACAAGTGAAACTAAATAAAAGTTTGTAAAACAGAGAATGGGAACAAGCTTTTTTGTCACTAACAAAATGTAAATGGACATTTGCACAACCGTCACACTCAATGATGTTTGTTTTCACTCGGAAAAGTTGAGGAACTTTTATTTTGTTATTGACAAATAGCTTGTCTCATTTTTAATTTTTTATCATTTGATTGGAACTGGAATAACTTGAAGAAGTATCTGTAAAATATATTGACACACGTATGACACGGCCGAAATTTGATGAAAATCCATATTAAATTAAAAAAATAAAATAGGAGGAATTTCTAGCTTGATCGCAAAATGGCTGTGAAAAGACCTGTATAAGAGCTACACAGGTCACTGTTTTAGGAGAAGCTCTGTAACTGTCTTGGCCAATGCAGAGGACGACATTAAATCCATAAAACTCCATGGCGGCTAGAAATTGGCCACTGTAGCAGGAGCATATACAGAAGATAGTTTTAACAAAATTGAGATTTATAATGAAATTTTGAATTGTCCATCTGCTTCCAAACAAATTAAAACATCTAATAAAATTGTAGAATCAATTTTTCAAGAAATATCAAGCGTTTCTGAGCAGCAGCAAGGTATACCGCAACTATAGAAAACTACGGCCGCCCAATACAAAAAGTAATAGATATTTTTTTAAATAATCGAGAGGAAAATGTGTAAACCCACATGTGGGGATTAATAAAATAGTAGAAATTTCCACAGTTTGATCGCAAATTGGCTGGGAAAAGACCTGTATAAGAGCTACACAGGTCACTGTTTTTGGAGAAGCTCTGTAACTCTCTTGGCCAATGAAGAGGGCGTCATTACATCCATAAAACGTCACGGTGGCTAAAAATCTGCCACTGTAGAAGTAGTATGAAAGAGAGTTTGATTATCAAAATTGGGATTCCCAATAAAATTTTTAATTATCCTTCTAATAAATGAAATTGTTTTATAATGTTTGATTATTAATTAAATAAACTTTGTTGATAATAATTTTTTCAAAAAGTAATATATGTTTTTTCTGTGAATCATGTTTGCGTGAAAAAAATGTTTTTTTTCTGTGACGGAAAAAAAGTTTGACATTTTATTTCTGTTGACAGGTAACAAAATATTACTTTTTTATGAAATTATTTTTTCCCTGGGAAAAAGTGAGTACTTTTTTCCCAGATATATATATATATATATATATATATATATATATATATATATATATTGTAATGTTATGATACATTTTTTAAATATAATATTGTAATATTTTTGCCCCACGTTTCGAGTGCCAATTGTTATGTTTTGATATATTGAAAAATATAAATTGTTTTTATATAATGAATGAAGCTAATAGTTTTTGCTATTCTTTGTGAGACAAATTGATATGATATAGATAGATATTTTCGCCCTGTATATGTATTGTATGCTGTAATAATAATTGCCAGCGAACGTCACTGTTCTCTCGTCACGCTACCAACAATTATTATTTTCCTCACCACGGCTAAACTACAGTTGGTACGCCCTTATCTCAGGGTGACCGGTTCAAAGCAATAGAGCCACTTGCCACTGCTGCTAACTTCAGTTTATTGAATGGACTTTGGTATGTTATTGATCATTGTGAGAAAACAAACAACAAAATATCATAAAGCAATTATCTCCTTTATTCAGGAAGACTTAATATTACCTGGCCTACAAGAAATAACTTATACTAGGGTGAATCAAACAAATATTCACGGATAAATTAATAAATCAGATCATGGATAGATAAACAGAACCTCACTTTTTCCGTGTTATTGAAGTTTTCTGTTATTGTTCAAATTAGAGTGACGTAAAGTTCTTCGAATGTGAAATTCGTTATTGGTGAAATAGTTCAGGACCGGAAGAGCACTATTAAAGTTTTATACCTGGTTGGAACTGTTGGTGTTCTAATTATACCATGAAACAGGATGTCTCCTCTCTCCAATCGCTGTCAGGACTGCAATATCATGAATCAGGAACTATTTAGATGCGGAAATCAGCTCTTGGATCCGTGGATATGTTATCATTAAGGTAATATTGGTTTTGTTTACCAAATGATGGGATTATTCCAATTTTCTTTCAGTACAATTTTTGCGTGGCATCCGCTTGGAAATTTATTTTCGATCTCCTTGAAGCTTTGTTTTCTATCGCCTTGCTACATCTTTTTCTCCTTGTTTTTTCATTTGAATTTTTGAATTGGTGCACTAAATCGTCACTTTTCACTGTTTATATTTATATTGCATAATTTATATATACAATTATTTTTCCACTCTTATCATTATTTACAAATTTCAATAATAATTGCTTCTGATACCATCTCATTGCTAATCTCTCACAATTTCCAATTTTACACCTGACCATCTATTCCCTGATTGGCTATTTTTATCAAGACATTTGCTGTTCTATCATTGGCTACTTTTTGTTAGCTACAGTTTGATATACTGTATGTTTCAAATTTATAAATGTGTTGATTACTGTTTATTCCTGAAAATTTTGTAAATTTAGACTTTTTATTGTCTTTTGAGCAATTATGAGTTATAATAATTTTGACAGTGTATGAAATTGATTGTTTTATAGTATTTTGACATTTTTATCTATCCATATTCTACCTAGGTTCACAATATACATAGAATTTCAAAAGTTATTCACAAACAAACTCTTGAAACCATTAACCATCTAGTAATTATTCTTTTTGTGGGTTTTTAGTCTTTTAAAATTTACAACTGGCATAACATACCATAACAATATATATATATATATATATATATATATATATATATATATATATATATATATATATATATATATATACAGATAAGTAAAGGTAGATATTTTAGAATATTTTATTATACAAAAGTTACATTTTTTTATATCAAAAGTACAATTATTAAATGTGCATTGCATGAATGACATGTTCCTTGAACTATTCGGTACAACAGTCGAATTTTCTTATGTTAAAATTATATTTTTCTCTGCCATGGACACAACTGCCGTTGATGTACCTGGTCGCAAATCGGGTGTTATTTCAGCACTGCCACACGTTCTAAACACTTTATTAGCTATTTCTGTCCTGTGGGCTACCGATTCATCAACATACCCTGCAGCGACCGTTGATGACTTCCAACCGCCATGTTTCTTCAGTGTCATCAAGTCTCCCCCAGATTCAACCAAAAGTGTAGCAGACGATCTTCGAAATGAATGACCTGTATATGAGTTAGCATTTTTAAGTTGAAGAAAATTAGCTACTGTTTCAGGTACCTTATAAAACTGATTTTACCCAGAACCTGATTGATACATTTTCCATTGCGATATGCATAAATCAGGCGGCGATCCTTTGTTGCTGCTGGACGAAGGGCTATGTACATTCGGTAAAATTTAATATATTCTTCAGTAACTACAAATTTCCTGTTTACATCATTCTTTGTTTGCTTAAGTTTCACTATTAATAACGTTCCCGAATCTTCAATATCATTTAATGTTACCTGGCTGGTTTCACAAATTCGACAAGCTCCTGCAATATCAAATACAATAAAAACCTTGGCCATTGAATTAAACTTCATCGGGAGCATTATTTAAAAAACCACCAATTTGTGTACTCGTAAAAATCGCAGCTTTCTTGGGCGTGTCTTTCCCATTTTGTTTCAAAAATGTAATTAGTTTGAGATATTTTCAAATGTCTACATTATTATTGGATTGTTACATATCTTTAATCATTGAATAATTCGACCACACTGTTGGATGGCTTTTGTTGTTGTGCCAGATCTGGAAAATAAGTCAATAACACCGTCTCCGAGAAAGAACTGCATGTCTTTTTCATCTTCCATTACATAAATCTTGAATACGCGGTTTTGAAATTTTTTTTCGCGATTTAGCTGGCAATAATGTTTGTAACACTTTCGCTACATCTACTAACTCCGGTGGAGTCAGAGAAAACTCGGAATCAGACATTTTTTAACTTTATATTATTCAAAATAACTACTGAACAACCACTGAGTTCGCAATTTTTAAATCAAATCACACAATTGAATTGACAGATATTTGATTACTTTCAAGGTTTCACTAGCAACGTAGGTCTAATTGTCGCTATAAGTACAACAGCCTACCAGTTTAGAAATTCAAATTTCACATCGATAATTTTCTGACTTCAATATATTGTAATAATATGTTTTTTCAATATTAAATCGTCGTTTTTCCCGTCGCAGAAAAAAATATTAGATTTTAGCTCTCGGTTTTTTGTCACACACAACACAACATCGACCTACAATCTAATACTTTTTCCCTTGTATAATAAATAACTATTTTCACGGTGAAAAAATAGCTATTAATATAACGAGATTATTATGCGATTTATAATAGTCGAGAACATTGCTAGGTGCGACAGCCGAGTCAGCCGCAATTTCCGAGACGGTGTTAAATCGCTAATTATCAAAGCTTTATCGTATCATTGACAACGGCGATGCGAAAATAAAAGCAACAAGGTTTTATGTCATTTCATTTTGGCATTTCAAAAAGTCATCATCAAAATCATGCAAAATTTTGATATTCCTGACGATATATTAGCTGCAGCCAACCCTATAAGGTTGAACTTGCTTCGGGACAAATCTAAAATCCATTATGAAAAAGAATATCGGCAGTTTTGTGAGTGGCGAAACAAAGTACATGTTCAAGGTGCAGAAAAAACGGTGTTTGCTGGCGTATTTCGCAAAACTCTCTGAGGAATATTCTGCTTCATCCTTATGGCCAAAATATTCCATGTTACAAGCGACTTTAGAACTAAAGGGAAGAGTGGAAATCGACAAATACTGCCCCTTAATACGTTTCATCAAGAAGAAAAGTTTTGGATGGAGATTAAAAAAAACAAAAGTTTTTACAAGAGAACAAGTCAACGAATTTGTGCGATCGGCCCCAGACAAGGAGTTTTTAATGATGAAAGTGGCTTTTTTAATTGGAATTGGAGGAGCCTGTCATACCAATCAATGAGCGAAGATGACCACGGAAGATGTTTCGTTTTAGAGGACAAGCTGATTGCTACTATTCCCGACTCAAAAACCTGACGGCGAAGTCAATCCTGTGCTTTTATTTGAAAAGTACGCAATATTAAGGCCAGTCCATGTTACTCACCGAAGATTGTTTGTATCATATAGAAAAGGGATATGTACGGTACAGCCCTGCGGCATTCATTTCATCTCTAAAATACCTCAAAAATAGCTGGGTATCTCTCACTTGAAAATCCTAATATGTATACTGGTCACTGCGTTAGGAGATCTTCGGCAAATTTTCTTGTTAATGCTGGAGGAGATATATTAGACCTACAAGAACTTGGTGGATGGGAATCGGCGAAGGTTTGCTGGAGGGTATTTAGAAGAAAGTGTGACCAAAAAAGTTTCCATTGCTCGCAAAATTCAAATCGGCGATGTTTCCGGCAGTGGATTAGGCACTGGGGGACCGCACGAAATCGAAAGAAGTGATTGATCGGTCATTAATAAATCTTCAGAGGATATACCTATGATCGTGGACGCTAAAGGCAAAAGTGTATCCAACAAATTTGAAAACTGTCAAAATATTGTTTTACATGTTCATGAAAACTAGTTCTAATATTATTCGGTATCTAACGTATAATGCTTTCGTAACTAACGTATTAAATTATGGTAACTAATGTATTATGAGTAACTGAGGTTTTATGTAAGTTTTGGTACGTTTATGATGCTAATAATTAATAATAAAGATTTCATATAAAAATGTCTTAATCTTCAATGATACGATAAAAATGTTTACGCATCACTAGAGATACAAAAATGTCAAAATTTTTTGACTGTACAAAAAAGCATATTTAGATAGAGATAATACTAAAACTCAAAAATCACCATGTTTCATGTTGAATAAGCAAAGAAGGTAGTAGTAGTAGAAATGTTATTATAGACAATAATGTTTATTTTCAAATTTCATAATAAAAAAATTAAAATTTTAACATTGAAAAAAAAATTAAATGTATCACTGAAGCTTGGAAAGCTTATTCGTGATATGTATTCATAGATAAATGACATATATAAATGTATATTACATGTAGAAATCATATAATGCGACAAATTTTGTACAAGGGCCAATCTATCAAACGACCTATAATTTTTTTCAATCTTCCAACAACAGTCATTTAGAAACTAGCTGAACGGTTTGTTCCATCTTCGAACTCGTGAAAGTCGTGAAGTTATCCGCAATAGGTAGTATTTCTACAGAGCGCACATCTACTTGCATGATGATTTTCATCGTTCCTCACTTCCAAATCATCCCTTACCGCCCCGTATTCCCGCATCACCCGTTACACATCCCACGTGCAATCGCAACTTCCCTACTCACTTACCCTTCCTTTTATCGGTCGCGTCCCTATCCGCAAACGTTATCTCGCCATCTATCAAAATTCAAAAGTAATTTTCATTGGGAATTAAAGAGGTGTCATCTTTCAGTCAACACCAGCTTTGGGAGAAACGCGTCGGTGCCAAGAGACCTAACGGCTGGCACTTCAAAGGCCTCAAGGCGTCGGACCGGAATGCGGAGTCATTTGAAGGGACTCCGGACTCCGGGCCACCAGAGATGACGCCACATCCCACTTAGTGTGTGATGTTTAAATTATGAGTAACGAATATAGGTGGATGTTGCGGGGATGTGTGAGCGAACCGAATTCGAATTTGAGCCTGGATACTTTTTCATTCATTGGGGTTCCATAACTGAAATGAAAAATAACATTTTATGTGGTCACATACATGTCAGTCTGTCTTCGGATATAAAAATGCTCATGAAGTATCTATTTTTTTTAAGAATAATAATAACTTCATTCAGGATAAAAAATACAGTTTACAGTGATAGGAAAAACAAGTGAAGTGAATGAATCAAGTTCAGTGAGCAATAAGTGCTATTGCACTTGTTTCAAATAAAAAAGTGGGTGTGTTGAAAAAAGAGTATAGAACTCTACATATTTTTGACACGAACGAGACACACATACATTATAAATGAGTAAAACAAGAGTGCTGAAATATTATGATTTCGAGTATATACATTATGGAGGGAACATAGAATCCAATGAGTGAAATCCGGCTATGATGCATAATGGAATATTTCGAGGGGTAGCCCTAAGTAGCATTTTGAGTGGACGGAACGTAACGGCCACGATTCTGGAAAACTTTGAAGTGTTTGACCACAACCACTGCCACGTAATACACACGGTTCTATCACGCGGCGGCTACCAAAATTGGGAAGCCTTTTTTTTTTTTGGCTGCTACGTTCCGATCTACGTTCCTGTATCTCAGATAGCCACATTCCAACCACGTTGTGGTCACCTGGCAAAAACGTGGATATGTAGTGGCTGACACTAGTCAAGTTAAACAACTGACTGCGTTTCTGTAAATAATATGTAGCTCGATCTCTGTTCAGCAACATATTTTTGTGATAAATGTTCCTCATCCTTACATGTTTCCTGACTCATTTCTAACACTCGATCAACTATAGAAATATATATTATATAAACATACAAACGCGTGAGTACATAAATTGAATTTGGATACTTCTGATCGGGGTAAAATTATAACGATTGAAAGTTTAATGTGAAATATTGGTGTTGTAGCTGGATTATGAGCACGCGCCATCTGAATACACTTTATTTAAGGAAAACATAATTTTGGAAATACTCGCCTCTGAAATTATATACTTGAATCCCTCAAACATTGTTGTATCAATCTTGGTTAGTTGAAACAAATACTTACGTAACAAATGACTACCTTTGATGCAGTGCTGATGACAAATGAATCTTCATTGAATATTTCGATCATTTCTCTAATAATGGCGACCCAGCATATTCCTGTTAATATGGCGGCTTTTAGAGAATATAACTTTAGAGTGGCAGAAAGTGTAAATATACCACTCTGAAGCTCCTCCCATCATGAAGTGCCCAGTGGAACTAGATTATTGACTTTTCCACCACTGGAAAGTGACACCCACGTCGCAGGCCCATGACTCACCACTTCAAAGTTATAACCTAAAAATTACAATAGGTCCTATACCCGTGAAAGGGACGAACACGTCGGGATATTATAACTTGCCATTTCAAAGTTATAACCTCGAAGTTGCGGGTACATGTTCATTAATTGTTAAAAAAGGTCATATAGCAAGTATAGTGGATTTATGCAGCTCCAATCAACAATTATCAAGTATCAAGTAACAATGATCAATTAACAAGTAATGAAAATGATGGCATTTATGCAAACATAATTAACAATTGAAGTATAAATATTAAGCAGGAGCACAAGTCAGATCCGATCTATTTAAATTAACCTTTTTATACAAAATCAAGAGAAATTGTCTATCGAAAACGCATAACCCATTTTATTTTGAATGAATATCATTCACGTTTCACGTAATAGGTAAAACAAACTTTTTTAAGCCACAATGAAATAATTTGAGAAAAGTTAGGTTAGTTTTCGTCATCGCGTTGACCAATCCACGGCCTTTTATACAAAATCAAGAGAAAATTGTCTATTGAAAACGCATAACCCATTTCATATTGAATGAATATCATTCATGTTTCACGTACCAGGTTAAACAAACTTTTTGTAAGCCACAATAAAATAATTTGAGAAAACTTAGGTTAGCTTTCGTCATCGCGCGGAATGGTGAATTTTGAAGGTTATTGTAATTTGTAGTGACTTTTATTGAATGCGAACTGTGGTTATCACTTATGGAGATTGCAAAGAACGTGGCAACCATCACCACATATCACAATCAAGAGCCTGCCACATTGAAGGTGTTATGGAAGTTGCCAAAACGTCACCGAAACTATCATACTCTCTTGAAAGGGACTGTGACTTCTAAGGGATATATAGGATGGTTACCGCAACATTATTTTCCACTTTTAAGTTTGAAAACCTTCAAAGTGGTTTGTTCAGTGGCCATCATGTTTCAAACACCTCAAATGACACTAAAAAGTTCTAAAACTGTGGAGTGGCTACCATAGATAGGAATTACGTGGCTACAACCATACACATATAAAATTTCACTTATTCTTACTGTATAGTGGTAGATTTAGTGGTGATTAGTGATAACCACCGAGTCGAAGTTGCAGTATCAGTTTCCGTCACTATAATGCTGCTTGGGAGGGTATTAACATTCACATATGGATGCATGTACACACTTACTCTAAATTATTACAAACGGGTGATGAGCGGAATAGGACAAAATTATAAACATAGGCAAAGTGGTACATACGAATTATAAATTGCAAGTGCAAAATTCAAAGTGCAAGTGCAAAATTTGTACGCATATCCGCCCCTGCTCAACTAAGGCGGCTACAGTCTAGGGGATGATGCAGTAAGGGGTGTACATTTTTATTATTTGTTGAATTTATTCCGTGACTATTCTAACAAATTGTCTGTCTCTCTCAAAAATGAACAGCATTTTTTTTTGAACAGTTGTTTCGATGTTATATTTTTAATAATTTTAGGTAACGTGTTATACAATTTAATTGCAGAGAAGGATAATGCTCTTTGGGAAATTGATTTTCTCATGCTAGTGGGATAAGTTAGTTGTGCGCGATAATGGTGGTTTCTGGAATTTGATGTGTTACGATAGAAATGATATCTTACGCTGGTACAAAAGAAGTATTATTGCCTTATATCCATGAACATTCTTCATATAAAAGATCTGACGGTAATCTCGAGTTTTCTGACATTATTAGTTTAAGAAATCATCTTTGCAGTATTTCTAAAGTACTTATATGTGCTCACACAGCTGAACACCAAGTAATTATGCCTTACATTAAGTGGCTTTCAACAAGGACAAAACACAGTAATTTTAGCTCACTGGATGGTAAGCACTTTATTGAACAACGAAAATCATAGAGGACTATTTGTACTAGTTTTTTAATAACGTATCGTATATGAGAATCCCATTTTAGGTTACTATCTATATATACACCTAAATACTTTTTTTAAATTTCTCTTAAGAGTATTTCCTTGGCAATCACGTTAATATTCTCGGAAGGGCATCCCAACTAACAATTTGGTGCTTTATAAAAGCTGACAGAACGTTTACATACCATTTTTTATAAAGCGTTATTCGTCTCAAAAACATTTTTACGGCGTTCTTACAGCAACTATAAACGCTAAATGGGCACAGTCTTATAAAACGAAACATTTGTTTAAGAAGTTCCATTACGCCTGTGACAGCTATTACAGAATTATTGTATAAACATTTACATATAATTTATAGGAACTGTATAGAATCACCACAGAATAGTTTTATAAGATTTTTGTAATAATCATTCACAAGTTCTATTCAGTTCATTATTTATCACTTAGGGAACTATTATAAATCTCTAAAAAAAATTTTATGGAAACTGCTTGCTCATTCGTAATAAAACTTTTTCATCGTGTACAGGAACAATAATAAAATTCAGTGGTTTCTTAAAGTATTCCACGGAAAATGAATAATCTTACCAATTTCACAAAAGTGATTACTTTGTTGTTCTCGTGACAATTAATAATGTCTATACTTCGTATTGCAGTGGATCGCTTCTGCGTATTTATATTAATTAACACAGCGTAAATCCAACTATGAAGTTGATTTCGACTGCGGGGTGAATTTCACTGTGGATTATATGGTACATATAATGTAAAATTTTCAAGCGCTGTGGAATTGTTGAAGATTTCTTGAATTCACCAAAAATAATTTAATTGGACTGCAATACGTGAGCATACCAGAACGAATTTCTGGAGCAGTCACACAAACCAAATCTGAATCTAAATTGGTCAACATAGGAATCTCACAAGGGTCAATACTGGGGCTAATTCTTTTTCTGTTGTACACCAACGATCTTGATAAACACCTTACAGAGACCCATATAACGATGTTTGCTGATAGTATCGGATTAGGAAGAAATAAAAACATAACAGATAAGTAAACAGGTCTTAAACTCTGTATATTGTAACGTAAATAAACTTAACTTGGTTCTACTAATTTATTTCACACTTAATCTACAACTTAATTTATATTACTACGCCACTGTATAGCTCGATGGTATGGGCTCGTTCAGACTGTGTACTCCCTCTTGAGGGCTGTCTATTTATCTCCGATACAGCATTCTCGATGTTTCGAATTCGGACGGTTGGCGACGGCATGTTCCAATTGTTTCCAATATTGACCGTTGTTTTCCGCGGAAGAGCGACTGGATGGTTCTCGAATATCTCCGGGGATGATCTCATCGCTGTCGATGGCAACGTGTGAGGCGACAGGTCCGGCCTAGGTTCGTTACAATATGAATGGTGTAGCTTAAACTTCTCATATCTAAATGCCGCTAAAACACAAATAGTTGAATTCCCTAACTGGCAAAAATACTGTATATTGCGTCAATGACGTATCAATTGACTATACAAATGAAACCAAATTCCTGAGTCTGGTGATTAATGAAAATATCAACTGGAAAAATCATTGTATATGCCTGAATAAATCTTGAAATCTTGACATCCTTAAATCTTAAAATCTTGAAATATTAAAATCTTGAAATTTTGAAACCTTGAAATCTTAAAATCTAAAAATTTTGAAATCTCGAAATATTGAAATATTGAAATATTGAAATCTTGAAATCTTGAAATATTTAAATCTTGGAATCTTGAAATCTTGGAATTTTGAAATCTTGACATTTTGAAATCTTAAAATCTTGAAATCTTGAAATCTTGAAATCTTAAGTACTTGAAATCTTGAAATCTTGAAATCTTGAAATATTGAAATCTTGAAAATCTTGAGCAAGAGGTTGAATTCTTTATGTTATCTGTTCAGGAATCTCAAACAACTCTTGAAGGAGCCCCAGCTAGTATCCTTGTACCACTCTCAGGTAGCATCCCGAATTAGGTATGTTATATGTTTGAGGGGTAACTCCACTTCTGTTAATGACGTGTTTGCTTTGCAAAAAAAATTATAAGGATAGTGGCAGGCGTTTCTTCAATCTACTCTTGTAGGGGATTGTTTGTCAAACTTGATGTAAGGACAATTTTATCTATGTACATCTATGAAATATGAACTTTTATTTTCACGAAAAAAACTAAGTTTACTCTGAATAGAAACTTGCATGATATAAATTCACGAAAAAAGAATAATTTCCACATTTCATGTTATAAATATTGCCTATTTGGGTTTGACCATCTATAACAGATTTCCGCATGAAATAAAAAATACTAATGATAGTAGAAAGTTTACCGCAGCGATGAAAAAATTCCTAATAAAAAATTGTTTTTATTTCTTGGACGAATATTTTAACATGTGGTGTTTTAACATGTGACTATGTTGTTCTGTTCCGTTTTGCCTAATGTTTCTCTCTGTGTGACTATTCCTATACATATATACTTGTGTCTTATTGAAATAAATATTATTATTCTTATATTGTTTCAGTTGTTGATGTAACCACACGAGTTTTGCTAGGAATTTCTTGAAAGATATTTTGTACAAGTGTTTTATAAGTGAACATAATATCAAAGAACACAAATAAAAGAAATTACCGAACGCGCGGCCAGTCGGAAAAATAGATTTTACCATCACTTAATAAATTCTGAAATTGTTATCAATCATCCTGACATATTATTTATATATCAGAAAAAAGAAAAGATATTTTGTCAAAATCGGTTCCAAATTCAAGTCTGTACATCAAATCGAATAAAAGTTGTGGGCCTCATGGAGCTCTATCAAAAGACCTATAGTTTGCCGATATTGGTAGGAGAATGAAAGATTGGAGATTTTTTCAATCTTTCAACACCTGCCATTTTGAAACTACTGGGCCGATTTGACCCATCTCCGAACTTATTCGAGGCATTGCTGATTTTTTTTCAATTTTGACATATAATGTGACACTTTTCAAAACTCGTTGACGTTATCAAATGTCTTACTTTTCATCACCAGTTGCGAAAAGCAAAATTTTCCGCAACTGGTGATGAAAAGTAAATTTTCCCATCAGTTCCAAAAATACAGGAATAAAATTAGTTATAATTCTAAGGCTGTTATTATTTCCTTTGTACATATTATGAAGATTTAATTTTATTCAAATTCAATACATACTATGTATGGTAAGAAGTAATTATAAATATTAATAAGACAATTTGAACAATTGGTGATATTTACCCCAGCTGACAACGTAGTTTTCTGTGTAGCATTAATTTGCGTATTTTCCATGGATGTTGGTGGCAATCTTCTGTTTAATATTTACGGAATGTCCCACACAGCCCTCACCTACTGTATTAGACTTCCACCCCCCATGCTGTTTAATTCTCAGCAAATTGGCCCCAGAATCTGCAAGGAGAGTAGTCGATGACCGCTGAAAGCGATGACCGGTGTGCAAACAGGGGTTTGGCAACTTTAAAAACTGGACAATTATATTCGGAAAATTTCCGTAGGTATTAGTACCTACAGGCTAGACTCCACCTTTCCCATTTGAATATCTGATAAAAACCTGTCATGCTCAACATCTGATGGCCTTAGCAGGATGTATTTCTTTATCATTTAAATGCAATTCATATCATCAAATGTATCAGTGGTTATAGCAATTTCTCGACATAATGGTCACTTTAACGAACTGCCTCAGAAATACTACATTTTCTACGCGAAGAAAAGTTAGTTCACTCTTTCGACAAGCTCCAGCGACTCCAACAACTCCAACTCTCTGAAATGGAAAGAAAAATAATAGAAGTCATAGACTTAATTAAAAAGAAATAGGCAAATTGTAGAGAAAGATGTAACGATGACGGCAAGATTATAATGGCCTTGCTCATTAAATGTTGTGCATCGGCAGCTTCTCTCAAAAAATTGGCAATATTTTCTTTACTAAAAACTTGCGATCTTTCAGGATGGTAACCTTCAGAATGACGTTTCAAAAATGCAAGTAAATTTATGTATTCCTTAATATCAATATTTATTTTTAAGGACAATTCAGTTCATAACATCGAATATAAACTCCATAATGTTGAACTCTTCATTTCCTTCTCTTGGAAATACGCCAACAAAACTTTTTCGTTCAAATGCGTAATTTTGTTTTGTTCACACCATGAACTGAATTCAACTTTCTAGAAAATTAGAGTCGCAAAACTTGACACTAAACAATACTTGCTTCCATAGGAAGGAAGTAACAAATGAACAACTTACTTGACGATTTTAAAAGCTTCACTTGTATGTTTGTTACTGAATATGTATGTAACAAATCTTTCAAATTAATTTTTACCGACTTCCAGACGTCTTATTAATTTGCTAACGTATTGAAAACCGATGACTTAGATAATTTGTCTAAAAAATAAAAAAATATTGAAAAAAGAATGAATTCAAAATTATTGATATTGGCAACGATGGTTTGTCAACAATACATTTTAGCTAACTTGTAAACATCCTTACATTTGCCGAGCGGTCTTATGCGCCAGAGTTAAGTTTAGTTCTTGAGAGGGAGTGTGGGTTCGAAACCCCACACCAGACAAACTTTTTTTTCATTTGAATTGGTATAATGTTAGAATTATCATAAGACTAAAAAGTAGAAATAAGTTATATTTTAACCCTTTCTATCCTCTAGGGATGTCCTACCCAATGCTCATAAATTTCTGTAGCGGTCAAGGTAAATGCAGAATAGCCGTAACTGGGACAATTCAGTAGTTTATAGACATATTTTAGTTTCGTAATATGTGGCAACATGGGAAATTTGCGTACGTGCTCTATTTTACTACTTCAAAGAAGTTACTCATAAAAAACTGACATTTATACAATATTAAGTTTAACTAGCAGAACGTTTGATAGCTGAAGGCAGGAAAGAACTAGGCGAAAACGCACAAGAAAAATTGGAATGTGCAATTAAATACAGAAGATTGTGTTATAGCTGTTCCCAACAGAAGAGAGAAAAACGTACAAAATTGAGGTGTAAAATGTACAATTTAGCACTATGCATGGATTGTTTCACACCATTCCATTTCTAATATCAGTTACTGATGGGACATATATCCCACTATAAAATACTGTTGGGACATATTGGTCCCATTTTTTTAAATTAAACTGAGTAAAAAATCAATAAAATTTCATTATATTTGTATTCTGCGTAGTATATCTACCACATCCACCAGAATCAGAAAACAAAAAATCCGGATTGAAAGGGTTAAAAAACTACGGAACATCCTTTTAACGTACTAAAAAGGAAGAAATAATTTTAATATCCAACAACTATGCCAAAAAGCGTGGGGTGATTTGTCAAAATTAATTGAAAGTATAAAGTTTCTCAAAGATACGTAACCAAACGGTTTTATTTAGCTTGCCTTGTTTGTCTTGTGTGGGTCAAATCTAATTATTGAAATTTTTTCCCCTTGCTGTCGACCAATTGATCTGAAATTTGGTACACACCTTTAGTTTTGATGACAATACAATTATGTGTATTTAGTATAATTTTAAATCTAAGATGGCCACCGTCACAAAATGGTGGATAACATGTTTTTTAAAACCCCCTCAATATGGATATCAAATGAAAGGGCTTGACTAGTAGGATACAGTACACCATGAAAACAATTCCAAATCCAAGATGGCGTCCGAAACAAAATGGCGGATCACAGAGACAGTCAATACAACCCCTTCAAAGTGGATATCAATTGAAAGGGCTTGACTAGTAGAATACAGTACACCTTTAAAAAAATCCAAACCAAGATGGCGTCTGAAACAAAATGGTGGATCATCAATACATTAAAACTGAAATCTAGGTATCTAATTCTTTGGAAGGATTATGTATTGAGGAGTTAGATTGTAACAAACTGACAGGAAAGGAATCTTGTAACAAAAAAAAAAATTAAGTAACTAAATAAAAAACTAAAAACTTTAAAATAAAATCAGTTTTTGTTCTTTAAGTTAAACGGTTTTATTGTAAAGAAACATAATAATGATGCAGATAATGTACTAAAAGCAAAAAAATCAAATATGTAAAAAAAAATAAGTTAAACGGTTTTATTGTAAAGAAACATAATAATGATGCAGAGAATGTACTAAAAGCTATAAAATAATCAGGTAGGTACCGGGTACCGTTTGACTTAAAAACAATTACTTATTTTATTTTTTATCTTTTAGTACATTATCTTCATCATTATTATGTTTCTTTATAATAAAACTGTTCAACTTAACCCTTTCAGTCATCCTTCCATTACAATGGAAATCAATTTCCTGTACAACTTATTAGGTTTTGTCTTGCAAATGTTACGCAAATAACAGTGTCACTGTAACGGCATCTGGTGCATAGGTTCTAAAATAGAGATTTTCTTAACAGTGTCATGTGTGTGATCTTCCAAGGTTTTTCACAAGTGCATGAGAAATAATAAACATTGTGGACAGAACATAATTTTGGTGTATATTTTCATTTGGTTGGTGTGAAGATGTGTTGTTTTAGGCTGTGTAATGTTTTTTCCATAATTTTTATATTAAAGCATATGAGCGCTTCTGTTGAAGTATGATGTCCATTGGAATGTGATTAACTCATAAATGAAATAATTCTTTTTGTTTTTTTAGATACAAATGAAATGGAAGCTGTTTCGTCTACGAGTAAAAGGAATCGTTGGATAAAACCTCCTACTGAAGAGCAACTTCTACACTACCTCATGAACGACAATGATTCAATAATTCCAGAACTGTCAGATGATGATGCTGATGACAATATAGTTGCGGACCTGTCAGATTTCAACCACGATTACGATATTGTTAAGATACGTTACGAGGAATGGAGACAGAAACATCTGAAGTGATAGAAGATGTACAGATGATTGTTAGGGGTGAAAATGAGGACAATACAGAATAAGGGACGAGAAAGCATTACGGAAAAAACAAAAGGAATTTTATGAAACTTTTCAACTATTTTCTTGATTTCCATACAAAACAATAGTAATACCGGCCTCAGTGTATATTTTATTAAAAAAAAATATAAAAAAATATTTCGAGTAGCTCTTATTTTTTTTACCTGAGTAACAGTGTCCATTATAATGGACATGTCATAAATTCTGGCAAAATTGACATATAGAAAAATTAATGTTACCAAAAATCTTCAAAAAAAATTCGACATACCATGTTTCAATTTTTAGATTTTCTTGACATAAGTTTTGTGACTGAAGGGGTTGAAAAAAAAACCTGTATCCTTACGCGGCTGCCTACCCTGCCCCCCTCACGACGGCCCTGCAGCAAAGCCCATTTCGATCACGGTGGCATCGAACTGAGAGACGAATTGCTCATTAATAAAGAACTAACAATGCTTTTTGAGTACATCTATGAGAAAACAGTCACTTTCCTCGAAACTCTCTACTTTCGTAGCAGCTGCGTTCGTATTCAAATCCAATCAGTGAAGTGTCACAAAAAGCCGAAGAATAAAGGGTCCAAATGGGCCAGTACACTTATCGCTGGCTACCCGCCGTTCAAATTAGCTCTATATAGTGCTATCGCCTGGGTAGCCACCCTGACCCCTGTAGCGAGCCTTGGGGCATACGACACCTCGTCTATTAACTGTTTTATTGTAACGATTCAATCCCCTGCGCATAACAAAGTGCGTAGGGTGACGATTGTCGTCGAGGAATACAATATTTTTCGGTAATGACGTTATATGTGTGTTATTGTTGCGTTTCCGTTTTTGTGAGAAATATGAGATTTCTGCCGGTAATGAGATATTTTCGCACACATAGCGCGGATATTGCCGTTTCGTGCGGGTCATTGTGCAGGAGTCCGCCGACCGGGGGCAAATTGGAGGAAATAAATAAGCGATAAATCGTTGAATTATCGAAAGGAATATTCATTCGACGGGTTTTTATACTGTTATGAAACTAACGTGGGAAAATGCATATTGGAATGGTTTATTGCTCGAAGGAGTCATTCCCATTCCCAATAAATATTTTTGGTGAAATTGACGCGATTTCGATTTTCGGATAAATGGCATCCAATTTGGTGAAGTTCAATTTCACGTCCTATTTACGTCAAGTTTGCCAATAATATAATCACTATTATAGTTATATTTCCAATGCGAGGTCAACGGGAATGTTAGTGAATAGAGATATAACCAATCAATCAAAAATATGCTGTATTGTCCAAGAAAATATTCTTATTGACAAAGCGTAATTTTACTAATATAGACTAGGAGAGTTACATAATAAAAATGTAAGTTCGATATTTAAGTTCTAGAGATATAAAATTTGTTTAAAATAGAAAAATATTACTCTCCACTACACTTCATAACACCCGCATCATTACAAGACAACAAACAACAAACAGTTCTGCATGAAAATGAACAAAATTAACAAAAGCTGCCAATCATAACAAGTAATTAAAGGACTCGTTCTGGAATAGCAAGAAGCAACTGGTGAAGAACAAATCGACCATTTGAAAATAAATAGGTACCTCAAAAAAACTTTTTATTTCTTATAATATATAGTATATATGTGTGCTTTCTATACATCAACTTATAATTCAACCATTGAGTCATACCTGGGCATATTTTTTATATTTCTATTTTTACTGTAAGATGGATCCATATATCAATGAATTTATTGTCGATAAGTTGGAGAATAATATATTCGAAAACTTTAGGGATTGCAATGATTTTTTGGCAGATAATAGTAATAGGAATGACAGTCGAGACTTTAAATTATTTCATACGAACATACGAAGTATAGTTAAGAATATTGATGAACTCAGAATAGCTCTTAAATATTTTAGACATGATTTTGACATAATAGCCTTAACATAAACATGGAAAATTGATAACTTATTTCAATTAAATCTTCCTGGATATGAGTTAGTATATAACTACGGAGACCTAAATCAAAATGGTGGCTGTCTGGTATACATAAAAGATTCCTTTGATTTCACATCAGAGATAAAGCAAATAGGAACGGTAAAAGCAATCAGCATAAAAACCGAAATTAATGAAAAAATGATCGAAATCATCACCATATATAGGTCACCGTCAACTTGCCCGTTTTTGTACAACGACTCATTAAATTTATTTTTACACAACAGGAATCCACCCAAAAAAACTTACTTCGAAATTATTGTAGGAGACATCAATATAGATATTTTGGATAACACAGATTATGCTACTGAGTATCTAAATATCATGAGTGAGCACGGATACATACCAGTAATAAACGAGTTTACTAGAATACAGAATAACTCTAAGACATGCATCGATCATATATTTTTAAAAACAGATACACACTATGAAACAATCCATCCCATCATCATCCACTCATGCATTTCCGACCATTTTCCCATTGTGCTTCAACTAGAATATGTAAAGACGGCGGAACTTGAGAATAAAAACAATTCAGTAACAAGCTACAAATATTATTTAAATGAGAAAAAATGCATACAGAACTACAACATGAAACTTGGCAAATGATTTATACAGATACGAATATCGAAAGGGCAACAAATAAATTCATAAACAAGATTCTCAGAAATAACCGAAAAATGCACACAAAAAATTAAAATCAATAGAAAACATATCAAAAGAAAGGACTGGATCACTGACGGATTGATCAAGTCAATGGAAACCAAAACAAACTCCATAAGGCAATGCAAAATAAACCTAATGATGAAAACTCTAAAATACAGTATAAAAAATATCGGAATAAACTCAACGAAATGATAGATAGGGCAAAAATAACGTTTTATAAGAATGAAATAGATAAACACAAGAATGATGCAAAAAAACTATGGAACTCACTGAAATCAATCGAAACCAAAAATAAAGTAACCGAGATCAAATATATAAAAGATCCAGATGGCAACATCATATCAAATGATCAAATTAAAGCGGAACATTTTGCTCATTATTTCACGAAAATAGGACACAATTTAGCTAACGCCAAAAATGAAGAAAAATATGTTAAATTCGTCGAAAAAAGAGTATGCAACTCAATTTTTCTTGAAGAATGTAGCGAAAAAGAAGTCAGAGAAGTGATTCTAAAACTGAAAACAAAGAAAGCTACCGGACTAGATAATATTAAATCTGAAATAAAATTCGTTGATTATATAACGAGACCATTAACATTCATCATAAACAAGTCGATCGAACTAGGAATTTTTCCAGATGCCCTTAAACACTCTGTAATAAAACCGTTATATAAAACGGGAGACAGAAAGGAGCTAACTAATTACAGACCTATCTCCTTAATAAGCCATCTAGCAAAAATTTTCGAAAAAATTCTCAAATTAAGAATAGATAATTATATCAAAAAATATAAGATACTCTCAGATAACCAGTATGGATTCCGCCAAACCAAATCAACACAAGATGCGATGATCCACTTAACAAAAGATATCTACGAAGCGATGGACAAAGGAGAAACTTCACTATGTGTCTTTGTTGATTTGGCGAAGGCCTTCGACACGGTGTGTCACCATAAATTACTGAAAGTATTGGAAAATATAGGTTTTAGAGATGGGCCATTGAAACTTCTCACCAGTTATCTATCTAACAGGAAACAAAGGGTGAAAATCAATAACTCATATAGCTCAGACCATATTATTGAGTATGGAGTGCCCCAAGGAACGGTCCTCGGACCGATCCTATTCAATATTTATATAAATGATCTCTTCAATATTGGTGTGGAAGCGAATATCATCAGCTTTGCAGACGACACAGCACTTTTATATCGAGGCAGTGACTGGAACAACCTGAAAACTAGAGTTCAAAGAGATTTGGTAACCCTATTACATTGTAGAAAACTCGAATTTAAACGGTTTTCTTCACATAAAGGATTCAATATAAAATTGAACCAGAGAAAGGTAGATCTCAGGTGAAAAACAACTACTTTCCTGGCAAATACCACGCAGAACGTTGAATGATATTCACCTGAAAATCCATGCATACTTCCATAAAATATCAATGGACATTGAATGCAAATGTTTCTTTCTGATAAGCTCGATTATGTTTAATTTATGTCGTGTTCACCTAACAATCCGCATACCGGTTTCAGGCTCCTTGGCCCTCATCAGTACGGAGTAGTCAACCAGCCAAAGATCCAAAGAACTCTGGCTGAAGTGAGACACAACGTAAACAAACCATCATCGATCTTGTAACACCTATAGGTACGCCGGAAAAGATAAACTTTAACTGGCGGTACCTAGTGACAGAAAGAAACACTCCGAAAATCTCCCACCTCGATAGGTTTCTAAATAGAAGATTCCTTCTCAGTAGGAGTGGCAAGCCCGTCTAGCATATAGTGAGAGATAAGTGCCATGTGAAGTGGAATGAATAGAAAAATCGAATTTAAACGGTTTTCTTCACATAAAGGATTCAATATAAAATTGAACCAGAGAAAGGTAGATCTCAGGTGAAAAACAACTACTTTCCTGGCAAATACCACGCAGAACGTTGAATGATATTCACCTGAAAATCCATGCATACTTCCATAAAATATCAATGGACATTGAATGCAAATGTTTCTTTCTGATAAGCTCGATTATGTTTAATTTATGTCGTGTTCACCTAACAATCCGCATACCGGTTTCAGGCTCCTTGGCCCTCATCAGTACGGAGTAGTCAACCAGCCAAAGATCCAAAGAACTCTGGCTGAAGTGAGACACAACGTAAACAAACCATCATCGATCTTGTAACACCTATAGGTACGCCGGAAAAGATAAACTTTAACTGGCGGTACCTAGTGACAGAAAGAAACACTCCGAAAATCTCCCACCTCGATAGGTTTCTAAATAGAAGATTCCTTCTCAGTAGGAGTGGCAAGCCCGTCTAGCATATAGTGAGAAATAAGTGCCATGTGAAGTGGAATGAATAGAAAAATCGAATTTAAACGGTTTTCTTCACATAAAGGATTCAATATAAAATTGAACCAGAGAAAGGTAGATCTCAGGTGAAAAACAACTACTTTCCTGGCAAATACCACGCAGAACGTTGAATGATATTCACCTGAAAATCCATGCATACTTCCATAAAATATCAATGGACATTGAATGCAAATGTTTCTTTCTGATAAGCTCGATTATGTTTAATTTATGTCGTGTTCACCTAACAATCCGCATACCGGTTTCAGGCTCCTTGGCCCTCATCAGTACGGAGTAGTCAACCAGCCAAAGATCCAAAGAACTCTGGCTGAAGTGAGACACAACGTAAACAAACCATCATCGATCTTGTAACACCTATAGGTACGCCGGAAAAGATAAACTTTAACTGGCGGTACCTAGTGACAGAGAGAAACACTCCGGAGTGTTTCTTTAAATTCGATTTTTCTATTCATTCCACTTCACATGGCACTTATCTCTCCCTATTACATTGGTTTAACAATAAATCACTGACGATTAATTTTTCCAAAACTCACTTCATTCCATTCGCAATATATAATAATAACTTACCAACATATAATAAAATTATGATTAACATCAACGAAAACATAATTGAAATTGGAATGAAAAAGAGTATAAAATACCTAGGTCTAATCATAGATCAAAATCTCAGATGGCATAAACACGCTGAATATGTTACCAAAAAACTAAGATCATTAATAACTAAATTTAAATTATACAAAAAATTGTTCAACTTACCACAAATGAAAATACTGTACACCAGTCTAGCCCAAACACATATTAACTATGGTATACTTGTTTGGGGAGGAATAACAAACAATTACATTAAAAACCTCGAAGTTACCCAAAAATGGCTGATGAAAATAATGTTTGGAAAAGATTACAGGTTCCCAACAGAGCAACTTTCCAAAGAATCGAAACTGCTCACAATCCATCAGTTATACTTTTTGAACCTTGCATGTTACCATCATAAACACAAATATGAGCTCCCCCAAATTGACCATCCATACAACACTAGACTAAAAAATCAAACTACAAAAATACCAAAGGTTGGAACGACAAAAAACCAAAGATTTCTCTTTTACCTGAGCCCTATAATTTACAGAAAAATCCCAAATGAAATAAAAAACATCAATAGTTCTGGCATTTTCAAAAATAAAATAAAAATATGGCTCTTGAATTTAGCTCCCAACCAGGTTCTTCAAATATTTCAGAGAGAATCATAAATCAAACCCTATATAACACAAAAAAAAAATATAGTCTATAAACCGAGTCATGTATTCCATATGAGACATAAAGTCACGAAATAATTTCAATTTATCGCAGCTCTGCACCAAAATAGCCCTTATACAAAGATGAAAACCAAAACAATAAATGGCAGAAACATTTTATTTATTTATTTACTTATTTTATTTTATTCAAACTGTAATAAACATACTGAATGTATTTGTCAATGAATTACCTACTGTTTTACAATTTAACATTATCCTATTATATTTTATATATTTTATAGTTTAGGCTTATATATCATAAGTAGTATACCCATGCACAAGGTTTTACCTTTTATGGGTTTTCTACTCTATTTATTTTCTATAATTTGAATGTGTTGCACGATTCAATGTTTTATTGTATTTTTAGCAAATAAATTATTATTATTATTATTATTAAAAAAAAAGAAGATATAACAACACAGTAGGTATATAATTACAAACACATTATGGAAAATGAGACTGAAGATAAAGAAACATTTGAATTTATGATTGTTTTACTGTGTCCACTAATTTTTGGTGAGTCTTTTTATATTTTATAATTGAAAATATTTTTTTATTTTGAACTTCTGGAATGTTTCAATAATTCGTGAGCATTTTTCCTATTATATTTTTCTCTAAATTCACCACATTCAACTTTTTTATAAATAATTTCAAAGCAAAACTCATTGTTACAGAGCCCTGATGAATTTATTAAAGTTCAAAACGTTGGCGAGAAAGCAATAGTTTTTCTTATTAACATTGATCCTAATCCCAACCAAACCAGTTGAAGGTGAAATCATATAGTTTAAAAAACATGCTTTTGTAACAATGTGAACTAAAAAGTTAAAAATAATAAAATATGAATAAAGTTATTGATCGAACAATTTCCTTTTATGTAAAAAAAACTTTTTGACAAAAAATTAAACCGACGAAATACGGAACTGAAAAGTAAAAAATAAAATAAACCTTCTTGGTCTCAATAACTAAGCTCTTAAACTAACGTAAGTAACAAATTTTGAGTCGGCGCCAAACAAACAAGCAAATTAAGGCGTAAAATGATGGCATCGAGTTGCGCGGTGACATTCTGATAATTTTTTTGAAGTAATTTAATGATCTTCGTTGATTGTTTGTTTGGCGCCGACTCAAAATTAGTTACTTACGTTAGTCTATGAGCTCAGTTATTGAAACTAAAAAGGTTTATTTTATTTTTTACTTTTCAGTTCCGTATTTCGTCGGTTTAATTTTTTGTTAAAAAGTTTTATTTTTCAATTTTTTAATTCCTTTTTTTTGATGACTTCCAAAATACTTACTTACCCACCTTACTTCAACTATTATCAGTAAATTAATATGATAACTACTTTTACTATTTGTTGTAATATAAATTATTTTTGTTGTTCTGGTTAGTTTATTCAATTACTTTGTATATCATTCCATCGTCTCATAGAATATAATGATTGTGACGGATGTAGGAGAACAAAAATAATGACATAAGCGATCTGTCATTGTCAACTACATATGTGTGCCAATGTTCACAAGTGAAAAATCAATTATTCCCTATCTTTCTACCCGCAAGGTTGGATAATTCCATTCGAAATCCAAATATGATCAACTATGAGGTATACCCTATCTAATTGAATAAGAATTATCCAAAGCGAAGAACCCAGTACAAAGTTATGCTTGATAGAATCGGTTATCGGACCAGAATTCAGAGAGTGAGTGATCAATATCCTTCATTTTGCTACCCTCAGGGGTGGATTTCATCTTTTAAATCAAATTGGGACCAACTTCGAAGTACACCCTATCCACTGAAAAAATTATCGGAATCGGACGTCTCAGTAAAAAGTTATGCGTGATCATACATAAAAAAAATATACGCGTCGACTAGAGAACCTCCTCCTTTTTGGTTTCGTCGGTTAAAAAAGCGTGAGGTGCTCTTTACTCACTTAAATAAAAAACACAGAAAAACTGATATCAAAAGCGTTTTTTTACATATGAGAGGAAATTTTGTGGACGATGAGTGTATTATCATTATTTTAAGTCCATATTGCTAAAAAAGCATGTTTTTTAGTTTTTAATTTTATAGATTATCCCAACGTTGGAATTTATGAATTGCAATGAACTGAATGGATGAGTTTTATTTCTGATTCCATGAGTATTTGAATATACGGGTACACGGATATATTCCAAGAAACCCTAGTATCAACCAAAATAAGAATAAGAACATTAATTACTTCCAGAAACTTCTGAATATATTCGTGTTTCATAGAAAAACTTTAAAAAGTGCGTTTTTTCAATATTTTCAGACGGAATACCAATAAAATATTAAAAGTGGCTCCTGGAGTGATCTGGTCCTAGCATGAAATGGATACCTCAAATTTGGCAAATTATCCAAATTCCTTATGGAATTCCAGGAAAAATCTCCGTCAATAATATCGAAAAAAACTCTACTAGGAGAAAAGGCCATTTATTGTCGTTAAATTATAAATCTCCAGAGAAATTCTATAGAAATTGAAATAATGTTACCTACTCAATGGATACAAACAGAGAGATTTATCCTAATACGATCCTAGCTTAACAGACGTTTCGCGCAAGAAAATTATAAGATTCAACTATAGCTCCGTTTATTGCATTTGACATATCCTTCGAATGCTTCATGAATGGGAGTATTTTTTATGAAATTCTATGAGGTATTGAAAAGAATTTCGCGAGATCATGATAGAACGATACAATAACAATCCATATTATTTTTAACCGAGTAATTTTCTCTGATGAAGCCGACTTCTATTCAAGCGGCACTCTGAATAGACAAAATTGTCGATATTGCCCCCGTAGGAATCCACATCGGCAAATGGAGGCACATACTCAAAACGTGTGGGCTGGAATATTGAAATCTCCATTTTTGGACCATTCCTTCATTGAAAATTGAATGGTGAAAACTATTTGGAGTTGCTTCAACGAAACATAAATCCGGAAATTACCGCATTGTATCCAAATGGCGAAAATAATAAAGTACCGGATAATTCTGTATGGTAGACGCGAGACAATTGAATGGCCTGCTAGATCTACAGCCTCTACCTGGGAGAAATTGGAGTAATTCAGAAACAAACTTTTTGCGCCCGTCTAAGAGCAGAAAAAATCTAATTCACATTATTATACATATAAAATCAGATCCAATTATCATATGAAATCAATTCTCCTGAAACGTCTAGAAACTATAGGAGTTAGAGGAATTACACTAGATCTATTCAAAAACTAAAGATCTGACAGACATCAAAAGGTTAAAATAAACAGTCTTCACAGCAATCCACTTCCTATCACCATGGGCGTCCCACAGGTACAGTATTAGGTCCAATCTTATTTTTGATTCATATCAACAGTCTTTATAAACTTTTGAACATCAATTGCAGGATAATATCTAACGCGGACGACACTGCTCTTTTATTTGAAGGAAACTCCTGGGAGGAAGTCTACAAGAAAGCTGAAACAGGGCTCAAATATGTTATCTCTTGGTTGAATATGAGCCTTCTGAGTCTGAATCTAGAAAACACGAAATTTATTGCATTTACTACAACAAAAAAAGATCAGCCCATGAATAACATACTCACTATTCATAAACATCTCTGCCGATCGCCAACGCAGTGTTCATGTCCAAAAATTAAAAAAGTATTTGGGTATTTATGTGGACCAACATCTGCGATGGGAAGAACACGCAGATAATACAGTTTACAGTTGAAAGACTTAATAAGTTAGTCTATAAATTCTATCAACTTAGGAATCTTAATAATCAAAAACTCCTACTTATGATTTACAACTCACTTGCTGAATCCATATTGAGATATTGCATCATTATATGGGATGGTCTTAGTAAAACATTATCACAGTAAAATACTATATTAAAAATAATTTTTAAGAAAAATAGAAGATACTCAACTGAAGACCTTTACAAAGGATCTGGCTTATTTGAAGTAAGAAAACTATACACCTACCATTGCCTAGTATGGATGCAAAAAAATCCCATCTCTCATATAAGCCATATATACAACACACGTGCTAAATCTGAATAGAAAACAAATGCTTCTCTTGTAACTAACCCATACGCAGAGATTTATATCATACTTCGGGCCAAAACTGTTAAACCTAGTCCCTATAGATATCAGAATCACCCCTAATAAATTCAAAATGAAATCTAAACTCAAAGAAATTGTAAACCTAAACTATAACAAACTGAAAACCGTGTATGAACTTGACTAAAATTAGAAAAAAAAACACCCTACTCTCTCTCTCCCTCATCACAACAAATTTGATCTTCACATTGTATATAACTCATTTTTTTCTTCTCAATTTTCATTCTTCAAAATATAGGTATAAACTTTACAACTTCAGGCTGATGACTACAACACAAGCTTTGCTTAGGTAGATCAGCCTGGGACATAATCTGTAATTCATAATGTTTCTTTCTAGTTTTAGTTATGAATTGATATTGTAGATGAAACTTATACTAACCTGAATAAATTGACTTACTTACTACTTACTTACTTACTTTTCTAAAGTGAGAAAAGTATTCAGATTCGCTGTAAATAGTAGTTTATGTAACAAGTACGCAAAGTGAGGATTTATGGACGAGGCACCAGCCGCGTTCGGAATATGAAGATGGTGTCCGCTGAAGCCATTTGCGTAAGTATTGCATACAACATTTTTTTTGTATTGGCTTTCCAAATAAACAGAACAGTTATGCCACACATATTGCCTCACCGTGCAAACTTATTCAGTAGTCATATCACAAGTGATGGATATTTTGGTGAGTATACTTTGACATTTTTGTGACAATATTGTTGTAGAAAATCAAGAGACCAAATTTCATGAAATATTAAAAAAAAAATTGCTCGAGTGGTAGTTCTGCAACAATATTGGCGGAAAAATCTCAAAGTGTACTCTACCGAAAGTACTCTACCGAAAATATACATCACGAGTGGTATATTATCCAGATTATATATCTCTCTCTAGCTCTAGCTATTACAAATATACCTACACTTAAAAAAAATATGTTTTCCAACGTTTTTTCGAATTTCTTCTAAGGAAGAGTTTCCGAAACGGTCGGACATGATTTTTTTATTTGACAGTGACTTGAACGTTATATGACAGTGTCTGAATTATTTTGATAGGTTTGGTATAAACAATGGTAAATGCCTACTTGTTTATAGCAAGTAGCGTGTATATTCGCGGATATACCAGCAACATGGTGTATATTTGCTGATATTGGGATTCAATTGGTTAGATAAATGCATTTGATTAGCTGAATTCATTTCGGGGTATATAATCACCATTCTAAGACTACAATAATATACCTATAATATACCTACGTCACATATCTGAAGAAAAAATTATTTCCATGGAGAAATGTGTACTACGCGCCTTCAAAACTTCCAAGAAACCACATTTCGTTCAATAGTTCATCATTGTGTTATGTATGAGTAATTTTCAATGCAACACATATTTGCCTTTTTAAAGAAGTTCATTGGAGCTCCCATTCTGAATGTTTTTGATTTTGACAACAAAATAATAATCTCCGACCCCAAAACCCAAGACTATAAATCACAAAACCTATTTCCCTAAAAATCGTAAATATCAATACGCAAGAATACCTATTTTGAATTCGCAGCAAGCTTATGAATATGTTATTCATAGAATAACCTAGGTCAAACAAATAAAAAAAAATATTTTCCTTTTTAGTACATTTGTCTTTAACAATATTTTTTTATTTATTTTTAATTTTTCCTCTTTAATGCATTTGTATAAAAGTTTGTCTTAAATCTTTTTATATCATTTTTATTTAATTATTTCTAGTCATTCATGAAATCCGTCGTCTTATTAAAATTATAATCATCGACCCCAAAAACGCCCTTATACGAATTTTCATGAATTTAGACAAAAAAATCTCCGACCCCAAAAACTCCGACATCAATTTTGAATAGAATGAATTTTCAACCGACGAAACCAAAAAGGAGGAGGTTCTCTATGCGACGCGTATATTTTTTTTTTTTTTTATGTATGATCACGCATAACTTTTTACTGAGACGTCCGATTCCAATTTTTAAAAAAATCAGTGGATAGGATGTACTTTGAAGTTGGTCCCATTTGAATTTAAAAGTTGAAATCCATCCTTAAGGGTAGCAAAATGAAGGATTTTGATCACTCACCCTCTGATTTCCGTTAACCGATACTATCAGGCATAACTTTGTACTGGGTTCTTCGATTTGGATTATTCTTTCGCAATTAGATAGGGTATACCTCATAGTTGATCATGTTTGGATTTTGAATGGAATCATACACCCTTACGGGTAGCAAAATAGGGAATAATTGATTTTTCACTTGTGAACATTGGCACACATATGTAGTTGACAATGACACATCGCTAATGTCATTATTTTTGTTCTCCTACACCCGTCACATTCATAATATTCCATGAGAGGATGAAATGATATACAAAGTAATGAAATAAACTAACCAGAACAACAACAAAAATAATATTACAACAAATAGTAAAAGTAGATAATCATATTATTTAACTGGTAATAGTTGAAGTAAGGTGGGAATTGGAAAAAAAAAAATTTCCAAAATTAAACCGACGAAATAGGAATAGAAGTAAATAAATAAACCTTCTTAGTCTCAATAATTAAGCTCCTAAACTAATGTAAGTAACTAATTTTGAGTCGGCGCCAAACAAACAATCAACGAAGATCAATAAATTACTTCAAAAAAATTATCAGAATGTCACCGCGCAACTCGATGCCATCATTTTACGCCTTATCTAATTCATTTGCTTGTTTGTTTGGCGCCCACTCAAAATTAGTTACTTACATCAGTTTAGGAGCTTAGTTATTGAGACTAAGAAGGTTTATTTTATTTTTTACTTTTCAGTTCGGTATTTCGTCGGTTTAATTTTTTGTTAAAATGTTTTTTGACAAAATATAGATTGTCACCGGAATTATGAAGTTAATCGGACGACTAGAAGTTAATCAAAATTCATTTGCAAAGTTTCTCGCGAACGTACAAATCGGGAATTAAATAATAATCCAGAGAAACAAACAAGGCAAATTGAATGAAAGCTTATAAGAATATCAGCGTTTTGCGAAAAAACACAATTTTCGAAATATTGAATTAATTGGCAAAGAGGTGCACTATCCTCACAAGGAGGTTTAGAAAAATTATTTCTCGTGTGTCTATTATCAGTCAGGAAAAGAAAGCTTCGTTATTATGATACATATTGAACCTCCGGACCCCGTCATTGATTGTTGATTTTTATTTATCCTTTCCCAAATTACTCTCCATGATACGATTATGAATAATCTCCGAATCCGAAACTTTCATTTTCTCTATCTTGCTACTTCTAAAGACGTTATCAAAATCACATTCCTATTTCATTATATATAGTAGGTCCTGAATGAATGAAATTTACAATAGCGCTCCCTATTTGAAAACGGCTGGACTAAGAAATCAGTAAGAATGTTGGTAAAGTGGGAACTATTCCTCGTGTCCTATCGTAGAGGTTTGGAAATTGGCTTCTGATTCCTGACAAATTGAAATCTCCGAAGAGATATACTTCTTTTATGTGATTTTGTAGAAAATCAAAACATGCTGTGCATACATTCACAGAAATCTTCGGTGGAATATAAACATAGGCAAAAACGCGTTTAATATTGCTTTTTATTCTGTTTTGAACAATAAGGGTCTCAAAATTAGAACAATTATTTCCCACTAAAAACCTTAAACCTTTTATGGAATGCTATAAATACTGCCCCACCTCTTGTTTTCTGTATGAACTCAAAAATTCTATTTGGCAAATTATATATATCTAAATCAAGTAGTTTCCCATTATAGAAACGTTGATTTTACTGAAGTTTTCATAAAGTCCCTATAGTAGATATGAAATTGTTCCGATAATGTGTTTTACCTGTTTTTTTTATTTGGCGTTTTCGATTTACTATCTCACGTACAATTGTTGATTCTAACTGGACTCGTCGGGAGTCCTCCAATATTTTTTACCAATTTCACGATCTATGAGCAGATGGACATAATGTGCTCAGACAAATGACTGTATCAGATAAAGCGTATTGATATTAAACCGCGTGATGCTACGTCACAAAAGACTATCTCTAAGCGGATTAGTAGGGTGCGACCGGTTTTTACTTTCTATGGGGATAAAGGATCGCGGGGGATTTCATTTTCTGTTATAGTTTTTTCAGATCGACCAAACGATACCAAAATCTCATTCAGTCATCAGTGGCCGGTGGAGTAGAAATGGATTTCGTTTATTTCGAATATGTTGGTACTTTATGTTGACTGATGTTTGTCAAATCAAAAGAATCACTCTGTTTGAGAAAGATAATATATTCCAACTATTTCCAACTTACCGAGTTATGTGAGATATTCAATTTCTGGTGGAGTTTTTTCTGTAAATAGGCCATTCGAATAATTAGGCAGGAAGGAAAGAGATTATTCACTAACTTTTCGAAATATATTCATGAAGTAAGAAAAAAAATATGATTGCGCGGCCAGTCAGAATTTCAGATTTATGAAACAATTGAAAATGTCCATTGGAAAAAAAACAGCATTCCTATTTTAGTGTAAACCATAAACTTTTCAATCAAAGGTTCGAGGATTCAAATCTCCTGAATGCTTCTTGATATTCATATTTAATCTGACTCAAATCAAAAGGAAGAAATATAAACAGACACAAAGATATAGGCAGTACTCACTTGGGTTTCGATCCCAATAATACTTAGCGAAATGATAACTAATATTTATTTTTTTGTAGAAAAAGTTTTTATATTTGTTAACAATACAATTTCGGTAAATATAAGTCTATCTTCAGCAAACCATGTTTTCAGTTCTTTAAACGTTCGGTATATCTTTCAAGTCGTGTGGCATATATTCTGGGTAAATAAATGGCATTTCGTTGGCCGACAGTTTTTTCGCAACGTGGGAATGAAATATCATCAATGTTTCGAGAATTGTAGGGGTGTTTATGTAGAGTGAGTTAAATTTCTCCTAGTTTTACAAATAGATTTATTTTTTGACATAAAAATTTGTCTTACATCCTTTATTTGGAATTCGTTGTATAAAGAGTTTGTAGGAAAATATGCCTTTTTACCGTATATTATTTTTAAGATCCATTTTTGTAAAACATGTACTTTATTTAGAAAACAGTCATTAACTCTGCCCCAACCTAATATTCCATATGATAGTATAGACTCTAATAGGGAGTAATAGGTTTTTTTTCAATGGTTTATGTTTGGGAAATCTTTGATGTTAAGTATCCCCTGAGTTTTCTGACAATTTCTTTTCTCATAGAGCGATTCCAAAATATTTTTTTTTCAGATTCGGGAATTTGGGAGTTTAATCCGACATTAAAAGGCCCCAAACTGCGCAGACCATTTGTATATGATGTGAAGGATTAGTAGTTTTTTTTGTAATTTAGTGTCAATTTATTCATTTGCAACCAGTTTGATATACTTGGAGAATTAATTTAAATTTTTTCTTTCAGTTTCTGCGAAGTTGGAGCTGTATTATCGGCAAAACCGATGATATCACTGGTAGTATTAAGAGAAAGCATACTGTTCATATATATAATGAATAAGAGTGGGCCAGGGACAGTTTCTTGGGGTACTCCAAAAGTAACTGTTCCTGCTGTACCATAAGTTCCACTCTGTGTTTCCTATCAGACAAGTAGCTTTTTAGAAATTCGTAAGTGTTTTCCTAATTCCGTATTTTTGGAGTTTTCCACGAAGGTTTATGGCACACGGTGTCAAAGGCTTTAGAGAGGTCTAGAAATTTGCTGACTATAGGATTGATTTTATCCATGGATTTATAACTGATAGAGGTCATTCTGTATATAGCAATCTCTAAAGCCATATTGATGATCTGATAAAATAGTAAGTCTTACTTTTATTATCACAGAAGGAGGTTGTATGTTGTTAATATAAATATAGATTGTGAAGTAAAAATATATTTATTGTCGTTGGCGAATCTGCCTTTAGGCTAGGTGCACAAAAATATTTTTTATTTGCAATTCCCAAACGTTTTCAGTCAAACGACCATCTTCACGGAAAATTTTGTAAGAATTTATACAAAGTAACTGTAGAAGATGAACTCATTTTATGAGACATTATATTTGTGTTTTCTTTTTGTTCAACCAGTCGAATTTCCGAATCAAACAGAAATCACGGGTCTGTACGATGAACAAGCCTCTTCGAACCCTCTTTCTCTTTCAAAAGGAGTCCAGATCGTCCTGCGTTAGAGGCCGTTTATAATGCTCGGATGAAGTGAATATTATGCAGCACAAAACAAGCCAGTAAATGACTTGTGAAAATAAAAAAGATATAAAAGTATTATGATTCGAAAGGAATGAGTTTCGGGAGGGAACTAATGAGTTAACGGTGCACGCGACTCGTTGTACAATCAAGAACAATTTATTGACACAGAAGGGCAGTCCTACGGAGTCTATCAGGATGTCCTCGTGTCATTCTCTGACTTCTCCTCGTTATTTATGTGTTTTAGCGCCGTCGTTCGGCCATTATTGACGCCTTAATGGCCGGATTTGCCTTGCATGCGCCGCGACGTCACTGTTTGCAAACATTTGATAAATAGAGCGAACGTTTTTTAAACAGCGCCCTGCCATATTAGATCAGGCGACGTTATTTTCATCTCGATGCTGTGATATCGGGTGGGTTTGATGCGATATCAGGACCGGCGGGGACTATTTCTAAAAATGTACTCCTGAATAAAGGATAATCTGTAAAAACTTTAAAAAAAGGGAAACGGCTCTTTCATGACAACATGTCAATGAAAGAGCCACCGTGTGCTATGAAAGAGCCGATTCCTACTAGGGGCGGATGGGAAAGGGGCAATTTTTGTAAAAAAATAAAGGAACTTCTTAAGGAGCTATACAAAAATGGTTAAATTTATATAAATGAAAATAAGTCATCTTACTTAGGTACTTCCCAAATGCTTTTGATATTTTTTCAAGTAAAAAGACATAATATATATAGAGGATAATTGAAAACTAATAACAACTAAGAGCCTGGTCATTCGTATTGCACAGAACAAAAATTGTCAAACATATTACAATTTTTTACAAAATGCCAAATATCTATATAGCAATGCATTAATTACATCAACTGAACGTGATACAAAACTTCATTTTGAAAATAAAAAAAAAAATAAGACTTAGGCCACAACAACTCTTTATGATCATTATATCTTGAATATCTTGAAATTGGGTCTACATATATAAAAACGAAAGTTTGGAAAAGTATCACATTTTTTATTATAAAACGCGACAAACAACAACCAAAAGCCCTACAACGCCACAACTCGGTGATTAATATTAAAGTGATTTTTCGAACAAATCACTTTTTTCGGCCAAAGCATTGATCACTTCCTCATTATCAATTTGGTTTAATACTGAGACTTCAATATTCATCAGCATAAATGATTCGAGTTTGTCATCGACCAGTGAATTTCTTAACCGATCCTTTATAAATGTTTTCTAAATTCATGCAAAAAAACAAAACTTTATTGAACTATATTTAGTGAAAAAACTGTTTCTTTATTGCACTAGTTCAATAAAATCATTATCGCACTCATCTGTCATTCTACTACATAGTTTTGTGATCATGACAAACATAAACGTTCAAATCGACAAAATTTTTAGTCCATTTTCTTTGATATTGTATTACATTTTAAACAATTGCTTATTTTATAATCTTTTCAATAATATTTATTGCATACTGGATTACAGAATTACTAGAAAATGCAATTTATCAAAAATAAATTTTGAGTTAAATTGTTCCTAACATAGGTATTAGTTCCTAACTTTCTCAATGCAGATCGATAGTGCTAATTAATTATTGAATATTTTGCTAATAAATTACCCTATTTATTTTCCCACACTTAGTGCCAGCTAAATAAAACATTTTTTGATTTTTGCATGAACGTAGAGAAAATATTGTATGCAACTCCTGTAGAAAGTTTTAATTGCACTGGACGTGTTGTCCAATTCGGAATGACGGCCTCGTCGTACAACTTCACGTCGAGTGCAATAAACACTTACTTTTGCACTTGTTGCATAAATAACTATTAAAATGGAAAATGATCTTTCACACTCTACTTATATTGAAATTATATCATAGCAGCATACCGCATCAGTTTTTTCCTCGTCAATGTCTGGTTTATATTTATGGGTATCTGTATCTGTGATGGTTAATTTGAATCCATCCCAGTTTTTTGCAAAATTTATAATTTCTTCTTTAACATTTTCAAGAGTGCAGAGGGATTATATTTAATAATTTTCTGACAAGTTTTCATGCAACTTCCTGAAAGAAATTTGTTATAGTCAGTAGATTTATTTGGTCAAAGTTTTTGGGTCCAATACTGCCAAATCCTTGCATAAATCTATATTTTTTGCAAATTTCGTGTTCATGGATTCCACTGGTCACATCCATTATAACGTTGAATGTATTTATTCTGCAATTGTCAATTTCTGTTTTTGACTGGTCATCATTATACGTCACATCAAAAAAAAAATTTACGACTCTCTTTTGAATACATAAAAAAATTACATTTTACAGTCAACATCTATACATAATAATATGACAATTTCACAAGTTAGATGGAGATACGTATTATTGATTGAAATACTCATCAGTACTATAAAAGCAACAATTAATCAATTATTCTTTGAGTTTCGCTTTGAAATTATTTTCCCTATTTAGGTTTTTTATTTCGTCAGGTAAGTGATTATAAAATTTTGGCCCCTTATAAGACGGACAATTTTCATACAGACGAGTTTAATGTTTCTGAAGTCTCATTAATTTGCCTTTTCTGGTAGGATATGCATGGAAATCACAGTTTCGATTGTAATTCTGTATCTGTTTTTGGAATAACAGAGAAAATTTGTAAATATAAATGCACGGTACGCACATAACTTTATTCTCAATAAAGCGGGGTCTACAAGATTCTCTGCAGTCTATTCTATATATTAGGCGCATAACCCTCTTCTGGGAGACAAATCTTTTATTTAGTTTTGTGGTACAACCCTAAACAGCAATATTATAGAAAATATGGGCATATACAAGAGCAAAGTAAACATTAAATAGTTGGGCTCTATTGAAATTGGACCTCAATTGTATAATTGCGTAATACCCACTGTTAACTTTCTCACTGACATGATTTATACCCGACTCCCAGGTCATGTTACCATCGATATATGTACCAAGGAATTTGGTGTTATCTGATGATTCAATTATTTCATCACCTACTCTAACATGAAAGTTATAAAAAAAAATATTCTTAACAGTTTTCTTTGCATTCACCACCAAATGATTTTTATGACAACAATTTGTGAAATCGAGTCTCAATGTATTCAGTTTTTCTTGGAGTTCCTCTGGGTTATCGGCATTCGTTGCGATCGTTGTATCATCTGCATATAAAACTACATAGTATGTACTTATATGATTAGGCATATCGTTGATGAAAAGAATAAAAATGAGAGGACCCAATAGAGAGCATTGAGGAACCCAAAGATCAATGCCATACTGCTGCGACTGGAAGTTGTCAACTTCAACATTTGTCTTCCTGAGAGTCTGAGCCATGAAAGAAAGGTACCGCGGAAGCCAAGTGAATAAAGTTTTTGCATATAATGTCGGGGTCAATAATGTCGAATGCTTTTGATAAGTCAAAGAAAAGTGCACCGACATATTTCTTTCTGTCAAGTGAGTCATAGACATACCTGATTAAAGTGTAAAATGCACTTTCCGTTGATTCTCCTGGGTTGACCATTCTGGAACATGGATATTTGTAGAATTGTTCTAGAAACGCAAGCATTTTTACATTAACTTTTAATTATTTTACATATGACTGTTGGAACTGTTACGGGGCGGTAATTCTCAATAAGAGTTGAGTCACCTTTTTTTAATATCGGTGTTACTGATTCAATTTTTAGTTTATCTGGGAACACTCCAATTTCAATACAATTATTTATTAAGAATGCTAATGGTTCGCAGATTAAATTTCTGATGTTCTTTATTATTTGCAAGCTACTCCAACTGAGTTTGTGTTCTTGAGATTACACATAATTTTGATAACATCACTCGGATGCACCGGGGTAAAATAAAAAGTATGATCCACATGCATGGTGGTGTAGTCATTGAACGATGTTGACTCAAAGTGTTCATCATTTGTAATACCAAGGCAAAAAAAAATACCAAGATAAAAAAAGAATACATGATACGCACTGAGTATTCATACAAAACTATTGGTCATAGAGGATATACCTACTCATCTAAGCACAGCTTATGTCCCTTCCCATATAAAAACACATGTACTGGCTTTTTGAACTTAGTGGTATATTTGTTTATTCCAGTAATGCAATTTTCTTTAGATTTTAGAAAATATTGGTCAACTACATATTATGTGCATATACTATTGTTAATTATAGTATACTATTGTTATATCTAAATCTGAATAAACAAGTTTTAGGATGAGATGCTACTAAACTTATTATACTTTTAGGAAAAATTATAATATTATATTCCCGAAACATGAACTACAGACTATAATTGATAATGTAATAATAATATCATTCAAATAATGACGGACGGAAATTTCCTCAAGAATTCCGTGAAAACATGCTATATAAACATACCTTATACTCCTTGAATTAATATTTTCGACTAGTCATTATTGAATGTGTGAACATGTTTGCGGGTTATGCTTGTTTTGTAAATTTAGTGTCATTTTCAATGATATTTATTGAACTTTATGATTTGAATTATATCTGCTGAATATATTTGTATAAACCACTTCCATGCTTATGGAGGTATTTATATTTACATTGGACATGTGTTTCGGCGAACATCACAGTCTATATTGGCGATTTATTACAAATAAAAAACACGGAGGATGGAAATCTAGTGCAGCTGCAAAAAAAATTTATCATCAAAAATGCAATGTCCTCATTTTTTTTTACTGGAATTACATCTGCAAGTAGTGGTAGAAATTCAGTATGTAATAACACTGAAACAATAAATGAAACAACTGAATTACAAACCCCCGACTTAACAGTTATAGCCAATGATTCGAATTCAAGTTTTTCTAAAAAAAATAATTCGCAAATTGCCGCCATCGGCTTGTGCGCTTTGAATCGCGGTGCCGGCCCTGTACGATCGTTAAAACAGTTGAAATGAAGGTGGCAGTTGCGTGATGTTACAGCGGGAAGGAGGATTACCCTTTTTTCAAATGTCCCGACTTCGCTAAGGGTATCAGTATAAAATATTGCTAGATTAAAAGATGCGTCACAGTAGTGATAACCATTCCATGATGAGAGTGGTGAGAGATGTAGGATCTAATTGAACGAATCCTTCTGAAAATATATATCAGAAATTTTTATTATTTCCATCATCAGGAAAATTTCAATGATTCTTTAAGTTAAAATTTGTAAAACAATATATTTGTTGTAAAATTGACTAACCTCTTTGGTTAGGATGGTTAATAACATGTTAAAAAATATTATGTGACATATTTCAGACGATGAAAAAGATACAAAACATATTGTTGTTTATGACTATCAGAAATGCCAGATACAGGTTAGGAAACTTCTGACAGGCGATTGACATGACACATGTCAGGTGCCAGTGGTACCAATTATAATTTGTTGCCAACATGATGATTATTAATGGTGATATTGTTTGATTGAATTCTTGTCTAACGTCAATAAATAGGAATATATTTTACCCAGATATGATATTCTTTTTTCCTTCATGCAGTTATTCTCTTCAAAGATATGGGCCATTTCTAAATTCTTCTTCATGTTGAGAGTATCTCTCTGGCAGAAACCTTCATGGCGCTATATCATTGATACCTTCATTTAAAAAAGGAGAGAAATCCTCAATATGAAATTACCGTCCAAATGCAATAATATCTTCAGTCGCAAAAATAATGGAATAACGTATTTTCGATACATAAATAAGAACAGATTTCTTCAGTGAGTCTTAATTTGGCGACAGCTCTACGATACAACCTGTCTTTGAAATCCAATGCATCCATCATGAAAATTTTTACTATTATGAATTTAGGGGTATATCTTTGTCTCCCACAGAATATAATTAATGTAATCGATATGAAGTTGCCATTATTATTAACTATCAATCAAACTCCGAACTTGTTGAACAGGGTGGTTCCCAAGAGTCAGTATTGGGGCCATTAATTTTTACAATATATGTCAACGATATCGGACCATTTATGCAACCATTCTCATCAGTTTTGTTCCCAAAAAACATGTTTTTTCTCGTATAACGATGGCGTTGAACTGTCAAGAGTATAGAATGAGGTTACTAATAGGAAAGGGAAACATTCTCAATTGAATATTGAATAGAAAGATTAGATTAGAAGTAATTCTTGGAAATATCTAACAGAAAACAACTACTTCCCCGGCTAAAGCCACGCTGGACATTGAACTACATCTATAGACATTTGGAAAGGACTCTAGCTTAAAATATCTATCAGATGTATTTTAATGTCCAGCGTGGCTTTAGTCGGGGAAGTAGTTGTTTCCTGTTAAATATTACTACATTTTCATCGTGGATTTTTCTATTCACAGAAAAATATTTCTATGCAATATTCAATTGAGAATGATTCCCTTTTCAACATGAATACCCCACAGGATGTTATCTTGAACGATGGAAGATAGTGACTAAAGTATATCTTTGAGTCGCAGATGATTCCACATCTGATTTTATGAACACCCCGTTCATATTGTCAAACAAAGCAGGTTACTAATAGGGCTGTAATTTGGTTTTTAACAATTGATCTCCAACTTAATACCGATGAGACACATAATCTCAAACATCAGTTATGCTGGGGTAGCTCTACCGGTACTTCGAAAATATTTAGGGTACAAAAAACGCTATAAAAATCGTAGCTGGGTGCAGAGATCATTGTGTACATATCTTCATGAAATTCAAAATAATGCTACTACCAAGTTTATTCCTGCTTACAGTTCTGACAGAAATTCATAAAAAAATCTTATTTCATGAGGCAATCTGATATACATAAATATAATCCCAGAAATGAGGATACAATCCGAACAAACTGTTTTAGATTGTGTGAATTGCAAAAACATAGTCTCAACCATAAATTATACAACCGGCTACCAAAGGAATACAAAGTGCTAAGCGTGACAAATTTCAAAAGGACTCTTCAAAATTATATTTTTAGGCATTGCTTCTAATCTACTGAAGAATATTTGAAAAATATTCGAAATTCCTAGTGTGCTATTATTTATTAATTTTCAAGTTCTTTATTATTCACATATTCTTTTATTCACATAATATATTGTTATTCCTTTTTACAGTTTTTATTGACATTTTTATAATGTTTTCATCGACTTTTAGGATGATTTTAAAGTGTTTGTGAGATACTTGCTACAAACATATGATAATAATAAAGTTAAACTTCACTTTACTCACTTTACAAATTTATATTTCTCACATTATCTGAAAAGAAACAACTTAATCTGTGTTTTTTTTTCAAATCACCGAAGTTGTATTTTTCTGCGAAATTTGAAATTTTCGAAAAACTGATAACTATTATCATATCCCATCATATATTTTTTTTCAAATTACAGCAAATTTTCATTTGAAATGGGGCGGAATATCGAGGATTCATTGATAAAATACACGAACAAAATGATATATGTGATCTGCAATCTACAGATCCTAATATATCTGAAGGAACACATTTCAACTTCATTTGCATCGACATAATAAAAAGTGAAATCTGATTCATTTTAAAATTTCCTAAATACTACTGGACATGAGAAATGTATGGGGTGACAACATTCGTAGTGATTTTAAAAACAATATTTTTCTACAACCCTTTACCAAAATACGTCATTTTGTAATACCTTCAGCGAAAACGTGATTTCCGTCGCAAGTGAGAAGAATTCTCATAACGTTAACTTTCGTTTCTAGTGACGAAAGTTCAATTTACATTTTCAATCATTTCCCGCCCTCGCATATAATGTTTTGATGACTTCAAATTATTAATAGACAAAGACAGGAATTATTTCTATAATTAATATGCATTTTTTTATTTTTTTTTCATTAAAAAGCAAAATAGAATCGTAAAAATACCGTGAGATTTAAAAGCAATTTATATCTAGTTGCCTAGTTTTATTAGTTTGACGTTCCTCATTAATTGTTTAGACTTGTCAGTTGAAAGCATTGTTAGTTTTTTAAGTTATCATAATTTCTGATTCGGGAAGTGATTTATATTTTCCAAATACACCACCAGAAATAGCAAATGAAGCTGAGAAAACCTCTTTGGATTTATTACCATATGCAAAATTCATGGATTTGAGAATTGATAATCACGTAAATTCATTTTCGGATACTGTGCTGCTTGCATATTTTGGATGGTTCTCAAAGAAGTTCAAGTCATCGATGCTATGGTCTATGTATTCGATGTTGAGAACCACTTTATCGATTAAAAATAATATCGATATCAGTAAATATCCCAGGTTACGTTCTTTTTCAAAACGAGAATCTGATGGTTTTGAAAGTCAAAAGTCTAAAAAAATCTTCCGCTGAAATACACACTTTCTTAAAGAATGCACCCGGCTCCAAATACTTAATGACTAAGGTAAGTTAATTACTTTATAATTGCGACAAATTCTTAATAATATTAATATAAACGTTTGTAGGTAGCCTTAGTTTTTGTAATTTCGGGGGCTTGTCGTTACCATGAATCAAAAGATTTGACAGTAAATGATGTAAAAGATACCAGCAGTACGTAATACAAAAACGAAAATACAGGGTTCCTTCCATATTTCTGAGTTCTACGAGATTTCCGAAATATATATGAACCTCCGTCAACTAGATATGGACAAAAATTCAATATTCTTTAACTACCAGAACGGAAAGAGTACTAGACAGGTTGTAGGAATAAATAAATTCGGTAAATTTCCTATGCAAATAGCTCAATATTTAAACTTGCCTGATCCCCAAGAATATACTGGGCATTGTTTGCGTAGAACTTCCGCAACGCTATTAGTGGTTGCAGGAGGTGATTTACTTCAATTAAAAAAGCATGGAGGCTGGAAATCTAGTAACGTTGCGGAGGGATATGTTGATCAATCAGTTAGCAGCAAAAATCAAATACCAACCAACATTTTACAATCCATACAAAATATTTAAATCATAAGTGATGTTTAAAGACATTTTTAATTTAAAATGAAATATTTGTTCATCGATCTTTTTCAGCATATTATGATATAAACGGGGTTGTGAAAAAAGTATAGTGTTTCTTTCACTCGTCGAAAACAGTTTTTGAAGCTCGTGAACTTTACCAGCCTCGGCTGCGCCTCTTCTGGTATACTGTTCTCTCACTTAAAAAAATTTTACTTTCATCACTCGTAAAACAATATACTATTTTTCGACTTCATAAGTTTGAGAAATTATGAGTGAGAAATAACCGAAAAATGGAAAAAAATGGGGAGATTGGCATGCGAGGGTGTGAGCTTTAGTGGTGTTAAGGGTGGGTAGTGAGGTGCGGACTATTCAGTCGTTGAATCCACATACTTGGTGACCCATCATAGTTTCACTCAAGGAAATATTCCTGTTATTTTAGTCCATCACAATTTTAATCCTGGAAATCTCCGAATTTCGCAAAACATAGTTCACATTCATTTATCAATATTCACTCTCAATACGATGAATGCCTCCAGAATCTCTTCTACATGAATCCTCCAGTGACAACGGCATTACCAATTCAATATTAACATTGTATCATTTGAACCAGAATGATCAACTGGTAGATGAGAATTTTCCCAATATGGCATCGAGTATAAAATGCGGATTGGATCTCGCAACAGGTATTTTATATCATTTTCTATACGTATCTAAGTCTCCTCTCTTCTACGGACTTATAAGGTGTAGAAAAAAATCATTCAACAAAGTATTCTTTGTTCGACTGAACTGGAACGAAACTGAATCGGTCTTTCGCTAGAGAAAAAAATGCCAATTGTGGAGTACTACACGTACGAAGTGGTCATTGAATGGAGGAATCATTTCTACGAGTTTATTCTACGAATAGTTCTTCTGGTGGCATATTTGATGTTGAACAATTATATTTCTCTGATCATCAAAAAAGTGATGAATTTTCCCAAAGTTCGTAGGAACTAACGAGAAAACTATGTATATCAACTTTCTATCCATTTACTTCTTGTAATTAAGCACATAGTTCCATCATGATTTTTTCTGAGTTCAAACAACTTTGACATATTGGTGCTTCTGGTTGGGAGATTTTCCTCATATTTTTCCAAATTATAGTTAGGGTACGTAAATGTTGCGGTAAGAACAGTTTTTTTTTCTGAATAGGCATGGTATATCTAACATTTTATTTTCTGGTTCTGCAAAGAAGGTGAACGAAACTGCTCACCTAACAAACATTATAGATAAAATTTACGTTATTTCGACCATAGTATAAGTCAGCAACCAAGTTTATTTTTGCATCAATTGATTTCCCAACTTTCTAGTAGGACTAGCTTACAACCTTTATGTTCTATATGGAATATTTTGAACAATGTTTTTCAGTCAATAGGTTAATAGTGAAAGTTGAATTTCTTTAACCATGGACGAAACAGTTCCTATGTTCTGATTATCGCTTTTTAAATGTTCTGCCTGTCTGGCATACGTAAAAACATGCACAAGAGCCACACGTTAATGTATGTACTTCAGATTTCTCAAGTTCATTTTTATTGTTCCTAATAAATTTACTTTAATTATTATGATTTTTATGCGATATTGATGTTGTTTTCAAAAATTAGAATTTTTTTCCGTAGGTATCCGAAATATGTAATAACTTTAAAATTATGTTTTTCTGAGTAGAAAACATGTAAAGCTTTTCCATAAAGTTTTCATGAAAGAATATTATTCGAACTATAACCGTTATTAATTGCAATTTGTTTAATCATATCCAATTCTTTATTAAAATTTTCTCCTGGAAGAGGAATATTGAATAATATATTCATCATACTGTTAAATGCGGATAATTTATGTTGATATAGATGTTGGGTTGTAATGTGATGTCTATATTTTGTCACAGTCAGGTCTAAAATGTCCATTTCTTTTGTGAATTCAATTGAAGGGTGAATTGCATTGATACAGTCGATAAACATTTCTAATTGTCTTCCAGTTTCCACAAAGCACACTAAAATGTCGTCAACATACCTGTAACAGTATCAGAAATTTCCACACCATTATCAGAAGAATATAATTCAGTTATTTTCTGTTAGAAATTACAAAAAAATCACTTCATTTTCAACGTAGATTTTTCAATAGAAAAATCTTACCATTAAATATTCAGTTGAGAATGTTTTCCTTTTCACTACGTACAGATTTCAGATTCAGAAGTAAAAATTCGTGAGTAACATGTTTCAAATGGAGCTGGCCCAGCTATCGGATATTTACAATTCTGTATTTCATTTTGTTCATTTCAGTGCCTTACAAACTCAGGTGTTTTTTGTGTCTCGATTTTTCAAACAGCCTACCCGTACCAATTTTGAATACATTCCCAAATCTCGTTGAGAATCTTTTTGAAGTATATTGATCACATTGGTCTGAGAATCATTTGTTTACAATTTACAAATCGTCAACCTTCTTGGACAGAAATTGTCTGCTCACCATTTTTCACGTCATTGATCCCAATAAATCATTGCTCATTAAATATTAATTTTTTCTCCATAAGCGTGCAACAGACCTACCGATGTATACATAATGAAGCGTCTCCAGAATAATGTTTTTTAAAGTGTATGCATGTTTATTCAGATCGCTGATTTTTATTCATTAGGCACACATTTGATATTTATCAGCCAGAACTAGTGATGAATGTCACTTCTGAGGAATCAACAATGAGATGTGCTTACTGTGATGTATGACTTTTATTTTGGAAACTTAAGTCCTTCTCTGAGATTATTTCAATTATCATACAGGGCGTCACTAGCACATTGTTTTGTTGATTGAGTAAGATAGAGTCCACAAGCCATTGTTGATAAATGGTTTGCTAGTTTGTCACAGGTTTAGCAGTTTTCGTCATATGGGATAAGTTATGTGTGTCGAAGACTGATGAAAAATTATTAAATAACATTCTATATACCATGAACGAACAAACCTCATACAAATATTTATTTGTTGTACAACTGTCAAAATAATTTTTTTCACTCCAAAAATGATACACAGAAAAAATTTAAAATAAGAAGAAGAATAATTTATTTTGAAGTTTGAACACTTACTTCCAATATAAATTCCCTTGCTGGGGCTCAGAAACGCTAGATATTTCTTGAAAATTTGATTCCACAATTTTCTCAGATATTTTAATTTATTTGGAAGCAGATGGACAATTCAAAATTTTGTTAAAAATCTCAATTTTGTTATTCAAACTGTCTTCTATATATGCTTTTGTTACGGTGGCAGTTTAATGGTAATACAGCCCCCTGCATTGGACAAGAGTTACAGAGCTTCTCCTAAAACAGTGACCTGTGTAGCTCCTATATAGGACTTTCCACAGCCATTTTGCTATCAAGCTGAGAATTTCTCCTATTCTATTTATGCCCACATGTTGGTTAACACATTTGCCACTCGAATATTTTTAAAATAACTTTTTGGATAGGGCGGCCGTAGTGTTCTATACTTGCGGTATATCACAATATGATCAGAATTTGGAACACTAAACGTTCTTGCGCAATGAGTTTTCGTATCCGATATTTTAACAACCAATATAGCAGCATCAATGGCATTAATAGTTATATACAGGGTGTTTACTAAGTACGTTGACAAACTTCGGGAGGTGATTCTTTGGAAGACTTTAGGAAGAAAAGTTCATATAAACATGTCCCAAACATGTCCCAAACGGTTTGGTTTTCGAGGTACAGGGTGATCAAAATAAAAAATTTTCAAAAATTTTTGGAGTTTACTTCGACGTTTTCGACAATAATCAATTCAAATTAGGCAAGTACAATCCTTTCAACAGTGCGCGTGATACAGAACGATTAGTTTCTCAATTAATTCACCGGGTCCTACTTTTTTCAGAGTCAAGCTTTGTTCAACTTTTCAGATTTGTTTTCCGCCCGTACTGACAGATTATGAGAAAGGAGTATTCAACGTTGTTTCATTCAACATCTTTGGGTTCTCCTGAAGTTTTTCATTTAAAAAAAATCTGGGTTGAACAAGGCTTGACTCTGAAAAAAGGAGGTCCCTGTGAATTATTTGAGAAATGAATTATTTTGTATCGTGCGCACTGTCGAATGAATTGTACTTGCCCAATTTGAATTGATTATTGTCAAACTGTGCGCAGTATAACCCTGGATGTTAAAAATGCCTTCAACAGCGCCAACTGGAAGAACTCAGGAGAAGGTAATTGACGAAAGCATAATCAGCGTTATAGTGTCGAACCTTGCTGATAGGCAGATGATCTTTGAAGCAGTAAACGCCTCCAAAATCAGAGGAATCGCCAGCGGGGTGCCACAAGGATAGGTGCTGGGTCCAACCCCATGGAATATATTGTGTGACGGACTTCTAAGGACAGAACTGCTCGATGGGGTTGCGTTTCACTGTTTTATTTATTTATTTATTTAGCATTGCCAATACAATATCGTTTTATCACAAAGATACAGAGATGATGTAGGTTTGTATAGATAAAATACAATAGATAAGAGACATCAATAAATAAACATCAGTGGAAACGTAAAACACTCATTGTTAATTAATTAAAATATAGCTCTATTAGCATCAGAGCATGATATAACATAGTTTTAAAAAGTACAGAGAAATCCTTATACATAAACAGTTGCAGACGACATTGCGATGTTAGTGGTTGCTAAAGGAGACAGTAACCTGATGAATGCAGCAAATATCGAAGACTGTTGTTCTGACGACAAAAAGGAAAATCGATACAATTTATTTCGAAGTGCAAGTTGTTATAGTAACACCAACAAATGGCTGTGAGTTATCTGGGAGTCTGGTTAGACACCAAACTCACGTTTGCTGAACCTATCAACCGTACTGCCATCAAAATTGGGAAAACAGTAGCAGCTTTGTCGAGACTCACTCCAAATGTCGGTGGTCAACGATCATCTGAAAGAATGATTTTACTGAGTATGTCCCACGCACAATTGTTGTACGCAGCACCTACCTGGCATTCGGTGATCAAAAACCACGAATTAGTTGCTAAGCTCACAGGAATACCAAGGAAGATGACGATAAGAATTTGCTGCGCCTACAGGACAATCTTGGCAGAGAGGAAGAGGGCGTGATAGCTGGAGTTCCACCGATAGATCTTGTGGTATCCAAAATTGCACAAGTAACCACTTCACAACTATATGCAAATTTCGATAACTAAGTTATCATCATCAATAGATGAACTACGCTCAATGAATTGTTACATGTTATTACAATATACAGTGCTTCTCAAAAGTCCGCTTCCCCCCCTCTTATTTTTGGAACGATTATACATAGACAAGTGAAATTCGGAAACGGAATATTAAAGATTGTAAACTTCCCTACTAGTGATGATAGATGACGAAATCGTCAAATATGACGTCACAAGGCCATTGTGACCAATAATTTCAAATGGAACCCTACGGCAAGCGACACCTCTTTTAAAAGGTATCGAAAAAACCTATTCAATGATACTCACTTTGTTTGTGTTTATGACAGTTTTGGCAACTCGCTTTTAGAAAACGCAAAGCTGTGATGAATTAAATCAGTTAATACTAAAATTCGAAATTCAAGTTCCGCCATTGGATAGTTGTCAAATAAGCTGACGTTATTGTTAGTCTCCTTAATTTGACGTTTTTGTAATTGTCCAAGTTTTTGTACATTCAATAATTTGTGTATTGTTGATCGAACGTTTAACTGTTTTAGCAGCTTTTGGTACTTTTAATATTTTTGTACATTTTAATAATTTGATAAACTGTTGTGAGCCGAACGTTTAAGTGCTTCAACAAACGAAATGGTACGTGCTTTAGGTGATAAAGTAGAAGCGATCCTAATTCTTGGTGAAACTGGACTAAATATTCATGCAGCAGAACGCATTTTTACACGCTTTATATTAGCTTCACTTGTATGTTTGTTTGTTTGTAACCGACTCCTTTGGGCACGATTTTCACCCACTTCCAGACGTCCGAATGATTTGAAATTTGGCAGGTGTACATAATTCCGGTGATAATGCATTGAGGAATTTTTGTGTGGAAAAAAAACGAAATGTCGGCTCCAATATGGCGTACAAGTTTTGTGATTATGGTACCATTCGCTTCAAAATTGGTATCTGAAGGTTTTCGTTGTCGGAGATTATGATTTTTTTGTCAAAATTGGGAAATTCGGAATGGCGGCTCCAAAATGGCGGCCGAGTTTTGTGATTATGGTCTGATTCTATTCAAAATTGGTATGTGGGGGTTTTGGGGTCGAATATTATGATTCTTTTGTAAAAATTTAAAAATTCAGGATGGCGGCTCCAAAATGGCGGCCGAGTTTTGTGATTATGGTCTGATTCTATTCAAAATTGGTATGTGGGAGTTTTTGGGGTCGAATATTATGATTCTTTTGTAAAAATTTAGAAATTCCTTATGGCAGCTTTAAAATGGTGGCCGAGTTTTGTGATTGTGGTCTGATTCTATTCAAAATTGGTATGTGGGGGTTTTTGGGGTCGGTGATTATGATTACCTGATTTGATAAGATTATTCCATTTTTTTATTTGCAAAACATAATACAAATAATAGTTTAAACAAAAACTGAAAAAACACGCTTTTATTAATAAACCATACTAAAAGTAGGAAATAAATAATAGTTTGAAAAAACTAAAAAGCACGCTTTTATAGAAAACCAGACTAAAAAAATAGAAAATAAGAAAAAAAAAAGTATTTCAAAAAAAGCGTGGGGTGCATGGTATCAATAATTATATAGTACATTGCACCCCACGCTTTGTTTGAAATAACATAAATTGTTTTCTTATTCTCAATTTCTTTAGTCTGGTTTTCTATAAAAGCGTGTTTTTTAGTTTTTTTAAACTACTATTTATTAATGAGAGGTTTCCCGATCGCCCCGTTTCGAGGACTTATTAAGGGAGCTCCTTCGTAAGTTTGGAACAACGGGTAGTATTAATGATGCGAAACGATCTGGCAGACCGCAAATTTCTGATGAGAAAAACATTGATATACTGGCAGAAGTAATAGTTAATCCTACTTCTTCAACAACTCACGTTGCATCTACCTGTGAAGTCAGTCAAAAACAAATTTCATCCATACAAATTAAAAATGGTTCATCAACTCTCAGACGACGACCCAGACCGAAGACTAGAATTTTGTGAAAATATGGAAACTTAAATTAACCAACAGCCAGACTATGTCAAAACAATTTGTTTTAATGACGAAAGTACTTTCTATCTGAATGGAAATGTAAATACACAGAATGTGAGGTATTGGAGTGACGCAAATCCTCACCTGTTTCGTGAAACACATACCCAATTTCCCCAGAAGGGGAATGTTTGGGCAGGTATCCTGGGAAACCACATCGTTGGGCCTCTTCTCACGAATACTAATTCGACTGGTGAGGTTTATCTGGAGCTGTTGCAAAACGCAATAGAACCGTTAATCCTTGAAATTTTGGAAGATAATCCAGATGAAGTCGGCAATTTTAAAATAACATTCCAACAGGATGGTGCTCCTCCACACAATTACGATGCAGTGAGACGGTATTTGGATGAGGAGTATCGTGGTAGATGGATTGGACGACGAGGTTCAACGGAATGGCCAGCTCGATCACCGGACCTCACACCTTTGGATTTTTTTCTGTGGGGGTACCTTAAATCGAAGGTTTACGCCACTGAATCTGACAATATTGACGTTTCAAAACAACGTATTGTTGCAGAATGTGAGGCTGTTTCCGCAGACACATTTGCAAAAGTACGAGAAGAGTTTAAAATAGGATATTCCACTATCAGGAAGTAAATGGAGGTCACTTCGATCAATTCCTTTCAGTAGATACTGATTCTTAAATCTGTAATTAATATCATACTGAATAGAATTTAAATTTTAAATTTTTACTAATGAGCCATTAAAACTGCCATTAACACAAACAAAATCAGTATCATTGAATAGGTTTTTTCGATACCTTTTGAAAGAGGTGTCGCTTGCCGTAGGGTTCTATTTAAAATTATTGGTCACAATGGCCTTGTGACGTCATCTTTGACGATTTTGTCATCTATCATCAATAGTGGGAAGTTTACAACCTTTAATATTCAGTTTCCAAATTTCACTTGTCTATGTATAATCGTTCCAAAAATTAGATGGGGGGAGCGGACTTTTGAGAAGCACTGTATATCTGGTATTTATATGGGGTTATTTTATTCTAATTACTGTTCCTTAAATCGCCAATGGGATCCTGATGGTTCTACGGGGATTGAAGTACAAGGTGGAATACATCAGTCCTCAATCCCCATTAAGAATATTTTCATTATGGTTTTTGTGGATAAATATACTCTCCAGGCAATCTGATTTTCTACTGTCGTTGACCGGTTTGATTATTTTCAAATGATGAATATTAATTTTGTGACCAGATTCGAACGTATGGTCTGCTTCACTTTACTTCAATAGGTAGCATGGGTCACATATATTCGTGGAATCTTCCAGAAATGGAACGTTTCGTCTGACCGTAATAGAGTTTGTCACAATTTTGACAGGTAATTGTATCCCGACTCATCCAGCACGTCAGTTTTGTCGTTCAAATTTCCTTATGCTGTTATTAGGATACAAAAAAAATTACTTCTTCTAGAAAAAGACCCAATTTTGCATGAATATTGTATTGAAATTCATAAATAACTGGTTTTTTTACTTCCAGGGAAAAAGCATCCTATAAAAAGGAAATTAGTATTTTATGTATTTAGTTATAAGGTATCAGCAATTTGCTTGGTTTTCGTTTTACGAGAATGTAAATGCGCCATATTCGTACAATGGTTTCGATGTACATCGTTATTCCGCATCTTTTGATTTGTCACCAAGCTCAGTGTGACATAACAATGTTGCAAAGAGCTTCATGAATTGAAAAAAAACTGCTTCGTAGTAAAATCGATTATTCGTTGATTTCGGTCCAGCGGTCCAGAACTAGGTAAGAATCCAGACTATCTACATACCCGGAGTAAGTCTGTTGCTATAGTGAATCCAGTAGCGGGAACAGTGTCACCGGAGTCGAGAGAGAAACGTGCTTGGACTTTTAATTAGATGCGCTGCCGAATCGATACCCGGACTCACCCAAACCCAAGACACTATCGACCCACGAGACCGCTATCTACAGACAACAGGAACAAACATGGAATTTTTATAAGACGGAAGAATATACAGGACGCTTAGGCGAATGTGCATATATTTGAGGAAAATGAATTGAGCCTGCGTTTCATTATATAATGAGACGTAATAATGTTTGACTATGAATGAACAGAATTGAGTGAATAGGTTCATTCTCTAGAAAAAATACAATGTATATGGAAATATGTATGTTAGTTTCATGATAATTTAACAATATGTAGCAAAAGGTTTGTTGTGACTTGGATTAGTTGAGTAAAAAAAAAAACATTTTTTTCCGACGTTTCGAATTTTAATGAAATCATCTTCAATAAATTGACATATGTTGAAAATGGTTGAAAATGATGGAAAACCAATAATTGAAACATTTACAATGATTGAAATATTGAAATCACTCACCAAAATGTGTTTCATCCGAGATTGATGCAATTAAAATATATTGATAAACAGACATGTTGTATACACCAAAAATGTTCTCCGCCTTTTTCCGTCCGGTAGACGGTTTTCGATTTAGAGAATAAAATACATTCATTTGCTTGTCCCTATTCGATTTTTTCTCTTAGTCTTAATTTCACAATTGTGGTAAGATTTTTATAATTTTATGGTAACTATTATTTATTTTTTGTAATGAGTACGCATAAAAATACATTTTTTATTTTTAAAACCGTAACTATTAAGAACAAAAAATACCAAAATCAAATTAACTGTTCAAAATGTCCACCTCCTGCAAGTATCCACGCTTCAGCCCTCCTTGTCATTGACCCGTGTACTCTATGGAAAATTCCTGGAGTATTCCTTATTGCTTCACAGGAAACTATTAGGCGGTTTCACTATTCTTCCTCAGTTAGAATTGGTTGACTGTACGCCAAAGTCTCGAGATGTCCCCAAAGAGAATAATCAAGACTGTTTAAGTCTGGGGATCTAGCTGGCCATGACTCTGTTCCCCCACGACCTATCCAGCGATTATGAAAGTTTTGGTTTAAATATTCGCGTGCCAGAGCACTAATATGAGCAAGTGCACCATCGTACATAAACCACATGCGATGAATATTGTTTTCGAAACAATTTTTCCAATTAAACTTTTTTGATAATAAGGGTAGTTTACTCTCGATTAAAATTCCTATTTTTTGTTCTCCCATGTGAACCGTTTGGAAAGTTTCCGCAATGCAACACTTTTTATCGGTTTTTTTTTTAAAATAGATAATAAAAAAGTTTCCATATGGTGCAAACATTCTGAAACTCATACAAATAAGTGTAAAACTCTGATTATTTATTCCAGATTTTGAAAACAGGGAAATATGTAATCACCGATACTTCACCTGTGTTCAGAGAAGTGGAATCTAACTCATTAACTTTTTTCCTTAGAGGCAATACAAATTACTGATCGATTGAATATTATTTCCACAGCTGAAAAATGATAATTTTTGTGCACGCAGTAAATTAATTTTTCGAATAATTTAATTTTTTTCATATTTTGGAAGGTTATTGTACCCATTGAAATCAGTCATCAATGACTTTCATCCCCAAAAAAAAAGCACCATCAATCATTCTGAATTCTCTCGAACAATCTTGTCTTCTCTTGTCGCGAGAAGCCCTTTTTTACAAGCTTTTATTTTAGTTTAACTTGTTAGTTCGTTCGTTCGTTAGTAAGGGACAAATCTTGCAAGTGAATTCAATTTGAAATTTGGTAGGTGTTCATAATTCTAGTGAAAATGCATTATGAAATTTTTGTTGTCGAAAAAAATAAAATGGCGCCTTCAAGATGGCGGACGAAATTTGTAATTAGGGTCCGATATCATTCAAAATTTATAAATTCAAGATGGCATCTCCAAGATGCGGGACGAGTTTTGTGATTATGGTCAGATTCTATTCAAAATTGGTGTGTGGGAGTTTTTGGGGTCGAAGATCATGATTTCTTTCAGCTCAAAACTTACAGGGAAGATACCTTGTAATAACGATGCTCTATAGGAAATGAACAGATTAAGGCGAACTGACCAAAAAGCAGAAAATAAAATAACTAATAAAAAACATTTTCGAAGACAAGCTTTTATTTAAGCCGTGTACTAAAACGTATAAAATAAGTTCAAGTGATCGCTGACATTGTTTTTTTTTTGTTGTTAAATTATTTGGTTTCATAAAGCTTGTCGCGCGAATTGTCATAAAATTAATACTTCGACAAGTTGTTACTTACCAACCAATCATTTTTCAATGAAATTATTTGGAACCTACTTTTATGAACACTTTGCGCGACAAGCTTTTCGAAACCAAATAATTCAACAAAAATAATTAAATCATTGTCAGCTCTGATGAACTTATTTTTATACGTTTCAGTACACGGCTTAAATAAATGCTTAGCTTTGAGAATATTTTTTATTAGTTATTTTATTTGTATTGTTCGACCCTATTTTGTCTTTTCTTTGGTCTATAGAAAAAACCCCCCTTGTCTGGAACAGCATGAAGCAATACCTACTTTCCAACATCAAATCACTGTATGTAGTGCGTTCAAAATTCCACATAGAATATTTTTATATTTCTTTATACGAATTTATTGTGTTCGGCAGGAGGTGATATCATAATGAAGTGATTTGATTGGTTGGATAATTATGAGGGCAATGATCCTCGTATATGTTATTATGCCCCTGGATACTACTCGAAATTCAATGAAAAAAACAACATAAATAATTCACAATCAACATCTTATCCAGTTTTGAATGTGATTCGGAAAATATTCTCATCAAATATCTTTCGTGCTAGAAGATTTTATCGCAAATGATTTAAAATTTTCCCACAAGCAATTTGCCTCTAGGAAATTCAACTTAATTTGCGGCCTTATTTTCAAAGATTAAACCACTCAAGCTTCGCTTTCGTGTTTTAACCAGATAATAAAACTAAAATTAAAAAAAAATTGGGTGATGAAATAAAAATAATAATAAATAAAAAATTCATGTTAACAGTCTGTCGTACGATTAATGCACATCATGTGCCAAACTGTAAATGTTCACCTAAACAAATCTTCATGTTTTATTTTAGTTTTTGTTTGTGAAATTTGAAATTTTGATGTTTGTAATGCCTATATATTTGTTTTTTGACATGTGTTCTATTATATGTGTATTTCATGCTTTATCGATAAGATCTAGTTTCTTTGACAATGAAGTATATTTTGACTTGACTTGACTTGACTTGTATTAAGGTGGTTATCAGGTTGGCATTCCGTCATTCTGGGTTGATGTGTTTTTTTTATAAATATAAAAGAAATATTGCAAAATGTGCGAATAATGATAACTGCAATGAAACAACTCTTTGTTCAGCCTCTCCATTTATCTAATCACGGTATTCCCTCAAATAATCACCTCAAACCATCCTGTATGTGGAACTAAAAAAAAAAAAGAATTATTCCATTTGATTGAAAACAATGATTTGAAACTCAAGAAAAGACACTCTGGGATCCAATTGTTTTATCTAAACCCGCCAACGAAATAAGCAATATATTCTGGGAGGTCTGTAAATCTAAAATTTTTATAGATAAAAATAAATTCGACAAAATTTTGTATAATAAAACTACCTTTCTTACAATAAGAGTTATCTCATGGATAATGTTGTTCACTCATAAACATTATTGGCACCCGCTTTGGAAAAATAGTGCCATTTAGGATTACTACCGCATATAAAAAAATAAGTATAGCTTAAAAAACACGCTTGTGCAGTGAACTAAAAAGTTGTAAATATTGTGAATGAAGTCTTTGAACAAACAATTGAGTTGTAAAAAAACGTGGGGTGCTTGATATCAGTTGTCTTGAATTTGTATCGCTAGCTATTCATAAAGGTCTTTTTCTACGACAACCTCGATAAATGTTCATTTTATAACCGTTACTTCAATCATAAATAAGCACATTTTGTACAGAATTTCATTTTTGCATCGGTTGCTAGGCAAGTTGCTAAGCAACAAATGCGAAATGGAATATTTCGTGTTAGGTCTAGGTTCACTCTAAAATCACGACGACTACGGCTTATCAAATTATGACGTCCAGCGACAAATTGATGAAATGTCAGCAGATCGTTTCTGTCAAAGTTTTAGTAGGTAACGAGTAATTTCATAGTTGTTTTTTATAAAAACTATTAATTAAAATGGAAACTGATAGTGATATTGACTCAGATTTGACACCTCCGAACATAATAGAAGCAGCGAAGGTAACAACACTGAATTTATTACCGGAAACGTCGAAGAGTATGTATCAACGCGCTTCTAACCTTTTTTTGAAATGGAAGGTAGATCAAAAGACAAAATCGTTTTCCGAGAACGTTTTAATGGCTTATTTTGGTGACTTAGCCAAAAAATTTAAAAGTTCCACTTTGTGGTCACACTTCTCAATGCTGAGAATGACTGTTAGTATCTACCTATAATGATATAGATATTGCCAAATATTTTAAACTGAAAGCATTCCGCAAGCGGCAGTCTAACGGCTACAAAACCCAAAAAGTCAAAGATCTTTACAGCAAATGACATCGATAATTTCATTGAACAGGCTCCAGATGAAATATATTTGGCAACAAAAGTGAGTTTTATATTTCCATTTGATGAAACATATGTTTATGTAAACTAATTTACATTGTAGGTTGCATTAGTTATGGGAGTAATGGGTGCATGTAGAAGACATGAATTACATAAAATGGAAATTACTCATTTCAATGATCTTGGTTCAGCTGTTTGAGTAACAATACCAGACAGTAAAACCAAAATAGTACGAAATTTCACTGTAACTGGCAAATTCTACGAAATTTATAAAAAATACGCAAATCTTCGCCCTCAAAATGCTAATGGTCTATGGTTTTTCATTAATTATCAAAAAGGAAAGTGTACCATTCAGAGAATAGGTCTGAATAAGTTTGGAGCTATGGGAAAAGACATTGCCAAGTATTTAAAATTGCCAAATTACGAATTATATACTGGGCACTGCTTTCGCCGATCCTCCGCAACAATTCTTGTTGATGCTGGAGGTGACATAACCACGTTAAAACGCCACGGTGGCTGGAAATCCACTACAGTCGCTGAGGGATATATTGATGAATCGAAGGAAGGTAAGCTTGACAAAGCAAATGAAATTGCAAATGCAATACAGAACATACCATCAGGCATACCAACGAATTTAGAAATGGAAAATCGCGAGAAGCCGTCTACTTCAACGTCGACAAATTATCAATTTCGAAAAGAATTAAGTATTCAGCAATCAAGTTCTCCAAATATGATATTCAATAATAGCACATTCAACTCTAATTAGATACATACATACATTTATAGGCTTCTATTTCTGTGGACCTATTAGAAATAGCAATAAAGAAAATATTTACATATTTCTTCAATTTATATTTTAATTCTGATAGAAAGCCCATTAGCGGCGAATTCGGAGTAATGAAATATCAGTTTTTTTTATTGGTGCCCCTTTTTACCCATTTAAAGCACGCCTCAGCGTGTTTAAATCGAACTTTAAAAAACGCGCGTTTTTTAAAGGTAACCATGACAACATCAACAAATCGAGAAACGTGAAGTCTAAATGACAAATTTTTGATTATTGATCTGACAGGAGTACCTTGTAACGTCAGATAAAATATTTCTAACAATTCGTTCATTTATATGTGCTCTTCCATCCATTTGATGAACTTTTCTATATTCTTTTTATATATATCACTGGATTTTCGCGGTATTAACCGCGATTCTGCCTCACTATTCAAAAAATCGATATTAGAATCATTCATTTTTGAGCTCTGGTGACAACAAATATTGATCTTTGGTAACAAATTGCAAATGAATGTTTTTCTCATTTCCATGACAACGAAAGGTATACTGATGTCACATCACGAATTCAACCTTCTTGCATTATTAGTTCTTATTTCTATTTTTTGTAGTAATAATACCAGTATATATGATTTCAAAGTGCACCAATAAAAAAAAATAACGTAAAGTATTCGTGGATAACTGGTCTTAAAAACACTTGCTCTATTTCGAGCACTCCGGCTGCGCCGTCGTGCTCGAAAAATCGTGCGTGTTTTAAAGCCCTTTTTATCCACTTATACTTTAATATACTATTCTTTCTTCCAAAGTTTTTGCAATGTATGCATGTATTAAACGTGAACGATATGTTGTCATAGAAAAAGTATAGTATGCAACTCGCAACAAAATGGCCATTTTGCACTCGTACGAATTGCAGCACTTGCCTTCGGCTCGTGCTGCAAATTTCATACTCTTGCAAAATGGGCATCATTTTGTGCTCATTGCATAATATACTATTATGACCCCACACTTTTCTTTACATAGTTAATTTTTTGGTCAATGACTTTATTCTTATTTTCAACTTCTTAGTTCATATTGTTCCAAAAGCGTGTTTTTTTAAACTATAATTTGATTTTTAACTTCTGAGTGTGTGCTAGAAAAGCGTGTTTTTAAACTTTCCAACTACGGGAGAAAACTAATCGATTAATTGATCCACATGAGAAGTTTTTACCAACTTAAAGATGTGGCTCTTCGTGCTGAAGGAAGAATTATCGATGATAACCGAATATCTCTAGGTATCACTACTGATAATCCATCTACTTCTCTCGCTATTACGCAATGACAGTATGCAAGGAAACATACACCCACGTTACGTACTTTACTTTGTTAGACCCGACCTTGAACCTACATCGGTAATTAGCAACATGCTTCTGCATTTATGCTAATGCAGGATGACTCAGATCGAAATCGATGTACAACCTGTTAGACAAGTAGAGGGTGATTTCGCAGAATCGAATATTTTACGTTGAATTAGGCATTTGAAAGCACCCGTTCTTTCGGCGTGCAGACACTCTCTATAAGCCTTGTCATGGAAATAATGCCCTGAAGCTATGAGCGCACTTAACTGGAGTATTGTCGAGTCCCCTTTAGCTTAACGTAACCGTTTTCCGAGGCAATCCAATTGCTCGATAGCTCGAAATTTTCTGATCATAGGGGATCTTCGACAGAAATCGAAATTGCTGCTTCAAAGGACCCAAAAATTACTGACAAAATCAACTTTAGTATAGTATTTCTAATCCCAATTGGACCGACATAAAAAGTTTCGAGAAGCAATTCTCTTCCACACGACAGAACTTTTTTATGATTGTACCAGGAACGTTTTGAAAGTAAAAACAGTGGTAGTATACAAATTTCCCATTTGCCGGGCAGTGCATATGAACACTCCTCGTAGTGCTCTTATTTTTATTGCCGTTCCAATTGGGATTGGAATAACCATTCTACAGAAAAACTAACACTGTTTCCATGTAAACTAAAATGAATTTTGCTGGAAAGGAAGTTGGAATTCATCCATTTCTGTTCCTGGCTTCACTGAAAGAACTCGTGGGTTTATTCGAAAACTCCTGACAATAAATTCACAGAAAACCCTTTTGTTTTCTTCTCCTATCATGAAAATCCATGGCATCTTTTCGAAATATTACATATCAGTAATTACGCGATATATGTTACAATCAAATTTACAAAATAAATTCAATAGATTCTCAAATGCGTTTGGACAAGCACATATAAAGCATTACAATATTGTAAACTGTAAAAATATCAGTTGAAAATTTCATATAATTCGTTGGTTGAATCACATTTCCAATATACAATCCTCAGTTGAAGAAGCGTAAATTACAGAATTTCCTGCCATTGTATACAAACAACAATCATTCACGAAAGGACCAGAAAAAAGGATGAACCAAACCTTCAAGAAACACAATTGCCGGTTCAAACGAACCAAAACAACAACATTCAATCATTAGAATAGAAATTAAAGTAATGAAAATGGTTGGCAAGATCCCACACCAAACAAACTATGTTAATGTAATAAAATGACTTAACAAACAACTGAAGAAGCCCCCCGCTAGGAGCGAAAAATTTTGTTAATATATGAAAAGATTTTTTTCTACGACAACATCGATAAATGTTCATTTTTAACCGACGAAACCAAAAAGGTGGAGGTTCTCTACTCGACCCGTATATTTCATATAACCATAACCTCAATCATAAACAAGCACATATACAGTGTGGTAATGTAGCAAATAGACAAAACGAGTCTGCAAAGCCTAATGGCTGTGTGCAGAGTAAGTATTCACTTTAATAAAATGAAAATTGTAGCACATTTTGTACAGAATTTCATTTTTGCATCGGTTGCTAGGCAAGTTGCTAAGCAACGAATGCGAAATGGAATATTTCGTGTTAGGTCTAGGTTCACTCTAAAATCACGACGACTACGGCTTGTCAAATTATGACGTCCAGCGACAAATTGATGAAATGTCAGCAGATCGTTTCTGTCAAAGTTTTAGTAGGTAACGAGTAATTTCATAGTTGTTTTCTATAAAAACTATCAATTAAAATGGAAACTGATAGTGATATTGACACCTCCGAACATAATAGAAGCAGCGAAGGTAACAACACTGAATTTATTACCGGAAACGTCGAAGAGTATGTATCAACGCGCTTATAACCTTTTTTTGGAATGGAAGGTAGATCAAAAGACAAAATCGTTTTCCGAGAACGTTTTAATGGCTTATTTTGGCGACTTAGCCAAAAAATTTAAAAGTTCCACTTTGTGGTCACACTTCTCAATGCTGAGAACGACTCTTAGTATCTATAATGATATAGATATTGCCAAATATTTGAAACTGAAAGCATTCCTCAAGCGGCAGTCTAACGGCTACAAACCCAAAAAGTCAAAGATCTTTATACCAAATGACATCGATAATTCCATTGAACAGGCTCCAGATGAAATATATTTGGCAACAAAAGTAAGTTTTATATTTCCATTTTATGAAAAATATGTTTAAGTAAACTAATTTACATTGTAGGTTGCATTAGTTATGGGAGTAATGGGTGCATGTAGAAGACATGAATTACATCAAATGAAAATGACTCATTTCAATGATCTTGGTTCAGCTGTTTTAGTAACAATACCAGACAGTGAAACCAGAATAGTACGAAATTTTACTGTAACTGGCAAATTCTACGAAATTTATAAAAAATACGCAAATCTTCGCCCTCAAAATGCTAATGGTCTATGGTTTTTCATTAATTATCAAAAAGGAAAGTGTACCATTCAGAGAATAGGTCTAAATAAGTTTGGAGCTATGGAAAAAGACATTGCCAAGTATTTGAAATTGCCAAATTACGAATTATATACTGGGCACTGCTTTCGCCGATCCTCCGCAACAATTCTTGTTGATGCTGGAGGTGACATAACCACGTTAAAACGCCACGGTGGCTGGAAAACTACTACAGTCGCTGAGGGATATATTGATGAATCGGAGAAAAGTGAGCTTGACATAGCAAATAAAATTGCAAATGCGATACAGAACATACCATCAGGCATACCAACGAATTTAGAAATGGAAAATCGCGAGGAGCCGTCTACTTCAACGTCGACAAATCATCAATTTCGAAAAGAATTATGTATTCAGCAATCAAGTTATCCAAATATGATATTCAATAATTGCACATTCAACTTCAATTAGATACATACATACATTTATATGCTTCTATTTCTGTGTACCTATTAGAAATAGCAATAAAGAAAATATTTACATATTTCTTCAATTTATATTTTAATTCTGATAGAAAGTTCATTAGCGGCGAATTTGGAGTAATGAAATATCATCAGTTTATTTCCTTCAAAGTTTTTGCAATGTATGCATGTATTGAACGTGAACGATATGTTGTCATAGAAAAAGTATAGTATGCAACTCGCAACAAAATGGCCATTTTGCACTCGTATGAATTGCAGCACTTGCCTTCGGCTCGTGCTGCAAATTTCATACTCGTGCAAAATTGGCATCATTTTGTGCTCATTGCATAATATACTATTCCATTCATTGAAATATCAAAAAACCCAAGAACCACGAACCAACTACATAAAATCAGGATTCGAGAACCTCCCCAAACCAAATATATACATAATTTTTACTGGTTTTTCTTATATCATTCCCGTGTCATTCCTTATTTTGATTGGTCATTTTAATAATGTTCTATCTATCTTTCGTCATGATTTCGACCTATTTCATTCAATGATTTTATAAAAATGTCATTTTATATCCTACATTTTGAAAAAACGTTCCTGTAGATCATTATCATAATCCATGTTTTAATTATATTGGAACTTTCCAGATATGTATCATCCAAATATTTCATAGCTGATGTGAGCCTGGATTGAAGGAAAATATAGGGTTCTGAAATGATTTACGTCAAAAATTATTTTCAAATGTTTGGATCTTATTCTTTCAACAATATTTTTGATTTGCAGGTACCATTTCAGAACTATTATTATTCACAATCATTTTATTTGCTGCAACTCTCTGGTATGGATACATTATATATTGTGAACGGACCAAAATCAAGTGGGGTATTATCAACATCACATGATGTGAAATAAAAGTATTAAGTCTCATCACAGTTCACTGTGAGGGTATTCAATCAAAACTTGTTTATTCATCTGACTCCTACTTCTTTTAGTTATCACTACTTTTTTCTGTATATCATTGTTTTTTCATGAGCAAAACCTCCTAGATCAATATCAAATTCCAGAGCACTTTCTCATAAAAATAAAGACAGAGGGCCCAGTACTGTGCCCTAGGGTACACTGAAGGATATTAGCATTAGTGAAATCGTATTGTCATTAACTTAATTAATGTATTGACAACGTAACGATACGGTTTCCATATTTCATCATACTTTGCATTTGAGACCGTATGTTTTCAGTTTTTTAACAACTGATGGATTGAATCGAAAACTTCAAGATACATGAAAACATATAGTAGCATATTGCCCTTTCGTTTATAAAACCAAACTGTATCTTGATAATATATTGAATGTATCTTAAAAATGCACTGTTAGATTTTCAATGATTTCCTCTATCATTTTCTAGGAGTTCGAAATCAACGATATCGAACAAAAGATGGTCATTTTAGTTCAACCATCCCATTTATACAAGGGGTTTGATTACTCCAACTGTGTTAGACACCAAAAAACAACCTGTATCTGATACTCCTTTATCAAGTCCGTGAGAGGACTAGTAGTAGTAGGTAGAAAGAAAGAGTTTCATAAGCATTTTTTTGTTGAAAAATAATTTCTATTGATATTTCATAAAACATAAATATGGCACTTTGCAACCATACGTATGTTTTTTTTTTCAAAAAATATCCCGCTTTTACTATGCAAACAATAGTTGTATTTACATTCAAAGGAATTCTCAAGCAAATTGAATTCGAGAGGAGTCCTTTCCTACGTTTTCTACATGAATATAAAATTATGGAGGCAGAAAAAAGGGTAATTTTTTGTTAAAAAAGAAGGTTCATTTTTCAAAAAATTTCTATTGATATTTTAAGTTGATCCCAGCTGAATGTTATTCATACATAAATATGGCATTCCGCACCCCTGAATTTTGTTTTCGAAAAATATACCGCTTTTGCTAAGCTAATAGTAATAGTTTATGTAACAAGTTCGCAAAGTGAATGTTTAAAGACGAGGCGCCAGCCGAGTCTGGAATATGATGTTCGCTAGAGCCATTTGCGTACGTGTTGCATATAACATTTTTTTGTATTAGCTTTCCAAATGAACAGAACATAAATGCTACACATATTTCTTCGCCGTACATACATTTTCAATCACCATCCTTACGGTAGTGTAAGGAAGTTGTGCAAAAATGTAGCAAGCGATTGCTTATCAATTACACATTTATCAAATACTCCTCAAATATTAGTGTTCATTTTTTATGAAATAAGCATAACAAAAGAGTATTTTGAAAAAGATGTATACTGTCAATACGAAATATCAATTAATCTATAGTTCACTGCGTCTCCGGGAACGTTTTTGAAATGTTAATTATAAGTTTTCTGAATAAACAAAAATTGTCCTATAAAATGTTGCCATGACGACTTTACCAGCCTAGTTGGGTAAAGTGGTATTCTGCGGACTATTTTCAGTATCCAGTAGGCATTTTGTGGAGCGTGTGCAGAAAAATATTTTATTAAAGCGAGAAAAGGAATTCTCAAGCAAACTGAATTCGAGAGAAGTTCCTTTCTACGTTTTTTCCATTGATCAAAATTCAAGTACAAATATTCTATGAATTCTAGTCAGAAAAGAGGTTTCCAGTATTTTTTGTTGAAAAATGGGTTCATTTGCAAAACAATTTCTAATGATAATTCAAGTTGAGCCAGGCTTAATGTTATTCATACATAAATATTGCATTCCGCATCCCTACGTATGTTTTTTTTTGATAAAAATTCCACTTCCGCTAAAAAAAATATGTTATTTATGAGAAGAAGAAATTCTGAAGTGAACTGAACTCATGATAGTTTTGAGAGTTTCATTTCTCCAATGATACCAATGTAAGTACAAATATGCTATGAATTCTACACACAATAGGGATTAAACGATGAAAAAAGATTTATTATCAATTTTAATTAAATAATTTTTCATTGAAAAAAAGGTTAATTTGCAAAACAATGTCCATTGACATTTTCAGTTAAGCCAGCTGAATGTTATTCATACATAAATATTGCATTTCGCATCCCTACGTTTTTATTTTTAATTTATTTTTATTTTATTTTGGTATGCAAAAAATAATATTATTTCAAAGTAAAAAGTAAATTTTCAAGCAAACTGAACTCAAGAGAAGTTCGTTTTCCCCATCAATGGCAATTTACAGACTTGTCAAACCTTGAATATAAACTCAAAAAATTTGTGAGAGCTCATGTTAGAAAATATAAAATCTGTGTGATTTTTTGGGGTGAGTTAATTGCTTCACGTTCCGATGTAATGGTGATTATTCTTGTTTTTACTTCTTGGGAACAATCCCAGTCCATGTTTTTTCTTATACCATCATATTGACATTTGGGTTCAATTCATAGGGGTGAATCAGAAATACGAATGGCAACAATCTAAAATGAATCTATTAGATTAGGATTAATAGAGCGAAAGAAACATCAAGGGGCCCGTATTTTTTTATTCTCTCCTGATAAATCATATGGGTGCCGTGGGCACGGATTGAGTCAGGAACTATTCATATAATCATCAAAGTGTCTCGTATTTTGTCATTCGTCAAGTACGTTACATGAAATATAACACCAGACGAAATATTAGAATATGATGAATAATTATCCGTTGCGATTATGTTTGTTACGCCAAAGAAAGTAAAAATGTTTTGTTGATAATGGACGAGGTTGAATGAAAATTCAATAATAATTTTAGTGCACTCTTGATTATATCTGGAAGATAACTTTTCTAGGAATGAATTATAATAGGAATATCTATAAAAATCGTTTCTGGAAAATACTTTGAATTCTTAAGTATATTTTTGTGAAAATGACTCGAAATTGACAAATTTTGATATTCAATATAATTACGAAATGAAACTCTTGTAGGCACTAGTACGAAACATCGAAGTTTAGGTAAGAATAATTTTTTATATTTATTCTCGCTTATCAAAGACTTATCGCAAAAATTTCAAACAAAAAAATCTGTTGAATATACAACGTGAGTAAAGTATTATCAGAGTAACGAGCATTTCTTTATGAGGGATCGTTTCTGCATATCGGAAAACTAAAAATTGTTTTTGACATATGTCACGCGATCACCAATATAGCGGCAATTCTAGAAAATTCTTACGAATTGGCAAAAAGTGGGGTTGTTTTTGAAGATAGGAAAAAAAATTTAATTGAATAAGTTTTAAACAATTTAATCTTAGGCCCATACACGAAATTTGAAATAATTAAAATTTTTGATGTTGAAAAAAAAACTTTTTTTTTCGTCTCAAGTAACTTATGACTTTTATTTTAAACATTTTCAATCAATAAAAAGAATCTTCTTAGGTTTGTTTCAAAAAGCTAGTCCAAAATTCAAAAAACTGGTTTTCAATATGACTCTTGCTGTTGCAATGGTCCATATCTTACAACTTCGTTCAATGTTTTTATTAATTTTTAAATTTCAAAGTTATCTACTTTGAAAATGGATGCTTATCTCTGTATCTTTCCCGATCTTTTCTTGACTCATTTCTGTTATGATCGTATGACTAGAAATTCATTGTGTACATTTCCAATAATGGTTATGGGTTATAGTCCTTCTGCCTTTCAACAAGCTTAACCTCGGTTCCTTCATACATTCATCCATTTCCAATAATAAATCAGTTTCGATAATGTGAATGTCGTATCAAAGTTATCTGGATTTGAATAAAACTTTTCATTACAAAAAAACACATTGATTTACGAACAGAAGACATATTCGATTCCTGGTCGACTTTTGATAAAATAATCATTATGTATTGAATGAATGTAATTTTTTGTGGAGGAACAATCTTTCTTGACATGGTTTTGTTGGTAACCTTCCACAGTTTGAAAATGAAAATATAATCAGGAAAATCTCTACAAGTAGAAAGGGCAAACTAATTATTTCACCACGATAATTCACTGTGTTCACCAAATTATATTTCCTAAAGAGAAATGATTCAATTAGTCAGTAACTTGCCGTATCCTGAATATGCCTATCAAGGAAATAGTGAAATTCAAAAGATACTTCTCTATAGAGTTTTTGATTGAAGTTTCGTGGACTATATCTGCCCCCGAACTCAAAATCTTCCAAATCTCCTTTAATAGTTTGAATAATTTGGTTTTATCTCTTGCAGTGTCGTATTGCTCATTTGATATATGGGGTGTTGTACAGATCAGTTCATTAGCATTCTGCCATTTCTCACTCCTTCTCTAAGTAGAGGTAACCACGTATGGTCCATTTCAACTGAATTTGTTGAAAAGCAGTTGTTATTGGACATAATTTTCTCCTCTCTTGGTGTAGTTCTTTCATCAAGTTTTCTGTCCCATTCCATTCAATCGTATAATCGCCATTGGATATGTTCTGCAATTTCTCATCCGGTTATTTGTCGATTTCTGATGTTCACTTTGGCGCACTTCTAATGGTCTTGACGTTTCACCTATATAACTATCACCACACGAACAAATTATGTTGTAAACACAGTTTTTGATACTTTCTCCGGCGTTTTTTGGTTTTGTTTGTGTCAGTATAGATCTCAGTGTGTTTGTTGTTCTAAATGATGTTCTCACATCATACCTATGTCCAATCCGTTTGATCTTCTCAGATAATCCGGTGACATAAGGTATTATGTTGGTTGTGAAATGCCTAGGTGGTGGCGGTATTCCTGTTGGTTGTGTTGATTGGTTGTTTGGTGGATTGTTGTTTTCAATGTCAGTAATTGTTTTTTCCACAAACTGATCCGGATATCCTTTTTCCCTGAGAACAGATTTAGTGAGGTTTATTTCTTGAATGATTACAATTAAAATTAAGGTTCTTTAGAATTATATCTTTTTCCTTTTCAATTTAACTAATATTTGCCTTACCTTCCTGGATCCTATAATAAAAAAAAAATTATTTCATTTTTGACTTTGTCATACGACATATGTGAAACCGTTTTTTTCGATATTCGATATGCCGAAACAAACAGACAATTACAGTTTTACAATTTTATAATAGTATATTTAGATTTATTTTTGGACAAGTGAAACAGGATATATCTTGTTCCTGACGAAAATCATAAGGATATGTTGTTTCGACTTTTCTGACAATGATCCACACAGAAGCCCAAAAGGATCGTTTAATAAAACGGAAGAAATATTTCCGACGGCAAGAATTTTAATCCAACCCATATGTTTAAACGTTGAGGAAAAGTTCATTCACTTTCTCCCTATTGAATAATTCATATATCGATCCACCTCAGTCTGACCTTTCTGCTTTTCTCATATTAAGTAGCTTCCCAGTTTTGGGCTCAAAACCCAAGGTCAGAATGATATTTTCGAATCCGAATTTGTCTTGCAAGATTTGTAGGTGTGTTTCTTCATTTGCCATCCATTAGGGGATATTAAAAGGGGTGGTGGCATGTTCGGGGAAGGACATCACGACGAATAACGATCCGGGGACAGAGTCCGGGTGCTCTGGAGTCCCGGAATGGGCGAGCGCGCGCTTGCTTTCAGGTGACGGGGCAGGTGACCGGCGCATGCGCCATATTAAAAAGTAAATATCGGCCTTGGGAAACGGGTGCATCGCCTGATTTGCCTTGCAAATCGACCAGCCCTTGCTTATTTGAGAGATTGATGAACTTCAAATAGACGTTGAGTGTTTGACGATACCAATTCCATAATATCAGGCTGATGTCCTGGTTTGCTTGCAGGATGCAAACTTGGACTGGATATGGGACGGAGCTGTTCATTATGTCTATTTGATCCGTTGATGATCCATCTAATCACTTTAATAATAATAATAATGGTATTTATTCACAAAATAAAGTGTACATTGTTGGCTTATATGGTATGTGCGGAATAATACCTATGGTTTCGATAAGTGCGAGACCCTTGTTTCGAAGGAATTAAAAATGAGATTCAATAACAAGTTCATAATAAACCCTAGACATAGCATATACTAAGGAGTTGAAACTAGGGTATATAAAATATAAAATTTTAAACTTGAAATAAAAAATACAATAGAATACAATGCAGAAATTGATAAAATTGGACGTTGGGACTCTCACATTATTAATACGTAACACTTTGAACGATATCGTTCAATTGTAACACAGTAATCATGTGTTCAGCTGCTTCTTGGGGAGAGGCAAAATTGAAAGCAGAAGAAGACCTGAAAAAAATGGAGGATTGGTTTAGTGCAATGGACCTGACATTGAACTTAGAAAAAACTAAATCGATAACTTTTTCTTGCAATAAAATCAACTCACCTAACATACAAAATTTAATAATACCCGGTAACAACCAGTTGGTAGATTCTATAACGTATCTTGGAATAGAAGCGGATACATATCTGAAGTGGGATATTCATGTGAATAAAAGGGTAAAAAACTGAGATTCTTTTTACCTTCAAGCAGTTGAAAAATATCCTCGATACCAAGATGCTAAAAATAATATACCATCCTCTCGTCGAGTCACATATACAGTATGGTATTCCAGGATGGGGAAGAGCATACGAATGTCACCTGAAAAATTTAGGGATCCAAAAATATTTCCTGAAAATTCTATATGACAAAAATAGACTTACCCCACCGAGTGTCTTTTCAGTAAAATTCCCATTTTTAGTATAGCAAAATTATATTTTTACAAAATATTATGTATAAAAAAACTTAGTAGCTATCTCCCACGAATATAACACAGGATACAAAAAGGTGCAGAAAATCGAAACTTGAAAGTAACGAAATCAATCAGTCAGAGGTCTTACCTCTACCCTCCCCTCAAATATATTCCCAAGTACCACAAAACATAGAGAATATAAATAATAATCAGTTATACAAAAAAAAATCAAGGATTGGTTGAGAAGTTTATTTATCGATAATTTGAATAAAGTCATTAATACAAATACCAGATGATAAATAATATTATGAATTTTGGTAAATGGGTGTTAGATATTGTTGAGAATTTTTTTTTCTTTTCTTGCATATATTATTTACTTATACATTACTTATACGTTACTTATGCTTTACCTATACTTTTACCTAGACTTATATTCATATATCATATTTTGTATGTGTGCGTATATATGTTCTGAGCAATAACATAACTACGAGATAAATATGCGAATGGGATACTCCCACAACAAGGAAACTTCTTGGGAGCCACTGAGTTTATTCAAAATCGAGTAGATGAAAAGTATTATTGTATCGCATTGTATCTAATTTTTGTTGTCTTACATCAGTGAATAAACTCATTATTATTATTATTTAGTAAAATATAGTTTTGGGTATATATTTTTCCCTTGTTTCGGAGATTTTCTCAATGGTCATTTTAGCTTATGAATTGAATTTTGTTTCAGATTTTTTTATACCTCATAGTGCTGAAGACGAAACAATAAAGTTTCGAAGCGTCGACAATTTGGAATTTAGTTTTCTTTTTCATTATTCCGATCAAAGTCGCGCCGAATCAACTCTTGAAAATATAATTATTGAATTCAGAAAATTGTCAATACTTTTGGTATATGTCTAAAGTAAGAATAAAAGTTGCTATATACTTTTTTGAATCTCTACACTATGTTTGTCAATAATTTTCCAACGAAAATTAATTAGTTATTGTTGAGACTATAAGTGGAATTTGAATCTTGTGCCCCAATAAATGACCCCTAATTCTTGGGTGATTATCATATTGAAATATTCAAGGATATACCAGAAAAAAACAATAAACCTCCGCTTGAATCACTCTCAGTAGTTCACCAAATGTTAATTCCCCTTTGAAACATTATTCGATTCTTTCAAGTGTATGTGGAGTTTATTGAATTCATCAAAACTTCTGAAAAATGAAAAGTTTTTAAGAAAAATTTAACAGACGAAAAAATAAACTGAAAAGCGAAAAATAAAACAAACCTTCTTAGTCTTAATAACTGAGGTCCTAAATTCTTGAGTGGCAAATAAATTACGTAACGCGTAAGATAATGGCAGCATCCCTTTGCCGGAAATTGGCGAGCGTTCCCGAAATCAATATCAGCGAGACAGCTACCCCAACGGGTACACACATGAGGGCACACTTTGTTGCGAGCGCATTTTTGGAATGTTTTTGTTTATCGCTGGTGATTTCACGTTGCATTTCTATGCTAATGCTTCATGATTATTTCGTTAAAATAATTTAATGATCTTCGTTGATTTTTTTTTGACGCCGACTCAAAATTGGTAACCTACATCAGTTTAAGAGCTTAGTTATTGAAAGTTATTATTTCAGCATATGTGCTCAAATAAGAAACTTTAGAAAAAAGAGGAATTTTGATTTTTCCTAATTCGGCGAGGTTAGGTAATTAATTTCGGATAAAATTTCGATATTTTTACCATTGATATTGAAAGTATTCAAATGACTCAGATTAGTAGCTCAAATACTGAAGATATGATCATTGCTTTCCTTTTGTTGTAATTATGTTTCAGTTCATTCAATTTCAGGTATTTTTCGATATTATTCAGCGAATTGTTTATATTTCTGATTACATTCAAGCTTAGCATCAGAATCACAAACACTAAGGTATCATCGGCGATGAGATTCAAAGTATGTGTACCTGGTATATGTTATTTAAATATATGATGAATGAAAGTGGCCCCAGAACGCTTTCTTAGGGTACTCCTATTTTATTTACAATTTTGTCAGAAGGAATATTGTTCATCTTGATGCATTGGAAACAATAATTAAGGTACCTTCCACCAATTCTGGAAAATTCGTGGAGAAAAACAAGAAACCAAATTTACATTGGTTCACGTGCAAATTCTTGCCAAGATCACATATGCACGCATAAAAATACATTTTGATTTTCATAATTGATCCTTCAGAATCGCTGGTGGATCAAAAGAACTCTTCTTGCATCATGATATACTGTTTAAATTCCCATATATAAGGTAGTGTTAGGAAGCTATGCAAAAATGTAGCTAGTGATGGTTTAGCACTCGTTTGTCAAATTATCTAACTCAAATACTTGAAAAATTGTTTATTGTTCCTGCTCCAAGAGAATATTTCGGAAAAACGTGTGCTGTCACTACAAAACTTCAAATAATTTATAGTTTATTGCGTCTTCTGAGACGTTTTTAGGGTATTGATTGAATTTTCACTTGTAATACCACTAGAGGTTGGATTATTTCCGGAAATTTTTTCGAACTCATGAATATTTTGAAAATATTCATGAGTAAGAAAATTTCACACCAGATTGTGTTTGAAAATTAAATAATTTTAGAATTTATTTTCTTACTCTCAACAATGCCAATTAAAATAATAATTTTATGAATTTTTCATAGGTAGGTACATATTATAAATGCAGTTTGGCACCAATGGATTCTTAGCTTATAAATTCTTAATTTCTACTTATTGTAGTTGCATGAAAATACCGGTTTAGAACGTAGCATATTATATTCTAATATTTTATATCAATCTTGGGTTACTACAAGTAGTAGAGAATCATTATTTTATCAATTTTTCATATAGGTACATACATAGATTTAGTGTGCTTTGCAGTTTCGGCAGCAATGCCTTCTCAGCCTATTAGATATTGATTTCTACTTATTGTAGTTGCACGGAAATACCATTTTACAATGTAGCATATTATATTCTTCAATTTTTTATCAACTTTGGGCTACTACAAGTGGTAGAAGTTTTTTATATAGGTACATGAACAGGTTTAGTTTCGTCACCAATGGATTCTTAGCCTATACCTAAATTGTTGATTTCTACTCATTGTAGTAGCACAAAATCACTATTTTAGGACATAAAATATTATATTCTTCCATTTTAGCCTATAAATTGTTGATTTCTACTTGTTGTAGTTGCATGGAAATAACATTTCAAGATTGAACATTGTTCATTTTTCAATTTTACATAAATTTTGAGTAATTACAATTGGTAGAAAATTGCTTTTTTTGCGTTTTCATTAATTTTCTATGCGCTTTATTGCATAGCATTCATAATCAGCGTCAGCGAACTCGTGTTTTGTAGTAAAAAAAATAATGTGCAGTCAAAACGAACGCAAATTCTTTTGTTTGAAAAATATATCGATTTGAAAATTATGCTGTATGTAAAATATGCATAAAATTGTCTGATGTAATGATGAATCATCGTACTATGTCTTATTTATCCGCATTAATAGAAGATTGTGGTTTCTATTCAAAGGAAGAAAATTTATTTCGATTGGTTCAGGAATATTTGCTTGTATACTACTCAAAAATTAAAAAGTGCTTAATGGAAAAATGGTGAATAAAATAGTGTCTAAATATTATATATATTTTATTACACATATATATTCAATTCATTCAATTCAAAGTCCAGATTTTTCGCCTTTAAGGAGAAAGGATGTGTCCGAAGAATATAGAAAACATTTCAACTATGTAATTGAAATGTATCAAAATTAAATAAACAAAGAAAAACCAGTATTGTCAAAAAATATTATTCTGACATTGAAACGTCAAAAAATACGTTGCCATGGTGATCTGTCAAAAAAACCATTAATTAATGGTGTGGAATTTTCTGAATAAATAAATTTCAGTACGCTAAAGTGTTGCCATGACGACTTTGAGTTCATGTCCGCTAAAGTGGCATTTTGGACTCTATTCAGTGTCCAAAGTAGGCATTTTGTGTAGGGTGTACAAAAATCACTTCTGAAAACGGTCTCTCGAATATTTTCACAACATCGTTCTGAATTCATAAAAATGAATTCAAGGGAACTGTTTATGAGATTCTTTCAACTTCTGAGAATAACGGCAAATCATAATCTTAATAAAAAATGATGCCAAATTTTTCGATTAATTTCCTGCAAACAAAAAGGAAAAACAAAAATGTAGTCGCATGAAAAATAAACATCAGATTTCATTTATTCACACTTTCCTCATAGAGATAATGTTTGATTGTTAATTCCATATATTTAAAATAACATATTCTCCTCAACCAGTATACTTTTGTGGATGTTATTCGTTTTTTTATGTAGATCATTGAAAGATCATATTGAATTAAAGAACGAGCATCTAACAATTTTTCATTCATACGTTATTCTATATAATTGAAACGTCTAAATGCTATAAATGTATCGAAAATGTTGGAATCTTAATTAAAAATGACCAACAGAATCACAGTACATGCATAGAAAAATAATTTATCAATGTATGCGGGATTAATAAAAATGATTCAATTGATTTTCGACATTTTTTCCACTTAATTAAATGAATAGGCGGGTAATTTGTTGTTTCACTTCGAGTCTGCATGTGATAGGATTTTTTGTAGTGGATAGGAATGAACCATTCAAAGAATAATAATTCATACACTCAGTTCAACGACTAGACGTGATACTTAGAATGAATGTTTTTTTCAAACTATTACTCAAAATTTAATTGCTAATCACTATGTCTTCTTCTCTATACCGGGTGTCAACGTATTCTTTAGACGAGCCATGGTTTTCAGAGTTCCGAGGGTATGAGATTCAAATTTGACAAGGGTGTTGGATTCAGGAATTGGAAATTACTTCAATATTTCATATTATTTAAAACTCTGAGATGCACTATCAAGAGGGACATATCAATATCTCATTCGAATTTTGTAAGAACTGCTAAACACGAATTACAGAATAATCCAAAATTGTTTTGGTCCTATATGAATACTATGAAGAATAAATCCAGTCTCCCAAGCTCAATGATATTCAATGATAATGAACTGAATCAACCCCTGGATATTTTGAATGCATTCGCGAATTTTTTCCAATCATCTTTCATAACCTCAACAATTTACAAAGCAGACGAGGTTCCTCACAACTCACCCACTTTATCCACCCCAGTCATATCTGAAGATCTTGTTCTGAAGGCGTTGAAAAAATTCAAACCTAAAATGACAATGGGTCCTGACAGTATACCGTCTTTTTTACTCAGAGATTTTGCAATGATATTCGCAAAACCGTTGGCAGTAATTTTTAATTTATCTCTTCGAACAAATATTTTTCTCGATTCATGGAAAACTGCAAAAGTATGTCCTGTATTTAAAAAAGGGGATATGTGTTATATTGGAAATTATAGACCAATTGTTATTTTATGTAATTTTAGTAAATTATTTGAAATGGTCCTTCATGAATTTTTATCTGCACATGTCAACTCACAAATCATTGAAAATCAGCATGGTCTTATGAGCGGACGATCTATTATCACTAATTTAGTATGTCTAACTCGATGTCTAGCTAGTACTTTGGACAGCGGTGGGCAGGTAGATGTTATATATACAGATTTTTCGAAAGCTTTCGATCGACTCGACCATGGGTTACTGCTGAGTAAACTCTCCTGCTTTGGACTCACTACAAAACTGATCGATTTCTTCATGTCATATTTGACGAACAGAAAACTGCATGTTCAGTACCATGGGTTCAAATCTACTGAAATATCAGCTTCATCTGGTGTTCCACAGGGATCAATTCTGGGACCTCTTTTGTTTACCATCTTCATAAATGACATCTGCCTGACCCTGCAGTCCAATGTTTTATTATATGCTGACGATTGTAAACTATTCACGACAATCAATTAACTCCAGGATTGTACATTACTTCAAGAGGATCTTGAAAGACCTAATATCTGGTGTAATTCTAACTTATTGCCCCTTAACATAACAAAGTGTAAATATATGTCCTTCACGAGAAAAAAACATATAATTGAGTATACCTACCATATCGATAATAATTCACTAGATCAGTTCAAGGACTTGGGTGTGATCTTTGATGCTAAGCTAACCTTTGTTGATCATATAACTGAAACGGTCGCTGAAGCTTATAAAACACTGGGCTTCATCATAAGGAATTCAAAATTAATGGAACGAAATGAGTCCCTGAAGTTAATTTTCAATGCTTTCGTTAGGTCCAAACTGGAGTATGCATCGGTTGTCTGGAGTCGTGGATATGATATTCATGCAAATAACATTGAAAATATTCAGCGAAAATTTATCAAACACCTTTGGTATAAGACCAATGGTAATTATCCAGATAGAGGATTACCTCAATTAACACTATCAAGCAGATTTGAAATCTCCTCATTGGTTTCTCGCCGTACTTTTAGTGGTGTAGTTTTTCTATACAAATTACTCAATAACGAACTTGATTGTCCTCATTTACTATCTCTTATTGATATACATGTTCCTCGATTGCCAGTGAGAGACAAATCTTTCTTTTATCTTCACACACCTCATTCTAACTTACCTCGATTCTCACCCATGTATAGAATTTGTTCTGATTATATGTCTTCTCAAGATTCCTTTGATATTCTCCATTGTAAAGTTGCTGATATAAAAAGAGCATTGCTGTAGAATTTCTCACTTTTATACTGACTGGTAGTAGGCAAATCAGTATATAAACTTCTTTCTTCAATCACAAGAAGTTTTTTTAAGTGTATGTACTGATTTGCATATCACTCTCCAATTGATAGTGTGAATTGTTTTGATTTTTATTCTATAGATCAATTTATACTATATCTAATGTATTTTTGTACTGTTGGTTTTTCCCATCCTGTAATTGGCTTCGGCTGTTGGATAGTGTATGAATAAAATAAAATAAAATAAAATAAAATAAATAAAATAAAATATTTTCCCATCACTTCCGGTTTCACCGGAAACGATACCAACTTGGGAATTTCAAATGGAACACTGTATTTTTTTAATTTTTGGATTATGGAGACGATTCTGAATGCGATCACTTAGTTTTGGGAGGAAAAATTGCTACATTTATTTTTGCATCTAGAGTGCGTTGGACCCACTTCAACAAATCTGATTGAGATGGATATGGTGAGTTAAAAATATTAGTACAGTTTTTTCCGCCTAGTTGAGTACCTATGGCGGTTTGATATTTCAAGACTTCAGGTTAATAATCAACAATACTTTCTTACTTGTCAAAGTTATTTTTGTTTTCATAGCATACTTGGATTTTGCGTTTGATTTTTATATTATATGTCTGCTATCTTAAATCTTAAATTTATATATTAAACAAATTAAAATGGATATTCAGGCTATTAACTTATATATGCGAATTCATCTTCACCATTCTTTATTTTGTTTTTTTTATTTTTTTATCTATAATTAAATTCAATATTTATGTCAACTTTATACAATATTTTAATTTTGCTTTGAATATATTTTCTCCACATACAAGCAACATGTGATGCTTCTGTGGTTTCTACCATGTTTATTCAGCTTATGTATTACCTTCTTGTTACCTTTTGTGATCTGAACCTGAATAAACATTATTTATTATTATTATTATTATTATAGCATACTGTAACGTAAATGAACTTAACTTGGTTTTACTAATTTATTTCACACTTAAATTTACAACTAATTCATATTACTTACTACGCCACTGTATCGCTCGACGTTCTCGGCTGTTGAGAGTAAGACTCCCTCTTGAGGATTGCCTATTTATCTCTGTTACAGAATTCTCGATGTTACCGAATCTGGCGGTTGGCGAACAGCATGTTCCAGTTATTTCCAATATTGACCGTTGTTTTCCGCGGCAGTGCGACTGGATTGTTCTCGAATATCTCCGGGGGTGACATCATCGTTGTCGATGGCAACGCGTGAGGCGACAGGTCCGGCCTAGGTTCGTTACAATGCCCCCTTCTTGAAGACATTTCGTCCCGAAATGTCATCCTTGGAGTGTGACGATATCTGCATGACTCCCCATATTTGCACCGTGAAGTTCGATGGAAGTAACACTCCACGGTCTTCATGACCGGTCGTGGGAGAGGGTTACAGCAAACCAAAATCTTGACGCCGCTGGATCTGAATATCGCCTCCAGCATACTTCTTATGACTCTCCAGTCCAACCCATCAATACCACAGGACAATTATGGAATTGCTAGATCCACCAGATTCTGGCCACCATAGTATCTCTTAGGTTGGTGAGACTCTTCCAGACATCTTCATAGGACGGTTTATCTTGGGAATGCCTCTTGGTAACTAGGTAGTAGATGTTTCTCTGGCCTTTCTTCAATTGTAGCACCCCACCAACTTCTGGATTCTGCTCCCGCAGTGTTTGGAGTTGACCAAGTTTCTTGGAAAACACTACGGCGATGCCCCTGGACATTCGAAGATCTTCTGCCACACAGTGCGCTAGTTTGTAGTCAGCAGGCACCTCGAAAAGGTCTCGTGACTCCTCTCTAGTAACCCCATGTAGAACTTTCTGCCCGTTTGAATACAAGGACATAAACTTCTCGAACGTCATATCATCCTCCGGTGGCTCGAGGGTGCGAACTTGGTCATGGTTTCCAGCGTAAGGGGCCAACCTGTTGAAATGGACGACCCTTGGTTTCCCTCGGGGTGGCTTATGGATTCGATACACAAAGTCGTTTATCCTTTTCACGATTTTATACGGGCCTTCTCACGAATTCCGCAACTTTGGTGATAGTCCACGACGACGTTTGGGGTTGTACAGCCAAACCAGGTCATCAACCTTGAACCCTCCAGCGTCGGCCTTGATGTCATAGGTCTTCTTCATTTTATCGCTGGCACTCTGGATGTTCAACCGGACTCGTTCGTGGATGTCGTCCATTCTCTGCCGAAGTCTGCTGACGTAGTCCTTTCCCGCAGTGTCTTGTCCTGGCGGTATCCCAAACTTCAGGTCACAAGGCAGTCGCAGTTCTCGGCCCATTATAATACTAGCAGGAGTTTGACATGTTGACTCGTGTACTGCGGATCGATAGGCCATCAGGAACAAATGAAGATACTGGTCCCAGTCTCTTTGATGGTCAGAGACAACCTTGGACAAGTGGCGGTTGATCGTTCTGTTCATCCGTTCCACCATTCCATCGGGCTGCGGATGTAGGGCCGTGGTTCTTGTCTTGCGGATGTTCAGCAGTAAACATATTTCTTGGAACAGGTTGGATTCGAAATTTCTGCCTTGATCCGAGTGCAGCTCCATTGGAATACCAAATCGACATATCCACTCTTTCACCAAGACGTCGGTGACGGTGATGGCTTCCTGGTTGGGCAGGGCATAGGCTTCCGCCCACTTACTGAAGTAGTCCATTGCCACAAGGATGTATTTATTCCCGTGGTCGGATACGGGAAACGGGCCGGCGATGTCAATGGCGATTCTCTCGAACGGGCTGCCTACGTTGTACTGACGCATCGGGGCCTTGGGTCGTATTCGAAGTCCATTGCTAGCAGCGCATACAGCGCACTTTCTGCACCAGTCCTGGACGTCAGCTTGACAATTGGTCCAGTAAAACCGTTGCCTCACTTTCTGCAGAGTCTTCGTCACTCCCAGATGTCCTCCAGCGACTCCATCATGGATTTCCCGCAGCACTTCCTCTCTTCTGTTCCTGGAAACAATTATTTGGCGTCTGTCTTCCCCACCAATATCGGCCTCCAACACACGTTTCAGGATCCCATTGTCCAGAATAAGAGAGTTCCATTGTGCCCAATAGGACTTAACAGCCGGCGAGTAACCTGCGACTTCCTGCCATGATGGTCTTCGATTGCCCTTCTTCCAGCTGACGACTAAGCCAAGGTCGGGGTCTTTCTCTTGGTCTTTCTGGATCTTGCTGTCATTCCAGTTGTCATCCATTGCCGCGGTTCTACAAAGTGTTGCTTCTTTCTCTCCTGCTCGTCGGCAATGTCAGCAATCATCTGGACATGGTCTTCGCGACAAGGCATCTGCATTCTTATGGCTAGTTCCGGCTCGATGTTCGATCTCAAAATCGAATTCTTGGAGTCTCTCGATCCAACGTGCTACTTGACCCTCAGGATTTTTGAACTGTAAGAGCCATTTGAGAGCTGCATGGTCAGTGCTCAACAGGAATCTTCTTCCATACACGTACTTGTAGAAGTGCTCCACTCCCTTTACAACAGCTAACAGCTCTCGCCTGGTGACACAGTAATTGCGCTCTGGTTTGCTAAGCGTCTTGCTGAAATAACCAATGACCTTCTCCTGTCCCTCCTGGATCTGAGATACGACAGCTCCAAATCCCACTTCTGACACCAATTGTAACGTAAATAAACTTAACTTGGTTTTACTAATTTATTTCACACTTAAATTTACAACTAATTCATATTACTAACTACGCCACTGTATCGCTCGACGTTCTCGGCTGTTGAGAGTAAGACTCCCTCTTGAAGATTGCCTATTTATCTCCGTTACAGAATTCTCGATGTTTCCAATTCTGGCGGTTGGCGAACAGCATGTTCCAGTTATTTCCAATATTGACCGTTGTTTTCCACGGCAGTGCGACTGGATTGTTCTCGAATATCTCCGGGGGTGACATCATCGTTGTCGATGGCAACGCGTGAGGCGACAGGTCCGGTCTAGGTTCGTTACAATACTTTTGATTTTCAAATTTTTTACCAAACGATGGAAATTCTGTGATGAGAATGAGAATAAATCTGAAAAACTGAGTGGACCTACTTGGAGATGTTTGCGGAATCAATAAACGTATAATCATACAGAGCGTTTCATCAAGAATTTCAAAGTTGGATTCAGTTCCGAGTGAAAGTGCCTTCGAAATGTTTGACTTATTTAAACATTTATTTATTGAAAAAATAATTCAACCTTTCCTTTTGATCGTAAAACTGAATTTATGAATTCTGTATCCACAGCATACTTAAATTGCAAAAGACTAACACCAATAAGATATATGTTAAATTATCTAGAATGGTTACCAATTAATTGCTTTCTCATCTACCAAACATTAATCCTAATTTTCAAAATAAGAAATAAAATTTCCCCAAGATATTTACAAGAAAAAGTTATGTACAATGTCCAAATCCACGGATACAATACAAGATTCTGTTTCTTTTCAAGGGACTTGATAGCTATAATAATCTGCCAGAAGATATCAAACGTTTAACATCTTTCACATACTTCAAGACAAAGTAAAAATCATATTTTTCTAATCAATAAAAACCTAGTAGCCACTTCCTCATTTTGTTTGTTTCGATTTAATATTTAGTGAGGACAGGTATACAAATGTTTTAGTATGTTTAAAGATTTTGTGTATTCAATAAATATTTTTAGAATTTGTATGGGCGTATAGATGTATGGTGTGCAAATAGGTGTAGTAGTTGTGTATATGTATGTGTATATGTGTTGTATATATATTTTTATTTTTTAAACGTAGTCTATATCAAGCTAAAAGCATGCTATGTATCGTTCTCATTGTAATCACTGCAATGACTTGAAAATGTAAATTAGTAAATGAACTAAATAAAGGATTTATATATACTCCAATGAATATAAAATCAAACCTTGGATAACAGAAGGCTTAATAACATCCATTAGACATAGAGACATCCTTAAGAAAAGATTATTGCACAGTCAATCACCAGAAAATGACAGAGAGTATAAAATTTATAGAAATAAACTAAATAACTCAATAAAAAAAACAAGGAATGAATACTATAAAAATAAATTTGAGTTAGTAAAATGTGATAGCAGAAAAACATGGCAAATAATCAATGAGACTTTAAACAGAAATCCTAGTAAATATTCCTTGACAAACATACCAATAACAGATACCGATAACATTGCTATTTCAGACAATGAACAAAACTCAAACATATTTTACAAATAGTTTGTTGAAATAGGATTAAAGATGCAAAACAATATAAATAAAACCCTGCTCGAACATCCTCAAAGACTCTCAAATGACCCAACAGTACCATCCACAATGATTCTTGAGCCTACAACAAGAAATGAGATCATCAATATTATAGCTATGCTCAAATGCAATTGTTCACCAGGTCCAGACAAAATTTCAGCAAAACTCATTAAACAATTTCATAACTATCTAGTAGATCCACTGGTTCATATCATAAACATCTGTTATGGAAGCGGTGAAATTCCACATGAGTGGAAAAAAAGTCTAATCACTCCTGTTTATAAATCTGGCGAACGGAAACTCATCGCAAATTATCGACCAATCTCTGTGATCGACAATTTTGCAAACATTTTTGAACACAGCATCAAAAAAAGACTAATAACCTTTTTAAACAAAAATAACGTTATTACTGAAAGACAATATGGATTTTTGAGTAACTCTAATACAGAAAAAGCAGTTCTTGATTTTGTGGAAAAAACCGTAAACGCCTTGGATGAATCAGACAAATGTCTCGCTATCTTTCTTGATCTTGCCAAGGCGTTTGATACTATATCTCACGAATTACTTTTGGAGAAGCTTTATAATTATGGGATTAGAGGGCCTATTAAGAATATTCTACAGAATTATCTATACAAGAGATCACAGAGAGTAAAGCGTGGAGAATATAACAGCAACCCATTAGAAATAACAATTGGTATACCACAAGGAACAGTCTTGGGACCAATCCTGTTCCTTATTTACATAAATAGTATCGGATATCTGGAAAACTGTAAAGGCCATATAATCTCCTATGCCGATGACACTACTTTGATTTTTTCTGCAAAAACTTGGGACGAAGTTATAAATAATGCTAATAATGGACTAGGACAAGTTAAGAAATGGTTAGACCAAAATCTACTGAGCTTGAATGTCAAGAAAACAAAGTACACCTCATTTTCTTTAACAGCAAGTGATCAACCGACAGAAAAAAGTACTATTCTTGTACACGAAAATGATTGCAAAAATCGTTCAACATGCTAGTGCCCGAAAATAGAAAAATATAATAGCATCAAATATTTAGGTGTCCTGATAGACGAACATTTAAGGTGGGAAAAGCATGTGGTATCATTGACAAACAGGCTTAGGCAGCCGACTCGTAAAATGTATGAATTGAGAGATATTCTGAATTATAAAACACTAAGAGTAATCTACCATTCCTTGGCTGAATCCATATTAGGTTATTGTATTGAGGTATGGGGCGGGCTATTCCAAAATAATTTAATACAACTCCAGTCAATGCAAAACAAAATTCTAGAAATCATATTTAAAAAACCTAAACTACATTCTACTGTACAACTGTATGAGCAGTTGCAGATACTAGACATTAGAAGCTTATATGCCTATCAATGCCTGGAATGGATGTTCCACAACGTAAGTCGTTTCAGTCGTCCCATGAAACTCATAAAAAATACCAGATCACAAGACAAACTTGAAATATATATACCAATGTTCAGAAAGAGTCATACGCAAAGATTTATTTTCTTCTTTGGGCCGAAACTCTATAATATTCTACCTCCTGAAATGAAGACAATAACAAAACTCCATAAATATAAAAAACAAACAAAACTTTTCGTTCAAAAAAATCAAACAAAAATCTATCAAATATTAATTTAGTCGATGTGTTACTCAGTACCCACCTATTCTTAAGAAAATCTAACTCAACAATAAGTTAATCTTGCCTACGGGGCTTGTGGCTCAGTGGCAACAGCGTTGATCTTGTGTCGACTGTTTCCACCCGGCTCGGGTTCGAATCCCGCAGCTGGTGAAAAATTTTTTCAAGGTCCCAAGCGTGGTTTCGGATCCCACTATAAAAGGTAAGGTCCCCGTGATTTTAACTCGTACAAGTTTTCATTAACTTCTGAGGGTTGTTCAAACAACTAAGAAAGCGGTAAAAAACAAAAAAAACAAAATTGTACCTAATATATTGTATATAAATGTTTTGTACTTATAAAAAAAAAACTATCACCATCAATGAATTTCTGTACAATCTCAATGTTTCTGGAGGATTGCAGACAAGCACAACACAAGCATTCAGTATGCTTAGGTGCAGTTTTGTGGTCCAATTAGAAACTTTAAGATAAATCACTGTATACCATGTTATGTACACTTTTACTCTGAATAAATCTGTAAAAATCTGTAATTTCCTCATAATTGATCGACAAATAATTAGTTTATTAGGATTGTTATCCATCCGATTTTTGATTCGAAACCATCAATGGCTCGTCGTGAAAGTTAGATTCTAGGGAATGGGTGTCTAAAAGATGTTGTCATTTGAAACAATTGACTTTTTTCATAATAAGTTGTTGTAGAAATATCGAACGCCATAGGCGACAAAAACTGTCATACAATATTTTTTACTCATCAGTCATGCAAATATAAAAATTATTCGAAAAATAGTATATCAAAGTATAAGTGGATAAAAAGGGCTTTAAAACACGCGCGATTTTTCGAGCACGACGGCGCAGCCGGAGTGCTCGAAATAGAGCAAGTGTTTTTAAGACCAGTTATCCACGAATACTTTACGTTATTTTTTTTTATTGGTGCACTTTGAAATCATATATACTGGTATTATTACTACAAAAAATAGAAATAAGAACTAATAATGCAAGAAGGTTGAATTCGTGATGTGACATCAGTATACCTTTCGTTGTCATGGAAATGAGAAAAACATTCATTTGCAATTTGTTACCAAAGATCAATATTTGTTGTCACCAGAGCTCAAAAATGAATTATTCTAATATCGATGTTTTGAATAGTGAGAAAGAATCGCGGTTAATACCGCGAAAATCCAGTGATATATATAAAAAAGAATATGAAAAGTTCATCAAATGGATGGAGGAGCACATATAAATGAAAGAATTATAAGTAATATTTTATTTGACGTTACAAGGTACTCCTGTCTGATCAATAATCAAAAATTTGTCATTTAGACTTCACGTTTCTCGATTTGTTGATGTTGTCATGGTTACCTTTAAAAAACGCGCGTTTTTTAAAGTTCGATTTAAACACGCTGAGGCGTGCTTTAAATGGGTAAAAAGGGGCACCAATAAAAAAAAAATTTTTTTTGTTACAAAACTATGTGATTGTACTCAGAATCGTCTTTACAATCCAAAAAAGTAACAATATACAGGGTTTTCCATTTGAAATGCCCAAGTAATGGAAGAGTATGAAATATTGAATTTTTTTCTAATTCTTGAATCCAACACCCCTGCTAAGTTTGGACCTCATACTCTGGAAACCATGGCTTGTCTAAAGAATACGTTTACACCCGCATGTCCGCATTAACCTTAAAACCGAGCTACAGTTTATTTCAAGTGGAGGTTTTTATCTGGTCCTTCAAGCCAGGAATTTTTTTTTTTGGGGACCTTGGAATATCAAGCAGCTTGAATCAGGACATCTAGTAAACGACCTATTCAGCATTTGAGTGGAATAGACATTTAACAGATTATTTTTTCAGCGGGAGCTAATAATATGATATTATTGTTGGCATTTGATATTTAAATTTTCTCTCGAAACTTCGTCCAGGGAATTATTTCTACCTTGTAGCGTGGGCTTGAATAATTTTGGCTAACCCACCCGGTATAACAATCAACCATTGAAAATCATATGATTGTGTTTGAGAAAATACCAAGTGAATGACCTCGACGATTAAGAATTGTCTCTCAGAAGAGGTGGTGTTTACGAGGTGGGCCAGATGAATTTATAGGCGAGGCCGGGCCTACTTTGCCCACCCCTACGCCTTTGTTTCTCGATCATTCATCTGAATTGAAAACCGCTACATAATCATTTGCATATAGAGAATTATGAATGGCATGATTTTTTTTATCCGAAAAAATAACTATGTTTCGTGACAGTGTCTCCCACTATTAATGGGAACAACTTGTCAATAATTTCGAAAGATTGTAGAAGAGGGAAAGTATTTTAATCTCAGTTTTGTACTACTTATGAAGCGTACTGAACACGAAAACAACGAATGAATTTGCCTGTCGAACAACTCGATGCTTCCCGCACACAGTTATAGTTTTCCCAATATCAATTGCAGAGGCATAAAAAAGTCTTGCGGCGAAATCCTGTGAGCAGCAGTGGCGGAGATAACTGATTTTATTTAGATATTTTAAGATTTTAAAAATACTTCATAAATAATGAAAAATGAAAAAAAATAAAGATAAGCTTTCATTTATACAAATACATTAAGAAAGAAAAATAATTTCTCTCTTTCAAAACTAGAATATCCTAAAACGTATTTCGATCGGCACACACCAAGACCACAGACGCTACTGGTTTTTAATCTTCCAGAGCTATTAAAACACAAATATAACGCGTGATTTATGACCTCAGATCGCCTAGACACACCTGCTAGCATTGATGTCCGACTTGATTGGCCCAGACGAATCGGTTGTAAAACAGACAGCCGTCACTCAAGTCCACGTTGACCAGCGGACTCTTTGTGCCGACGGAAACTGTATACAAGTAGTACAGATTATTTTTCGTTCCGTTCCTTCGCATATACGCTCGTGTTAGCGAAGTGAGTTTTTATTTGCTCCCTATAGAAACAGCTTCTGCAATTGATATTGGATGGACTATACCTTTTCCATTTTCCACAATCACATACATTAGAGGTATATCGTATATTTTGGTTGAAACATCTCGTACTTTCGCAAAAAAATTACTGTTCAACTGATAATGTGCTACTGCAAATTTTATTTATACAATTTGAGAACTTCTCGTTTCTGACTTGATACCAAAGCTGCTTTCGAAAAGAGTTTTCTTTAGATTTGATGAGACAATGAAGTCTTCGTAGCATGATTTATTTAGCGAGTTTGCATGAATTACAGAGCAAAAAGATTTAGAACAATCAATAGAGATTTTTTCGTGACAAAAATACTACCAGAAAACCGACTGTGCCATCATACGGAATACGGTTCGTAGTTATATCCTGTTATGTTTTCTACTCCCAACTATCATTGCTCAATTTGTTATAAACATTTGAAAGCATATATTTTTATTCTTCAATGTTTTTGACTTGTAACTTGAAAACTAATGATTCAATTTCGGTTCTTTCGGAAGACGAATTATAGAAAATTAGTATGCAAAAAAAATGAGCTGATCACTACTCGATCGGATTATTATTAACGGAGAAAGACCGATGACACCGGAAAAAAATCTGTTATTTTTTTTAAATTCATTACACCGCCATTTTTCAAGTTTGGAAGAAGACTCTCCACGACATAGTAGTGATAAGTATGAACTCAATGTGTGAAAAACTCAGGCACTGTTGGATTATCAGTTTTGGCATAATTGCAATTTGATTTTTTTAATGCACTTCATTGCAGCAGACCTGGATGCGTCATAGGTGGTAATCAATGTCTTCATGGTATCTTCGTCACATTACACAAATATATTTTTTATTATTTGAAAAAACGGGATCACGGAAGCCTTCCGTTCAACTGATGGATCAATGCTTCCTAGATTTTTTTAGAAGACTAGCAGCTTGTGTGGAACACGATGCATTTATAATATTTGAGCATCTATAGGTGTGTCCTTCCTCAAAATGTTTACATTGTTTCCTGTTAATTATCCTTTCCTGTTCTTCTAAAGATTACTAGAATTGTTTCCATTGTGTTGTACTGCTGTTTCCATTACAATTCCATTTTGTTGAAACATATTTTTTTCGGAATTGTATGAATGTGTCAAATTTTAGTACCGGCCAACTAGAATCCTTTTTTCCGAAAAAATCAACATTTCTTATTTTGCAACAAATCATGCAAATTTTACAAAGGAGAACACATAAACCCCATAATATATCAACAAAAAACTCTTGAAAAATGCCATGCAATGATGCAATGATATACCTTTAGGGTATTTTATTTGAAAAAGTCGAGTTATTGCCATTTGTAATTTGTAATTTGTAATTTTTAAAGAATCGTAGTATTGGAACATCGACTCCCTGTTGGCATGCATTTCACAACATGCGCTGAAGGTTAAAGAATCTACTAAAAAAAAATTGGTTGAGTAATCTTGAATGGTTCTGAAATTATGAATTTTTCTGTTGGTCTATACAGGGTGTTCCATAACTGAATGCTGATCCTGAGGGGCGATAATCCTTGGATGATTTTAAGAAAAAATCTTCATATGAACATAGGTTCGCATCCGCTTTATTTCTGAGATACAGAATGTTGAAATTTAACAAAAAACTTAGATCTTCCCCAATATCTCTGAAACCGCTTTGGCTTTTTTCTAAATTTTAGTACATGCAAAATACATTTTTTCCATGACAAAGGATTTCTTAATTTTCATCAGTGGCGTCTCTGTTAACATGCCCTGCCATATTGTTGATGATAATAATGATACGCAACTGTCTTTTTCCCAAATAAATATTATTTTCGTAATTGTCCTCTATCTTTTCATAAAAATGGTCTCATGTCTTTTTTTGTCCGGCAAACGGTTTTTGAGTTAGAAAATGAGATGCAATCATTTGCTTATCCCTATGCGAAATCAGCCGTTGAAGAGTAGTAGGATCCCAAATTCAAAATTTCAATAGCCATGTCATTTGTTACGCTGATGACACAGCTCTAATATTCAGAGATGATAGTTGGCATAATATCTTCAATCGAGCTGAGGAAGACCTACAGAAATTGAAAACCTGGTTCAACAATAACCTACTGAGTCTTAATATGAAAAAGACAAAATTTATGTGCTTTTCATCAAACTCTGATGACCAACCCCCTATCAACAAACTCAGAATTCACATGCCCACCTGCACTAAGAATATGACATGCAACTGCCCAAAAATAGAAAAAACGACATCCATAAAATATCTGGGCGTAGTTATTGACCAACATCTGAGGTGGAAAAAAAATATTTCCCAAGCTATAAAAAGGATGAGACTTCTCATGTTCAAATTCTACACCCTTAGGGATATACTCTCTCGAAAACATATGTTAATTTTATATCATTCCTTGGCAGAATCTATACTTAGATATTGTATTGTTGTGTGGGGAGGAGCATTCAATAATGCTATGAATTGCCTACAAACAACTCAAAATTCATTAATGAAAATTACATTTAAAAGAGCTAGACGTTTCCCAACGGAGCAACTATACAGGGAAACCAAAATATTTAACATTAGATCCCTATACAGCTACCAATGTTTGATATGGATGTTTTCGAATATCCAGAAATTTAGTTTTATCGCTCACAAAACCACAAGATCAGTCGAAAATTCGCATATCAAAATTCCGCTCTTCAAAAAAAGTCATACACAAAGATTTGTTTTCTTCTTCGGACATAAACTGTTCAACCTTCTTCCAACACACCTGAAAAAAAATAAAAAAAATAAGTAAATTTAAACCGACACTCACGCAACACATACTTGAGAACCCGATAACATTCAAAATATTTTAAAATACAAAAGATTCGAAGACTCACCTCAAAATCCAGCATCGCCGATCGCTATCCCTTCCTCTGCATTATTATTATCATAATGATTATCATTTTTAGTACCATCATTATTATTTTTATATTTTCTTATAATTTTTGTTTTATAAATTTGTTTTCATTTACATTTTTCATTCTCATCTTCATTCTCTACCACTGCTGTTATATGCATATAAAATGTTATCACAGAAGCTGAATACTTCTTCAAGTGGGGCAAAAAAAGCACAAAACAGGCGACATACGCCCAGGTGTATTCTACTCCACTCTGGAAGAAGCAAGTTTAATGTTGTATAAAGATTATTGTATTTTACTTTCAATATATTTTTTTTTAATTCCCCTTTTTTTATGATATTTTGTTTCTGTATAGCTAACATGATGAATAATTATATTACATTGAAATGGCTCTCATCAGCCAATGAAACTGTATCTGTAATAACTGTTGTTGAAATAAAGTCGATTTGATTTGATATCTTTTGGGCTAGAAACATCTAGTATGCTAAGAATACATTTCGTTGTTTTCAACATAAACAATTTTGACACTTCTTTAGCCAGATACGTGATATTATTCCTGTTATAAAAACTTGTTTATTGAAAAAAACCATGGTATATTTTACAAATACCGAGTTAGCAGACATGCATTACTTGTATGGGCCTGTATCAAGAGCGCTTCCCAAATAGAATGGTTCCTGATGCTCGAACTAGGTTACGCGTAATATTCGGATCGAAATATTGAAATTTCTCAAAGTTACCCTGTATATGTGTTTATCCACCACATACTTCATTATATCCATTCGGTGTTTCTCCTTCCTAACTTAGAATCAATAACCATCTAACTATTTCCTGAACAACTTGATTTAGAAGTCGAAACAATTAAATAGAAAATGTACACGGAAGAATCCGAAAGAGTCTAAATCTCACCGTAGGTGTTTGGGGCCTTATCGACTCGAGGACTTCTGTAGTGAGAAATTTCGGAATCGTTAATTGATATAATAAGAGCTTCTGATGGAAGAGAACTAATTAAATAGTCTTGTATTTCCGAAAACACGGAAACTCCATTAGAATAAAATCTGCCTCATTAGGTGCTGTACATGCACGGAAAAACTCTACTCCAAAGTAATCATGAAGATATAATCTGTTTGAATTCGACAATCCAGCAGGACAGCGATGAAATTATGGAGATATTTTTTTTAATACACCACGTTTATAAAACGAACTAAAATGTATAAAATAATTTATTCTAGCCCCATACAAATTCTTCTACATACATTGTCCTGAAAATTTGTGAATCTGAATTTTTAATAACTAAGAAAATAATTGGAAGATTTAAAACGAAAAACGTGGGGCACATGCAATAGATATCACAGGTCTACAATGATTTTGGTGCCGCTAAAAGTAAAACTGATTTCAAGTACATTCGGTACCCTGATAAAAACTTGATACTTACTTTTAATGCTACGTATAGTTTTCGAGATTTCATTTATTAAAAAACGGAAGATCATTTAATTCAAAACATTTAATTAAACATTTTATTTTACAGGTTAGAAGCTTCTCTTGTTAGATTTTCTCCGATGGATGTCTTCAGGACATTCCCGTGTAATACTCCTATAGTAATCTGCCATCATATGCTCATTCCCAGCGACCTTGGTATCTATCTTCCATCACCTTTAAATCTTGATGGAAACGTTCTCCTTGTTCTTCGCTATATGCTCCAAGATCTTAAGGAAACTTGTCTGAATTATTGTCCAGATAGTGCACTTTCATGCTCATATTACATCCAATATTTTTGAAGCTAATTAAGAGGTTTTGAACTAACTCTTTGTAATTTTCGGCCTTCAGATTTCCTAAGAAATTTTTTACAACAGCAACAAATGATTTCGAAGCCGCTGCTTCTAAATTATTCATTGAATGTATGAAATCGTTGTCTTTCATTAAAAGTCTTATCTGTGGGCCATCAAAAGTACCAGCTTATAGTTTTTCATTACTTAAACCGGGAAACTTTCTTGAAAGATATACAAAACACGGACTAGTTCTATCTAATGCCTTAACATATTGCTTCATAAGTCCCAATTTGATGTGAAATGGAGGCAAAATAATCTTATCACTAGAAACTGAAGGCGGGTTTATGATATTTTGTTTGCCAGCCGTCATGTTATTTCTCAAAGGCCAATCTTTCTTGATCCAGTGGTCTTTTTTTGCTCTGCTGTCCCATAAACATATGAAGCATGGAAATTTAGTGTACCCACTTTGTTGACCCAATAGAAAGTTGACCATTTTTGAATCGACACATATAACCCATTGGTGCTCCGAGTACTTAAGTTTTTTTAAAACAAGATCCACGTTTTGATACTCCTCTTTTAATTTCGTTGAATGAGCAATAGGCACAGCTGCATGTTTATTACCAATATCTAGTAAAACACATTTTAAACTTCGCTTACAGCTGTCCATAAACAATCTCCATTCTTCAGCTTTGTACCTTGAGAGCCCCAGTTTCATTAGAAGGCAATGTTATTACAATAAACTATATAATTTTCTGAGCTAAAAAATGGAAAAAATTCGTTTTCGCGATCACGATAAAATGTTATTTTTGTACCTTGAGATAACAAATTTCTTCCTTTGAGTCTAGATGCTAGAAGCTCAGATCGCTCTTTCGAAAGGTCAAGGTCTCCAATCAAATCACTTAAAGCATCTTGAGAAAAAAGTGAAGGCGCTGTTGACACTTCAAAATCACTGTCATGTTCATCAGAATAAACTTCCACCATCTCGGTGTCCGACAAATCTGATAGATCTGAAAGATCTTGACTCATAGGAGATGGTACGTCATCTGAACACAGTCGAGGTCTTTTAGCAAACGGTAAATAAGGATATGTCATTTTTCTTTTGTTTATACCATGTAATTCTACAACACAAAAATAACAGTCATCAATGTGATTTTTCGGTTCTGTCCAAATCATCGGCACATTATACTTCAAATGATTACGTTTACCGTTTGCTCACTGTCTTAAATGTTCACTACACAACTTGCACACAATGTTTGGAATCCACGGTTTGTTCAGAGCCTTCATCTCTATTTTTAACCGACGAAACCAAAAAGGAGGAGGTTTTCTATTCGACCCGTATATTTTTTTTCCATCATATTTTTTTATGTATGATCACGCATAACTTTTCACTGAGGCGTCCGATTTCGATAATTATTTCTCCAATGGATAGGGCGTACTTCGAATTTGGTCCCATTTGAATTTAAAAGATGAAATCCACCCCTAAGGGTAGCGAAATGAAGGATATTGATCACTCACCCTCTGAATTCTGGTCCGTTAACCGATTCTATCAGGCATAACTTTGTACTGGGTTCTTCGATTTGGATGATTCTTTTTTTACTAGATAGAGTATACCTTATATTTGGATTTTGAAAGGAATTAGCCACCCTTACGGGTGGAAAAATAGGGGATAATTGATTTTTTACTAGTGAACATTGGCATACACATACGTAGTTGACAATGACAGATCGCTACTGACATTATTCTTGTTTCACATCCGTCAAAATCAGTATATTTTATGAGAGGATGGAATTATATACAAAGTAATGGAATAAACTAACCAGAACAACGAAAATAATTTATATTACAACAAATAGTAAAAGTAGATAATCATATTATTTAACTGGTAATAGTTGAAGTAAGGTGAGTAAGTAAGTATTTTGGAAGTAATAAAAAAACAAGTAGGTAGTAATCGGTAGATTTTAGACACAAAAAATTTAAAAATAAAAACTTTTAACAAAAAATTAAACCGACGAAATACGGAACTGAAAAGTAAAAAATAAAAACTTTTTAACAAAAAATTAAAACGACGAAAAAATCAACTGAAAAGCAAAAAAAATGAACCTTCTTAGTCTAAATGATAATTGAACTCCTAAACTAATGTAAGTAACTGATTTTGAGTCGGCGCCAAACAAACTAGCAATTGAATTAGGTGAAGCGTAAAGTGATGGCAGCGAGATGCACGGCTGCGTTTTGATGACTTCTTTCATAGATAATGATCTTCGATAATTGTTTGTTTGGCGCCGACTCAAAATCAGTTACTTACATTAGTTTAGGAGCTCAATTATCATTTAGACCAAGAATGTTTATTTTATTTTTTGCTTTTCAGTTGATTTTTTCGTCGGTTTAATTTTTTGTTAAAAAGTTTTTATGGAGTAATCAACGTATGTCTTCTTCACTGAATCTGTTATGGGTTTTCTAAACTTTTTCACTACATATTCACCACAAATGTAACAAAATGTATTTGGATTATTGACACCTTCTCGACGGCGGCATATTAATATTATTAATAACAAAAAGAAATTTATTGATTATAATGACATTAAGTATGATAAAATACGCTTTTTAGGTTAATATATCGATCGATACAAACCTGAACGTAGCTTCGAAACTTTGACAGCTTCGCACGACATCTTGCGGGCTAATTGACCAAGTTATAACCTAGAATTAGCGGCACCAAACAAAACATTTTTTCTGGAGACCTGTGTAATTGATGCATGAATAGTCACCTGAGTCATTATCAATTTTTTTGCACTGCAAATTATTTAAAGTGTGTGAGTTTTCTAAACGACAGCTACTCTCTACACTCCTTAAAATTATCTATTGTAGCGCCCCACGTTTTTCGTTTTGAATCTTGATATTTCAACTATTTTCATAGCTAATGAAAATTCACAATCACACCTTTTTAGGTGAAAGGTGGCGTAAATGGGGACAACGAGTATATCGATGAAACTTTCACAGTGCCTTAAAACATGATAAAATCATATAAGCTATCGAAAATTTGGCGCGGAAAGGATAATAATAATAATAATAATAATAATTTTTATTCACCGTTTTTGATACTCTTGGTATATATGGTAAGTCAATTTCAAGAAAATTAGGTAAAAATACAAAAAAAACGAGGACAGGTTTACCTATATAAATATATACAAATAGGTACACATATATACTCACATACATAAAAGGTATGCGAGCATTTTACAACATTCACAAAATTGGCCCTAATTAAAATTGGGAACACTGTGATTGAAATTATTTGTGAGATTGTCAGTTAGGAAATCTTGATAACTATAATAGCATTTCTCTAAAACAAATTTTTTGATACAATCATGGAATATCTTATCACTTCTGATTCATTTGACTATATTTGGTAACTTATTGAAGCAAGTAATGGCATTATAATGAGGGATTTTTTTATAATTTGACATTTGATGTGGGATTCTCAAAAGATCACCATTTCTTGTATTATGACTGCGTTCTGTAGCAGTCTTCTCATATAATTCGTGGTTTTGCCTGACATCTATAAAAACGGACCGACAGCTATCTCGGAAGTCCATATTGAAGATTAGCCTTATGACGCGTTCCTGCGCTAAGAACATTCTGGAAAATTCCCTTACCCTGCCCCAGGCCATAACATTTAGACTCAGGTGAGAATATACCATGGTATAATATATGTTGAGTAAGCCAGGTTCATCCAAACTGGATTTCAACTGCTTCATGGCATAGTATGCTTCATTCGAATTGGCACAAATATGATCCACTTGTTTTTCCCAATTTAAATTATCGTCTAGGTAGGTACCTAGAAATGTTATTTCTTCAGAAGCTTGAATATCATAGTTTGGGCATAGACCATTTGGAATATTTCGTCTGAAGTGAAAATTAACACTGATCGATTTTGAAGTATTTAGAATGAGCTTATTCCTTTGGCACTAGGTGCTGAACTGATCAATAACGCGTTCTGATTTGCTGATGAGTTGCTCAGCGTTTTCACCCGATATAGTTATCGTAGTATCATCAGCAAACATTGTAACATAGCCTTCCATTATGTGTTGAGGAAGATCGTTGACATAGAGGAGAAATACCCAATTTAGGAATACATTCATTTAGATTCGGCATTTTGTGCATCAATCCGATTCAAATGCACTGTTTCCAAATGTAAACACTGGAAATTATGTATTTGTAACACTTCGTTCACTGACATTATATCAATAAGAATTTTTTTAAAGAAAGTAAAAAGCATGAATTTCAAACTAGATAATCCATGATTACTATCGTTTCGGACGTCCATCGTCTTAATGTGTTCAAAAGGTTTTCACGGGTTTCGAATGCTTGTATCTGCAATCGTCTTCAGGTGAATACTGACAAGTTTAGGTACTACTTACCAATTTATACGACTGTCGGCGCAATGATGCGTGCAATTCCGCCATGTGCAGCGTTGCGTGTAATTTCGCGCGGTGTGGTGGTGCGTGAAGTTTCGCGCCTCTGCAGCCCGCCAGAAAGAGCAATCAGGGGTTTCCATACGTTCTTGATCTCAACGCTTGGTTGACTAAGGCGTTATTGGCTTCGATGTAGGCGGCCTCTTTGAACTTTCGTTTGAACCAATGCTCCTCTCTATTTAGAACACTTGCATCGTCCCATAGAACTCGATGGTGCTCAGTCCAGGCGTGGTCAGCGATTCCCGATTTTGATGTTTCTCCACGTTGAGTCCATTTCTTGTGCTCATCCAGTCTTACCGATAACGGTCTCTTCGTCTCTCCAATGTAGGAATCTCCGCATTCACATGGAACTTCATAAATGCAATTCTCACTGATTTCATTTTTGTTGTCAGGTTTGGTCTTGGTCAGGAAACTCCGTAAAATACTGCCGGATTGGAAGCAGCTCTTGATGTTGAACTTGTTTCCGATCCTTCTGATCTTCTCGGAGACACCTCTGATGTACGGAAGGCAGATCACTGTGCTTTGTTGTTGCTCTTCAGATGTCTTCGTTCTCCGGAGTTGTTTCAATACTTCTTCTAGGAGTTTCTTGGGATATCCATTCCGGTGGAGGTCCTCTCTGATGTGGTTTAATTCGGAATCTAGTGACTCCACGTCGTTGCATATGTGCGTCGCTCTCTCCACCAATGTTCTCACGATCCCTCTCTTTGTCGAACTCGGATGGTTGGAGCTGTAACTGAGGTACTGCCCCGTATGTGTCTTCTTTCTGTAGACGGATGTGCGGATTTCATTGCCTATTCTCTCAACGTTCACATCTAGGGAGGGTGAGGCACTGTTGGTTTCCATCTCCATCGTGAACTTGATCGAATCCCTGATTCTGTTAATTCCTGAGAAGAAATCCTGGAGATGTTCGTCTCCGTGATTCCATACAATGAAGGTGTCATCCACGTACCTCAACCATAGCTTTGGTTTGTATTCTGCCTCCCGTATAGCCAATTCCTCGAACCACTCCATGTATATGTTGGCGATGATTGGAGAAAGGGAAGATCCCATCGGGAGTCCGTCGACTTGAGAGAAGAATCGGTCCTTTTCCTGGAAATATGAGTTCTGTAGGCAGCACTGCAGTAATTCCAATATTGCGTGGGTAGGAAGGTCAGTCCTCTCGTGCAGCTGGTCATCCTCTCCGAGTTTCCTCTTGATGATACTGAGAGATTCCTCTATAGGGACATTGGTGTAAAGGCTCTCCACGTCGAAGCTGATGAAACGATCTTCTGGTCCAATTTCAACATCTGTGATGGTGTCAACGAAGTGCTTGGAATTCTTGACGTATGAACTGCTATTTCCTTGTAAGGGTTGTAGTATCGGTAGGAGGTATTTCGATAACTTGTAGGTTGGTGAGTTCCGTGAGCTGGTGATCGGTCTCAGTGGCATGTCTGGTTTGTGGATTTTCGGAAGCCCGTAGAGATGCGGTGGTTTGCTGTAGTGTGGCGTTAGATGTGATCGTTCGTTGTCTGGAATGAGGTGTTTGAATTTCCTCAGAGTGTTGTAGATCTTCCTTTCTATAGTGGGTGTCGGATTCTTCTTCAAGAGTTTATAGTTCCCTGTGTGGAGTAACGACTCTATCTTGTCATCATATGTTGTGGTGTCCATGATAACTGTGGCGTTTCCTTTAGTCAACCAAGCGTTGAGATCAAGAACGTATGGAAACCCCTGATTGCTCTTTCTGGCGGGCTGCAGAGGCGCGAAACTTCACGCACCACCACACCGCGCAAAATTACACGCACCGCTGCACATGGCGAAATTGCACGCATCATTGCGCCGACAGTCGTATAAATTGGTGAGTAGCACCTAAACTTGTCAGTATTCACCTGAAGACGATTGCAGATACAAGCATTCGAAACGTCGTGAAAATCTTTCAAATACATTTAGACGATGGACGTCCGAAACGATAGTAATCAAGTTACCACATCGTCTACAACCTTCAAACAAACGTTGGAAACCCGGTACGGACCCGGCATCAGCGACAAGTTCAGAGGCTACGAAAGGACAATGATAAAACTTACCAGGGAGGAAACTCACATCCAGTTTCTACGAAGAGCCAGAGACAACAACATCATCCCAGACGGTTTCCAGGTAAAGTCACCTATTCCGGGGAACGAGCACAACGCATCATGGAGCGAGCCAGTCACGCACTAATCAGGTCGCAGATCAACTATCACCGTTGGAAGAAAGTGATGCTGCTACAGGATGCCACTGCTAGAATACACCTTAGAGTAGGACAATCAACCCATATTTGCCAAGAATAGATGCGCGAGAATCCGCCAGGAACAAGAGAGGAGGCATCAGAAGAAATGGAATCGAATAGCAGGGAAACACGGTCTCCACAAACCAGCAGCAAAGGTAAGAAAACCATCATTAATATCTCAACTAAACCACTTACAGGGGTAGAGGAGTCCCTGCTGGAAAAGGGATTGAACTTTGCAGTTGCACCTGAAACAATACCTATCCTGGACATTGTAAGCTCTGTAGAGTCAACCAGCAGCAGAATGAATCCCATCCAGGCAGAAGAGTTCAGATGGAAAGTGAGAGAGACACTCGAGAAGGAGAGGAATCCCCGGAGTAACATCACTGCAGGGGAACAGAGGGCCCTAAAAATTCTACAAAAGGATTCATCCATAAAGATTCTCCCAGCCGATAAAGGAAACGCCACAGTTATCATGGACGCCACAACATATGATGATAAGATAGAGTCGTTACTCCACACAGGGAACTATAAACTCTTGAAGAAGGATCCGACACCCACTATAGAAAGGGAGATCTACAACACTCTGAGGAAATTCAAACACCTCATTCCAGACAACGAACGATCACATCTAACGCCACACTACAGCAAACCACCGCATCTCTACGGGCTTCCGAAAATCCACAAACCAGACATGCCACTGAGACCGATCACCAGCTCATGGAACTCACCAACCTACAAGTTATCAAAATACCTCCTACCGATACTACAACCCTTACAAGGAAATAGCAGTTCATACGTCAAGAATTCCAAGCCCTCCGTTGACATCATCACAGATGTTGAACTTGGACCAGGAGATCGTTTCATCAGCTTCGACGTGGAGAGCCTTTACACCAATGTCCCTATAGAGGAATCTCTCAGTATCATCAAGAGGAAACTCGAAGAGGATGACCAGCTGCACGAGAGGACTGACCTTCCTACCCACGCAATATTGGAATTATTGAAGTGCTGCCTACAGAACTCATATTTCCAGGAAAAGGACCGATTCTTCTCTCAAGTCGACGGACTCCCGATGGGATCTTCCCTTTCTCCAATCATCGCCAACATATACATGGAGTGGTTCGAGGAATTGGCTATACGGGAGGCAGAATACAAACCAAAGCTATGGTTGAGGTACGTGGATGACACCTTCATTGTATGGAATCACGGAGACGAACATCTCCAGGATTTTTTCTCAGGAATTAACAGAATCAGGGATTCGATCAAGTTCACGATGGAGATGGAAACCAACAGTGCCTTACCCTTCCTCGATGTGAACGTTGAGAGAATAGGCAATGAAATTCGCACCTCCGTCTACAGAAAGAAGACACATACGGGGCAGTACCTCAGTTACTGCTCCAACCATCCGAGTTCGCAAAGAGAGGGATCGTGAGAACATTGGCGGAGAGAGCGACGCACATATGCAACGACGTGGAGTCACCAGATGCCGAATTAAACCACATCAGAGAGGACCTCCACCGGAATGGATATCCCAATAAACTCCTAGAAGAAGTATTGAAACAACTCCGGAGAACGAAGACATCTGAAGAGCAACAACAAAGCACAGTGATCTGCCTTCCGTACATCAGAGGTGTCTCCGAGAAGATCAGAAGGATCGGAAACAAGTTCAACATCAAGAGCTGCTTCCAATCCGGCAGTACTTTACGGAGTTTCCTGACCAAGACCAAACCTGACAACAAAATGAAATCAGTAAGAATTGCATTTATGAATTCCATGTGAAAGGCTTCGATCAAGGGAGAAACATCAAAATCGGGAATCGCTGACCACGCCTGGACTGAGCACCATCGAGTTCTATGGGACGATGCAAGTGTTCTACATAGAGAGGAGCATTGGTTCAAACGAAAGTTCAAAGAGGCCGCCTACATCGAAGCCAATAACGCCTTTAGTCAACCAAGCGTTGAGATCAAGAACGTATGGAAACCCCTGATTTCTTTTTCTGGCGGGCGCGAAACTTCACGCACCACCACACCGCGCGAAATTACACGCACCGCTGCACATGGCGGAATTGCACGCATCATTGCGCCGACAGTCGTATAAATTGGTAAGTAGCACCTAAACTTGTCAGTATTCACCTGAAGACGATTGCAGATACAAGCATTCGAAACGTCGTGAAAACCTTTTAAATACATTAAGACGATGGACGTCCGAAACGATAGTAATCAAGTTACCACATCGTCTACAAACGTTACATAATCCATACTGAACTGACAGAATAAATAACAAGTTTGAAAAATGACAGCCAACTTGAACTGACAAATACTTCGAAAGCAGATAATGCGACGTTGCCAATTTGTTTCTAGAATGAGGAGATTTACTTTAACTATAGGAAGTCAGGCTCGAATAAAAAAAAACACATTTTTGTTCGAAAATATGAACAGGTGGACGTTTATCAGATAGGAAATTGATGTCAAAAAAATGGTTGAAATGAGTTAATATCACGACCACGTGACTGAGTTCGATTTTATGGTGAACGAGACACGTCAATGTTTCTAGTTTTTCAAAAGTAAAACACCATAAATGTTTTCAATGGAAAATAAATACTTTTGCTTACCAGGAAATGTAACTTCACCACTTTCTAATGTAAAAGAAGGAAACACAATTCAACCTAATTTGGTTAATATTGTTATCCAAATTGAAGGTAATCCATTTTTTTCAAGTAGAAGGAAATCCAACTGTCACTTTCTAACACAAAAGGAAGGAATACAACCTAACCTAACTAACTTTGCTATCCAAGTTGAACGCAATGATTTTTTTTATTGTTGTTATTATCTCCTATTCTGCTCAATAGAAAATCCAACTTGATGACTTTTTGACTCTTTCACTTGTGGTTAATTTAGTGCGTTGGTTTTCGCAATTTTTGGTATCTATTTGGTTGGTTTTTATCCTTTGCTGAATATTAAGAATGTCTATTGTTCTAGAACTAGTGTGCTGCCATCTATGACTCAGTAGCATAGGTACCAAAAAATACAGTTTTTCGCGGAGCTAAACATGGACCACCTGGTAGAACACTGATTAATTTTCTATATAATCAGATTGTCAGATGATGTGTTTTTTTTCTGATAAAGTAAAAGAGTGCTATTTTCCAAATTGGTAAAGACCATTACAAAAAAATTGGGTGTTAGTTCTCTGGAATAAAGTACTAACATTGTATGTATAATATATATATATATATATATATATATATATATATATATATATATATATATATATAGTCTATACATAATGTCAGTGTCAATTGCTGTCAATCAGAACATATATACTGAGTGAGTCAAAATGATTTTGATTGCAAAATTTAATATAATGAAATAAATACATAAAATTGCGTATCTGTCTTGGTCGTAAATAGCGTTCAACACACTTAGCGTATAATAGCCCGAGGTGGTTAACGCCTATATTACGACCTAGATACATAAATAACTATTATACTATATCTAAATAATTATTTTCTGCTTGTCTGTGTGGAGTTTTGCAATCGATTTGATGCGATTATGACAGAGGCAAATTTCAGGTTTATTTCACTTCTAGTTTGGAAAGTATAACAAAAAAACAAACAAATAGACAGAGAAGAAGTTATGTCGGAAGTTTCAAGTCTCTAGTTCATCGGGAAGTTAAATTAAAATCCATTATTCATCACTGTTATTAGTATTACAGACAATAAACAAACAAGATTTTCACCTAACGGACAAACAGACAACTAAAGAAAGTTAATATAAACGTGGTAAAATAAATAAAATGAAACCATTAACTTGCTTGCTTTCAATTTAACTCGAATGTGTGTGCCATACTATTTTATATATTTTAACGATTACTTAATGATGTTTAGTAGGTTATTTTCAACTCATTTTGTTATTATATTGAATGACTATTTGGAAGGCAGTTAAATTTAGTGCACATTGACCCATCGACCGTTCTATTGGTGCTACGGTGAAGTTGTGTCTTCCTAACCTCACTTTTTCCTCCGTAAACGTTCTATAGACAAACGATCAAACATACAGACAAGAAATCGAGTTAGTATTGCATTGTCATCCAGTTCTAGGCTATGTCGGAAATTTCAAGTTGGTTTAAAATCGATTGCAAGATTTGTACCGAACAAACAGACAGGAAAGCGAGTTACTATAAACGTGGTAAAAAGCAGTCACGTGCGGGTTGAAACTTGCACACTGAATATTTCCTATTAGTTCAAAATATGCAAGTAGGGGCTTATATAAATTCCATCGCAAAACGAATACACAATATTTTTCTGGCCAAATCAACCCCAATCTCTTTTATGTGGTTTTGAAATAGAAAATCAAAATACGGTATAACTCCTATCCAGATTGAACTCCATAAAACAAAGAAAGATTTTTCTATCCATAAAACAACTCTGGCTAATTTATCAAAGTGTTAATGTGAATGAGTTGAATAATTGCATTCATTTTCTTTTCATTTGGGTATCTGAATATATGAACATTTTCTTTCTAATTTCAAGTTATCAGAATTGAAAACCTTTTGGAATCTCAGTATTCAATAGGACTAGATGACAAAATGAAGCTAATTTATGAGTAACTTCTTCTAAAGTTTTTGATATAGTTCTTAGGAGCTGAAAATTCACTAGATTAACCAATAGATTTTGTTGTCAACTGTGGAGTGATTTTCGGGAAAAATTCCTTATAAAATAATTACATAAGTCACACTTGCATTTTATTTTTTTCCAAGTGTGTTGTGTATACCTTTCATTACCTCCCGGCAAATCCTTTGGATTTTATCAGAATTCAATTAGTCACAACTTTTTGGAAGGAATCAATTCGAATAGTTTTCTTTCAATTCATCGGGTTCATTTGTATATTCCCAAACAAAAATACCATATCTGTAAAGAAATTCAATAGGTGCGAAATATATGCACAATTTCTAACTTATCAATTGTAAATTTCCTGATTTCATGTTGAATATGAACATTCCATCTCTATTCATACTATTTTGAACATTTTATCAATGATTGATTACTTCCATGTTAAATGAATATCCTTATACTTTAGAGCCCTAGGTACAAAAGAACAGAAAATTACCGACACTTTCATGAAATCAATTATCCTTGAAATTCCTTTCATTATAATCGTGAAGCAATTATTAATGATTAGATAAATATTACGGAAAATTATTTCAAACAATAGAAAAACTGGTGTGCACAAGAAATCAGAGAATGCAAAATCAATCACTGCTGAGTGTGATGTAATATAAATCAGTTTGGATTGTTTACCAACGTAATCACTATCCACATATGGAAATAAAAAAATCAGATGCGAGTTTGACTCGCGCTTCGAGTGTTCTATACGGTACTATTTCATTAACATGAAAGAACAAAATATAATGAACTATCTGGCTGAATATACAGATTTCCGTGATCAACAAAATACCCTTCTAAGAATAGAAATAAAGTATGACTCACTCCATACTTGTAATTGATGAGTTAATAAAAGTGGTCAACTACCACAAATCTCTCTTTATTACCCAGTAAATAACCAACACACTCAATAATAATTACCATGTCGATGTCATGAATATGAAGCTTGACTCCGTGAACTAAATGCCTTCAGCTTATCAGAAAACTTCAATCCTCTTTTCACTTCCTATCTGAAAAACATATCTCTCTCTCTCTCTCCCTACGTAGAGTGCCATGGCCGAAATTCCGTGATATTCGCTCCAACACAAGGCGTTCCACAAGGTTCTACTATGGGACCACTTTTTTCTTTTTCAGTCTATTCATTAATGATATTATCAAGTATCTCGGAGTCAATTGTTAATTTATGCTGATGATTTAAAATTATACAAAAGAATAAACTCCATGAACGACTGTGTTATTTTATTCAATGCCTTAGACAAAGTGAATACTTGGTGCAGAAAAATCGCCGCCTGTTGAATGCACCTGTAACATTTACACGAAAACAAAATATCATCAATTATAATTACGAAATTGGCAATGATTTGCTTCCTCGATCCAATTCTATACGTGACCTCGGTATTTTCGATAAATTTTTTTTCCACCCACATAAATAATACAAACTAATGAATGTTCTAGGGCCTCAGGTTTTATTGTCAGAAATACTCGTGACTTCAGGAATACACTGCCTCATATCATAATGTTCATAAAAATTACCTTAAACGTATCTATTAACGCTTTTTGAAATATATCTGTTCAAACAATTGTAGTGGCTTAGAAAAAATATCAGTGATCTTCAAATGAACGAAAATCACACACACTCAAATAATAATACTTGACAGACAATTCACCAACGATAAGAGACCCTACTACTCAAAAGATTATCAGTCACTCAGGCAAAAAACAAAATGTATGTGGAACTTAGTGAACATGAAATTAAATCGGACTCAAAAGATGCAGATATCACTCTAAACCATAATGGAGAAAAAATAAATAAGAATTAAACAAACTCTGTCCTGGATGAAATCAATTACTCAACCTATCTCACAATATGTGCACCAAAAATTAAACAAAGAGCCCCAACTCAATGTTCTTTCCACCTGTGACTGACTATTACATTAAACACGTAACCCTGAACATAAAAAAAATACTCAACTGGCAACTCAACTGGCAACTCAAAATGGCAACTGTTTGCGGAACATCTTTTTTTGAAATATTCTCTCGATACTGTAACCATTATAATTGAAATTAGGTCCACCAATCTCCGACACACTCCATAAAGCATTTAAGGAATCCAAATTACAGCTAAAAAGGCTTAAAAATTAAAATTATCTAGCTTGTTAATGATAAAACTAAGTAAATCTCAATATATAAAAGAATATCTGAGTGACTTGACATTAACGCATAGCCCAAACTCCTGGGGCTACGACAGTGAAAATTTGCATGTGGGTTTCTTTGATACTGTAAGTGAGCACTAACGAACGATTTTTTGAAATTTAACTCCTAAGTAGGTGAAAAGGGGGATGAAAATTTGTATGAAAATCCGTAATTTTTTGATCACTAAATCTGACGAACTGTCAAATTATTGTTCGAAGCTAGATAGAATCATATGAATAAAACCAGGAAAATATACAAATTCTACGCGGACGAAGTCGCGGGCACCAGCTAGTTATTATATATTTCAAAACACGTAAACCTGATTCAATTTCAAAACAATGCCACAAGAAATATAGATCAAACTAACAACAAAGCTAACACGTAATCAAAACCTGTTCTTCAACTGAGGCTATAAGAGCTGCTGGGTGTTACTTAGGCTCCTCGAAATGCTGATGTGATTCACGCACCATTAGTCAGAAATGATAAAATATGTTTTTTACAATTTTTGGTAAATTTTTGACTTTTTCACCTTTGGTCGGGTTTTTGCATGGAATACTTCAGTGTGCGCCGTTCATTAGTTGAGATGATTTAAGTTTGATTCTCATGGCCAACTTTGTTCGATTGAAAAATCAACTGTAGTTGTGATGTTGAAATCAACGTATTCAAGTATATAATGTTGATTTGTAGGGACAAATATGCCAAAATCCTCAATTCTGGATACATTTTCGCGACAAATTTCCAACCACTCATGAAGACTTCAACGATCTGATACTCCAACATGTGCAATCTTGGAATATAACCCGGTGTATATGACCTCGACAACGATTCTCTATAACACGCTTGGGTAAAGATTTCCCTAAAGGACCACTGTAATATTTTAAGGGGTGCGAATACAACTCTCACCAAAATGAGTTGACTGATACGAACGAAAGAACCTCAAATACAGGGCAAACTCATTATTCTATCAATTGAGAAATATCTTGGAGAACAAAAATTTGATCACCATATACTACTCTCTAGCAGAATCTGTAATGAGATATTGTATTACTGCCTGGGGTGGTATATTCAACAATTCCATGAATATCCTTCAAACAACTCAAAACATAAATACTCGGAATTCATTAAAAAATCGGAAAAAAATCTGACAAAAAATCCTCGCGAATTCTGGTCTTTTTAAATGAAAAAAAAAACTCGTATTCCTGGACATATGTTCATAGACGACGTCCAACTAACATCGCCATTGTCAATGCGTTTGCAAATCACTTCAGCAGTGTTTATGTTACCAATACGAATTCTCTGAATGTTAGCACTTCTGAACATACCATCAGCTCGGATCATACTCTGCATATCACGGATATTTCTGAAAACCTAATTCTTGCAGCAGCGAAAAAGTTGAAGAAGAAACTGACATGTGGACCAGATAATATTCCCGTTACCCTAGTTAAATCCCACGCGAAGGTCTTTTGCCGATTTACAATATTATTCTGAGAACTGAAACATTCCCTAATATCTGGAAAATATCCCGTATTTGTCCTGTATCTAAATCTGGAAAAATTGGAGATATTCGTAACAGTGTCCCTTATCTCTACACTAAATTTAAATGTACCTTGTATCTCGTCTATGTCTAATCTGATTTTTCGAATCGATGTGCGAAATTTACAACATCACTTCAATAGTCCGATATCATCTATGTGTAGAAGTTTAAATAATGTTCCGTCAGTTGATGTATTTTTTTCAAATTTAAAAAAACAACCTGTACACTCTTATACCAAATAAGCTCTGTTTTTTCTATTTTTGATTTTCAATTTTATTTTATTACCCATTTATTTTCTCGACTTTTTTTCTACTGATCTGATATTATTATATACTCCTGTAATTGGGCTCTGGCCTGTTGGATGTATTATATCTAAATAAATAAATAAATACGTGTAAGTTGTTTATTTACTAGACGATATATATTGAATAGTTTGTACATAACAATTTCAGTTGATAATATTTTTTTGTTTCATACTGTTTAAAGCGTGATTTTTCAGTAGTCGGGTTTTAGTTTTTGAACTTATTTTTATCACGATATTGAGGAATATTTCAGCTCCACTTTATAGTTCTGCATATGTTTATGTGTGTCATGTATATAGTTTTCTGTATATATATATATATATGTATTTCTTTGTTAATTTAATCTTGTATTTCTGTTTCCAATATGTATAAATTTTTTGGATTTTAATTTAATGTTTGTACCACAAGTTATTATAAATTTATTTATATTTGATTTTTTAGAAATTTATAAAAACTTATTTAAAATTTATTGTTTAAATTTTTTTTAAATTACGTTTCGCCTGGAGGCTCCTGGGCTTCATCAGATTTCTACAAAACAAATATTTTTCCTTATGGGACATTGGCTATTTTGTGTATTATATTCTTACCTACAACACTTATTCCGTTTCAAATGGTTTATTGTTTGAATATAGACCGAAAGCAATAAAAAAGGCAAAATTATCACTGCTAGAAAACAAATACCCAAAAGCCTTAATAAACGGTATATTTCAACAAAGAATAAACTTATTTTATAACACAACCAGCAAAAAAACTAACACTAACACCACTAACTCCCAACACATCGGGCTCCCCTATATAAAAAATCTTTCGGAACAATTAACAAAAATCCTTAAACCATACAACATAAACATAGGTCATAAAGGCCACAACACTTTTAACAAAATAATTTTCTCCAAATTAAAAACTAAAAATCCAAAAGGTAAAAACACACATGTTGTTTACGAAATCCCATGCAATAACCCTGACTGTAATGGAGTATACATCGGTCAGACCATGCAACATTTAGAAAACAGAATCAAATCACACAAATACACAAAAAACTGCTCCACAGCATTAAACAAACACAAGAAGGAGACAAATCACGAGTTTGATTATGAAAAGACCAAAATTTTAGCTACAGAAAAAATACCAAAAAACGGGAATTTTTAGAAATGGTTCATATAAAAAAAAAAAAAACGCATTGAATGACAAAACAGATATCAAACAACTCAGCAAAATATACCACAACATAATTTAACAACAGCCATTCTCCAAAATGTTTAAAAGTATAAGAGTAAACAAAAGTTTTCCTTGTTTGACCCTCCCTACCAAAAAAAACAAGAATAATATGCCAATGTTACACTTTCTGCCACATCTTTCCCGAACGAACAACCACATATACTCACACCCAAACATCAAAAGAACTAACACAAACGAACAAACCATCAATAATCTTGAAGACGTCGAAATACTGACATATGTCAATTTCAGTTCACTCCAAACCATACGATTGACTCATAAAGAGCAAAAGATACCAATTTTGTTTCGAGACATTGTTATCGCTCACTAGAATGGTAAAAAAGAAAGAAAACACCTCCAAACAGCACGATGTGCTAAACAATAAACCATTTGAAACGGAATAAGTGTTGTAGGTAAGAATATAATACACAAAATAAAAAAAAATTTAAGAAATAAATAGTTTAAGTATATATATATATATATATATATATATATATATATATATATATAGATATATATATATATATATATACAACTAGATAAATAATTAGGTCGAACTCACACAAATTATATATATTATATATATATATATATATATATATATATATATTCACTTTTATCAAGTAATATGATGATATTTTTCCACAATATAAAGTATATTTCGATTGATTGATTGATTAATTGATTTCAAATTAAATGTAGTAGATAAAAATTAATAATTCAATTATGGACAAGACCCTTTATTTTTTTATCAAAATGTATACACAACTGAGGTTCTCTCTCTGAGGTGAATACCGTTTATTGTTAACTTTTCTCCGTGTACTGAACATGAATAAAAAATCATGTATAAAGTAATTTTCCATTTTCACCGCTTCCATAATGCTGAATGCGTCTTTTTATTGTGGTACTCACCTAACCCCAGTCCCATCTCTGTCTTGAGCAAAAAAGTGGAATGGTAATAAAATTTATTTATGTCCCGTTCAATTTAAAAAATTCAACTTCGTTAAGGTTTTATCATCGACGTGGCAGCTGTCAGCCACAATGTAGTGGCTGAAGTCAAAAATCCCCTACCAATTTATAATTCCCCACTGTAGGGCAGCGTTGCGTCTCCTCGAGGCTATGACGTTTTCACCCCCTTGTCGATGAGTTCGCGGTCTGATCAAGATAAAACAACCCGTCATTGTTCAATTATACTTTTTGACAAATTTGAATCTATTAAGGGGCATAATCAGCGGGGACATGATGGGAAATTCGGTACACGGTTATGGAATAATGGGTAGTTTGGAAGAATAGCGCTGAATGGCATTTATATTACCGAATAATTCTCAACTGAATACTAAAAAATGAGGAAACTTTCTATTTTGCGTCTCGTAGTATATACACGAGTAAGGAGTTCGCATAGTAAACAGGTGTATAAATGTTAACTTAATGCTCGCTATAATTTTTCTACGACTTGAAATATTGAAATGAACATACTTGATAAATTGAAAACTCAAACATATATTTTCCAATTTATTCTGGAACTATGTTGATTTCACAAAATGGGAAAGCGATTCATGTTATAATTTCAACAAATGATTCATATGAAATATCAAAGGGATTTGCGGATTATCGATATGGTGAATAATCTGCATATGATTGGAAAAATATGGAAAATATAGAATTTAAGAATTCCGCAATCCTCACCGGATTATATACCTCCGTACCTCAACAAAGCTTCCAAATATTATTTCACTTCAGAATTGAACAATAAAATTTATTAATAAATTACATTATAATGAACCTACTACTCAAATCCCAAAAAAGAGGTCTGGGGTGTAGTCAGGGAACTAACATGCCAAACATCTGAAATAAACAATATTGAGTTGCTCTGTAACGATAATAAATGCACCGATCCACAAAATGTAGCAAATATTTTCAATATCTACTTTAAGAATGCACTTTTGTATGTGGTAAGTAAAATAAAAGAGGATGGTCTGCAGCAACTTAGGCAGAATATAAACAGTATTTTTTTACAGCCTACTCGGAAGGTGAATTGATCTCACTTGTAAACAACAAAATCAAAAATAAATTATCCGCTGGTTTTGATGGAGTATCAGGATTCCTTGTCCGTAGGGCAATTGTACCGCTTATATCTATTTCAACTTTCAGTATAAATTTGAGCTTTATAGAACGTCAATTTTCCGACATATTGAAAATAAACAAACTTATTCCAATTTCAAAAGGGAGACAAACACAGGGTTGAAAATTATATTCCTGTGGCACTTATTCTCAAAGATTTCCGAATATTGTTTCATGAAAAGGTTGGAATCTTTTCTGAGGACAAATAACATACTCTCCCTCTACCAGTTTGGGTTTCAAACGGGGTTATCTACTATGACCGCCATCCAGCATTTTTAAGGAGTTGGTGTGTCATTTAGAGGCAGCTGAGTGCTGCTTGTCAAGATGGAGGCATACAGAGTTAGGGGACCAGCACTGAGCTGGCTCTGAAGCCCCAAGCTACCTAGAGCATAGACAACTATTTGTCCCGATTTCTCACCTTGACACTAATCTGGGTCGAAGATCGTATAAATCCGAAACTTTTGGAGTACACCTAGGAGTGCTGCAGGGGTCCGTCTTAGGCCCTGTTTGGTTTATATATCAGTTCAATCATACATGATAGTTGGACAGTTTCGCTGTACGCGTATAATTCTTCCTTCATTGTCTCCAATTCCGATGGGGATGACCTGGAAATGGTCTGTAACGCTGGGTTGAGGTCACTTTTTGAGAGGTTCAGCCAGAACTCCTTACATTTGAATTCTGATAAGACTTCTTTTACGGTTTCACACACCCCAGAATAAACAAGATCTCGACCATACTATTCAGGTGGGGGGAGAGAGTGTGAGTAGAGCTACAAGCACTACATTTTCTGGCTCAACACTCGATCAAAATCTATCCTGGAATAAGTATTGTGATCAGCTGTGCTCTCAACTGAACAGCCTCTGTTTTATGATGAGAAGTTTAAAGCGAGTTCTGCCATTGAGAGGCCTTATCTCTGTGTATGGTGCACCTAGTGTATCACGTCTCCATTATGGTATTTGCTTTTGGAGTACATCATTAGCACCAACGATATTTTTGTAGCACTTAAACGTATAATTAGATGTATACTAGGTCTATCCCCTACATCCATCTTGTAGGGATCAGTTCAAAAAAATTTATAATTATAACTCTGAATAGTATGTTTGTATATGAACTCTCTAAGTTTGAATTTTCAAACAAGGCGGATTACCTCATCATCATCATCATCTCACTCGTTCCCATAATTTTTTCATACCCTTTTTAATAGATTAAATGTGGGAAAAAAATCACTAATTAATCTTGGTCTACATGTTTTAAGCAGACTACCTTGACATGTACGTGATTTTAGTCATTCAATAACTTTTTAAAACACCTAAAACATTTTTGGGTTCAGGGTGACTTTATGACTTGAATGAACACATGTCGCATGGCAGTGTGTAATCTGATTTTTTAAGAAAATATTGTGGGGTCTATTTTTTATGTAGGTAGGTACCTGATTGGTAACTAGTCAATCTACACGGATTCCATACATTGTTATGTCTATTGGAAATAAAGGCCTTTGTATTTGTATAAACTCAAAAACTTCCTTGATATATTTTCGTTTTATAAATGCAAAATATGTATTTCAAATAATTTTGGTAGAAACCACATAAAACTCAACAAAGCTTCCAAGTATTATTTTATTTCAAAATTAAACAATAGAATTCATTTATAAATTACATTTTGAAGAACCTACTACTTTCTTATAAACTCAACAACTTCCTTGATATATTTTCGTTTTATAAATTCAAAATATGTATCTTAATTAATTTCGTTAGAAACCACATGAAACTCTCGAATTTAGTGTTCACAGAAGTTGATAACGCCCATGCAAATAATACCCCCCAGATGGAATCTCTACGATCTTTATAGGAAATCCAGCTTTAGACAATTGAATAAATATTCACTAAACTCTATACATAATGTCACATGTAACTCCATTTATAGTTACTTTTTTTCTAATGTATGTGTTTTGGTATATGCCTATCATAAACTTTTGAAGTTTCTTGTGATGATGTAATAATGAATATCTAAACGAACAGAATTATGTATAGGGACATAAAAAATATAAATAAAGAACACTTCCAAAGAGATCTCCAGGATCTCCCCTGGTACCTAAATTTTGAAACTGATGACATTGATATTAAAGTACATACCCAGTTACAAATTACTGACCTCATCAATATTCATGCAACCAAAAAAAAATCACTCCTAGAAACGAAAAACATGCACTTTGGGTCACGGATACCATCAAAACCATGCAGAAAATGAGAAATGAAGCCCTTCATAAATTTCAAAAAAATCGAATGTCACACCACTGGTCTTATTATAAACAAATGAGAAATCATACAACGAATGCAAACAGAGCTGGAAAAAAGCATATCTGATCTCAATGTTCAGCAAATGTACAGCCAAAGAAAGATAGCATGAACTCAAAAAACTGATCTCACAAAATGTAGAAACTATGAGATACCGGATTTTTTTTCAAATGTGCAGAACAATATTGAATATTTTATTGGGTTCGAAAAATTACAATATTAAAAGTGGAATTGAAAGCATTTTTTTCGAAGAATCTGGCATTCGGCAATGACCACATACATATAACAATTATCCAACTCTGCTGCCCTCTCACAATACCCATTATCACTCATATAATCAATCAATGTATTTCTAAAAACTATTTTCTCAGTTCTTGGAAGTTTGCTAAAGACGGCCCTATACCAAAAATAAGGCAACCAATGGAATATTATCGAAAAATAATTGAAACACAAATACCTAACTTTTTAACAATCAGTATCCTACCACTACCCAAACAATTGAGATTCAGAAAAGGGTATTATAGCTGTGCAACATCCCTCTCAGATGTGTTGGGCGACATCTTAGAGGCGACTGATAAAAATCAAATGATTATATTAATTCTACTCCAAGGCAATTGATTCAATAGATCATGATATACTCTTATCAATGTTACATTACTTCGGATTCAGTGAGTCAGTACGCTTTCCAATGGCTTCCTATCTGCATAATAGAACAAAAATAGTAAAAATTAATGATGGGAAATCCACTCCCATTAAACTGTCTTGCATTTTCATTCAGATAGTTATTTGATTTTCTATTCCAGTCCTACTTAAGAACTCATGAAGATGAATGAGACGAAGAAGAATGTTTTCCAAAGGAGAGTACTCACCAGAAATCATTCGTAACATTGACGCAAGAGAGGCATCGCATTCACTAGGTCTTCAATACATTTTTGTCGACGGAAATCTATTTGACGCTTCCACGATCATCAGAAAGATCGGAAGAAACGGGAAACTCATTTTCGAAAAGTAATCTCACTTTGTAAAGATGGAAAAAGTTAGAATAATTTTTTTGGAGAGACACTTTGAAATTAGTGTTTTTTGACATTGAAACCTTTTATGGGGTCAGATAGATTGATTTGTTGAAAATATAAACAGGATGTTCATAAAATCAGATGTGGAATCATCTGCGACTGAAAGATAAACTTTAGTCACTATCTTCCGTCGTCAAGATAACCTCTTGTGGGGTATTCATGTTGAAAAGGTCAACATTCTCAATTCACAGAAAAATATTTCTATCAATATTCAATTGAGAATGTTTCCCTTTTCAACATGAACAGGATGTTCATAAAATCAGATGTGGAATCATCTGCGACTGAATGATAAACTTTAGTCACTATCTTCCATCGTCAAGATAACCTTTTGTGGGGTATTCATGTTGAAAAGGGAAACATTTTTAATTGAATATTGAATAGAAAGATTTTTCTGGGAAATGAAGAATCCACGATGAAAATTCAGTTATTTTTTCTGAATGTCTAACAGAAAACAACTACTTTCCCGTCTAAAGCCACACTGGACATTGAACTGCATCTAATAGACATTCTGAAAATTCCCTAACTCAAAAGAAAAAATCTGAAATTGAAAATTTGCATTTTCATTCAGATAGTTATTTGATTTTCTATTCCAGTCTCAATTAAGAACTCATAAAAATGAATGAGGCAAAGAAGAATGTTTTCCAAAAAATAGTACCCACCAGAAATCATTCGTAACATTGACGCAAGAGAGGCATCGCATTTACTAGGTCTTCAATACATTTTTGCCGACAAAAATCTATATAACTTTATTTTTATCGTGGATTTTTCATTTCACAGAAAAATCTTTCCATTCAAAATTCAATTGAGAATGTTTCCCTTTTCGTCAAGCTTATACTAGTCAATTATTAATTCGTGTAGGAAGAGGTGTTTGAACAATATTTTGTATAAGAAATATGAACTGATTTTACGATTCAAGAGTGTGTATTCACTAAAATACATTCCTTATTCGATCACTAGATATATGTCTGCGAATTTCCAGTACACTCTCACCCTGTGCGAAGAAACGATACAGAATCGCCCCATCACATTGGAGTGTACTGGAGTTGCGGCAATCAATACAAGGTGAAGACGTTTGCTGAATTCTAAACAGGTTCACCACCACCAACTCGGGAGGACTGGAGTACAGTCAGACTCCTAAGGGCGGTGTTCACCGGACAATACAACTAGAATTCGATGTCGATGCCAAAAGAACTGCAGTATCATTGTGGAATTGGGATATACAGAGGTCATAGATATTAAGGAATAGCACATATTCTTCATTCACTACGCTGTTCAAAATGAAATTAGGCAGTTCCGTATAAAATAATTTGCCATTTTATCTAGACCGGAAATGGAATCTAATACTGAAGTTCTCCGCAATTATAGATAGGCTGATATAAATTATCAATTCAAATGTCATATACAGGGTGAGTCAGACAAACTCCAGGAGGTAATTCCTCACAATATTCTAATATGAATTGTCCAGATAAATATATGTCCGGAAACGCTTCGTTTCCAAGATACAGGGTGTTGAGGTTTTATTTTTATTTTCGTTTTTTTTCTAATAACTTTTGAAATACTGATTTTAATTGAACGAAAATTGGTTTTGAGAGGTTTTTTGAGGTGTCGAATTCGAACCTGATGTTATCATTGCTCTTACTCGTAGGGGGAGCCACCTACACGTCTTTCTCTTTTCTGAAGATTCATAACTTTTTTGAGCGTACTTCTAGCATATTTTTCAGTGAAAAAATCAATTCTTTTATCATATCTACCCAAAAAAGCTACCCCCGTTACAAGTTGCTATAAGCAACAGTTTTCTTGATATTTGGATTTGAAAATTTCAAGTCGATTATTTGATAATCGATGCGCGTTGGAGTTTTTACCATTATTTTGTATTTTTCACAAGAATGTTTAGGAAATGAATTTGACGTTTAAGTAAGTAGTTTTGGTTTTTTGTAGGGGGCGCCACCTATTCTATTTATTTTTACTCGTTATTTTTGTATCAAGGGTGCAAAATCTGTATTTGTTTTGATAAAATTTGCAAGAAATATCAACATTTTATTTCAAGAAATTTTGAATATGTAGAATAAAATAAAATAAAGGAAACTAAGTTGTGTTCAAATAAGTTGTTCAAAGTGTCCACCTTCAGCGAAGATACAGGCATTCAGTATTCTAGTCACTTAATCTCGTACCCGCTCAAAAATTATTGGTGTGTTTCTTATTGTTTCACAGGCGTCTACTATTCGGTTTCTTAGATCTTCCTCGTTCGCTACTGGAGTTTTATAAACTAGTGACTTCAAATGTCCCCAAAAAAAAAATCTAGTGGGTTTAGATCTGGGGACCTTGGTGCCCACGCCTGGTTAGGTTCTTCTACACCCCTACCGATTCATCGATTTGGATAGACAGTGTTGAGGAATTCCCTGGCTACAACGCTAAAATGGGTCGGAGCCTCATCATGCATGAACCACATGCGGATAAGAATTTCTAATGGTACATTCTGAAGTAGTCCCGGCAATTCATTTTCTAAAAAGTCTCTATAAGTTGCGCTATTCAGTCGGAACGGAAGAAAGGAAGGACCTATCAAGTAATTATCAATTATTGCCGCCCATAAATTTAGAGAAAATTGATACTGATAATGTCTTTCACTAAATGCATGCGGATTTTCCAGAGCATGGTTGTTATGAAAGTTTGTGATAGCATTTCGGAAGAAGTTTGCCTCGTCCATGAGGCAAACCACTGACACATATTAATGCGTTGGGGAAAGTCTCGTGGCAAAAAATCTTGTACCATTTGAATATGGTATGTATAAAAATGTTGATCGTGGATAATTCTCCAAACTGTGGACTGAGTAGAATGCTTCAGCAACTATTCTTCTTGTTTCTGGATTCTCCTCGAGAGCGTTCCAAACAGCTTCTTTCAATTCGGACTGCTCGTGGTCTTCCAATAATATCAGCTGCCCTCTCAAAGCTACCTGTTTCTGTCAACCAACGGTGGAGACTGGTAAATGTTGGAGCTGAACGCAGTACTCGATTAGGAAATCGCTCCTGGTAAATATGTCTTGCGTCGCGCGCATTGCCATCCGCAAGGCCATGAACGAAATGCATATCGGCTAAATGAGCATTATTGTTTGAATAATACATTTTTTCAAAATTAGTGTTTTTAAACTTACAGAAACTTCAACAAAACAACAAAACGTTTAACTGTCACATAATATGTAGTTACCAAAACTACTTACTTAACACATTTCCTAAGCATTATTGTGAGAAATAATCGACTTGAAATTTCCAAGTCCAAATATCTAGAAAACGGTTGCTTATAGAGACTTGTAACAGGCGTAGCTTCTTTACGTAGATATGATAGAGGAATTGATTTTTTTACTGAAAAATGTACTAGAAGTACGCTTAAAAAACTTATGAATTCTCTAAAAAGATAAATACGTGTAGGTGGCGCCCCCTATGAGTAAGTGCAATAGTAACATCAATTCGAATTCGACACCACAAAAAACCTCTCAGTACCAATTTTCGTTAAATTAAGATCAGTATTTCGAAAGATATTAAAAAAAAAAAATATAAAACTTTAACACTCTGTAGCTTGGAAACGAAGCGTTTACGGACATATATTCATTTGGACAATTCATATCAGAATATTGTAAGGAATCACCTCCTGAAGTTTGTCAAAGTACTTCTGACTCACCCTATATAAACATTTTAGATTTATAAAGGTTTTATGTAGGTCTGATGATGACGAATTTGATTTGCGCAGATCATTTGTTATTCAAATGCCGTTATAAAACCGAATTGAAGAGCTGGCGCGACCAGACTGAAAGGTAGATTTCAGAATTTATTTATTGATAGTGACCGACCGAAGCTTCGTTCTCGTTTTCGTTTTCGGCCTAAAAATCATGATTCGGCCATATGTTCGTTTTCGGCCATAAACCAGCCGACGTTTCGGTCAAGCCGCAAATCAGAAGTTCGTGAATTGTCGCGCGTCATTCGGCCTACTTCGTATAGCTCGGCAATATCAGGTGACGTTCGGCTAAGTTCGGGGTGAATCGAGTCCGCTCGTGGTTTCACTCAGCTGACTTAAGCGGACGTGATTTTGTTTCGAAGTTGTGAAGCGAGGTTATGTTGCATTTTTTCTGCACGCGCATGAATTAATGGGTTTTATTTGTTCTTGACTTTCAATCAAGGAATCGATTTAGTTTATTTCAACAGTGTTGATTTTTGACGAAAATAAGTTGATTTTAATGGTGGCTAATCATAATATAAATTATATTCAAAATGAGTTTTCGTTCCACAAGTTCAAATTTAGTTGGGTTTCACAAAAGCGACACACAAAATTTGACGAAAATATATACACATATTCTAGAAAGGCACAAAAGGAAGAACAGATTTCCGAACAATAGATAAATCAGTTTTTGGTTTTTATAGCTGCACAGCACTCGAATGTTTCAGGGAGATGTTCAGTTGCTTATTGACCATACACCAATGTACGTCTATATTTGAATGTGTCTGTGCTTGTTTTACGTTAATTTTGAAGTTTGTAATGTGTATTTTTTGCCAATGTATATTTTACCGACATGAATTTGTCTCGATCACCACCTCGCAACAATTGTCTGAAGTTGAATTCATAATCAGGATTAACTTGATTTTAAAGGTGGGTCACAGAAATTGAGTTCCGTTTTTCGTCTACTACATGTAATTATTGTCATTTCAGCTTTGAAAAAGGAATAAAGTATTCCGAAACGTTAGCAATAAAAAACTTTTTAACAAAAATCAAACCGACGAAATAATCAACTGAAAAGCAAAATATAAAATAAACCTTCTTAGTCTAAATGATAATTGAGCTCCTAAACTAATGTAAGTAACTGATTTTGAGTCGGCGCCAAACAAGATCATTATCTATGAAAGAAGTCATCAAAACGCAGCCGTGCATCTCGCTGCCATCATTTTACGCTTCACCTAATTCAATTACTAGTTTGTTTGGCGCCGACTCAAAATCAGTAACATTAGTTTAGGAGCTCAATTATCATTTAGACTAAGAAGGTTTATTTTATTTTTTGCTTTTCAGTTGATTTTTTCGTCGGTTTAATTTTTTGTTAAAACGTTTTTAATTTTTACTTTTCAGTTCCGTATTTCGTCAATTTAATTTTTTGTTAAAAAGTTTTTATTTTTTAATATTTTGTGGCAAAAATCTACCAATTACTACCTACTTGTTTCTTGATTACTTCCAAAATACTTACTTACCCACCTTACTTCAACTATTACCAGTTAAATAATATGATTATCTACTTTTAATATTTGTTGTAATATACATTATTTTCGTTGTTCTGGTTAGTTTATTTCATTACTTCGTATATCATTCCATCCTCTCATAAAATATACTGATTTTGACGGATGTGGAACAAGAATAATGTCAGTAGCGATCTGTCATTGTCAACTACGTATGTGTGTGCCAATGTTCACTAGTGAAAAATCAATTATCCCCTATTTTTCTACCCGTAAGGGTGGGTAATTCCTCCCGAAATCCAGATATAAGGTATACCCTATCTATTAAGAAAAGAATCATCCAAATCGAAGAACCCAGTACAAAGTTATGCCTGTTAGAATCGGTTAACGGACCAGAATTCAGAGGGTGAGTGATCAATATCCTTCATTTTGCTACCCTTAGGGGTGTATTTCATCTTTTAAATTCGAATGGGACCAAATTCAAATTATCGAAATCGGACGTATCAGTAAAAAGTTATGCGTGATCATACATAAAAAAAAATTATGGAAAAAAAATATACGGGTCGACTAGAGAACCTCCTCCTTTTTGGTTTCGTCGGTTGAAAAATAGTTTTACTTCCGTGAAATCCAACTAAATAAATTATATTGATTGTATTATATTATATTGTATCGATTGATTATATTATATAATCAATCAATACAACAAGAAATACAGGAAATTTTGTATCCTCTAATGGAATTATCGTATTTTACCTTTTTTAACGTCTATATTTGCTCTTTGCACCTTTTTTCCCTAAGTGTAAAAAACAAGTGTACAGCGGAAATGTTAAAATTTCTTATTTTCAATTAATGTCCAAATCATTTTCGTTTTCGGCTTCGTTTTCGGCCGAAAATAAAACTAAAGCCGAAGCTTTTTTTTCGTTTTCGGCTGAAAATCCATTTTCGGTCGGACATTATTTATTGATAGTATAGCAGTAAAAGTTAATTTTTGTTTTGCGAAAATGGATATTGACCCCTGTTGATTGTTCCAAATTCTCTTTTATGCTGAATTATACATACTGTAACGAACCTAGGCCGGACCTGTCGCCTCCCGCGTCGCCATCGACAGCGATGAGATCATCCCCGGAGATATTCGAGAACCATCCAGTCCCTCTTCCGCGTAATGCAACGGTCAATATTGGAAACAATTGGAACATGCCGTCGCCAACTGGAAGAATTCGAAACATCGAGAATGCTGTATCGGAGATAAATAGACAGCCCTCAAGTCTCACGAACAGTCTGAACGAGCCCATACCATCGAGCTACACAGTGGCGTAGTAATATAAATTAAGTTGTAGATTAAGTGTTAAATAAATTAGTTAAACCAAGTTAAGTTTATTTACGTTACAATTGGTGTCGGAAGTGAGATTTTGAAAATAAACAAGTGATCGTGGAGTGGATAGTCAGAAAAATAAATTGATAGACCTTTCTGTACGCCCAAAATAGACAGTGGCCCGGTTTTCGCGAAGTGGACAATTGTGCGTGGGAATATAAACTGATACGCTGTTCGCGTGAAACAGAAAATAGACAGTGGCCCGGTTTTCGCGAAGTGGACAATTGTGCGTGGGAATATAAACTGATACGCTGTTCGCGTGGAACAGACAATAGACTGGTGGCCCGTGGAAAAGAATTCGCGAAGTGAATTTTTAACAAACTGATAAACTTTTCGTGTAAAACAGACTGATACCTCGTCAAAGACAAAATGTGTTCAAGAAAAGTGCGCCTTGCGGATTTGAAGGTAGCGGAATTGAAACAGGAATTGGAGGAAAGGGAACTGGAAAAAAAAAGCAAGTACTACAGGAAAGACTTGCAGAAGGACTTATACAAGAAGGTGAGGACCCCGAAACATTTTTATTCGAAGTTCCCGGAGGTGATTTAAGTTTGGTAATGAATAAACTGGAAGAAAATTCAAGAAGCCTGGAAGAAAATGCTAAAAATCTGGAAGAGAAGCTCCTTGAAAACACAGAAGGCCTAAAAAAAGAACTCTGTGGTGTGGCGAATCGTCTAGAAAAAAGAATAGGAACCGTTGAGGCAGAGATGGACAAGATGAAGGAAATAATCAGCGATGAAATCAAAGACGGAATCGAGGCAGAAATGGACAAAATAAAGGAAACGATCAGTAAGCTGGAAAAACAAATTAATAGTGCGTCCTCCACAGAGATGGTTAACGAAAATGCAATGCTGGACTTGAGTTTGAACGTGGATAAAGTTCAAGAGGGTATAAAAGATGTCAAGGTCATTTCAGAAATAGGGAAGCTTTCCATGAAGCCACCTCAGTTCGACGGAAAAACTCCATGGGCAAATTACCGCCGGCAGTTTGAAGCAGCGGCAAAAGCAAACGGATGGAATGCAGGGGAAAGAGCTGTAGCACTGACACTTGCATTACGTGGAGAAGCGACAAATATTCTACAAACTCTCACCGCCCAAGAACAGGAGGACTATGATCAGCTGATTAAACATCTAGAATTACGATACGGCCACGCCCATTTGGAACACGTATACCACTCCCAGCTGAAAAATCGCTGCCAAAAATCGGGCGAATCCTTACAAGAATTCGAAACTGACATTGCACGCTTGGTTCGTCTCGCATATCCAGCCACACCAGGAAATGTAATGGAGCGACTAGCGGTTCAAGCATTCCTGGATGGACTCCGTGACCAAGAAACCAGACAAGCGTTGATATTAGCTCGTCCAACACATCTCGTAGACGCACTGGCACGAGCTTTGGAATTTGAGGCAGCAAAACAATGCTGCAAAAGCCAAAGTAAAGTTCAAACGATTGAGGAAGACTCACAGGAGCCTGCTAACTTGGAAGCTGCCATAAGAAAAGTGATGAAGGAAGTGTTGCCTGAGAAAAGACATATAAGATGCCGGAATTGTCGCAAAATTGGACATGTGCGTAGCAAATGTCCAACATTCATCGACTCCGATGCAGGAAAACTAAGAAAGGTCGATGAGAAGGGGCAATCGTCGGCATGTGTCCGGCAAGCCCCGGTTAACAACGCATATGTCGCTATGCTTCAACGACAGAACAAGGGTGTCTTCGTAGACGGTCTCATCAATAACGAGCCTTGCACCATGCTGCTAGATACAGGTGCGACTAGGACAATTCTCGGGCCTTCCTTTGCCAGAACACCGGAACGGATTGAACCGACAACTTGGAAGCTACGCACAGCAACAGGGAGCCAGCTACTGTATATGGCGAGCTACCGATTGAAATAATTTTGGGCAGCACTAAAGTGAAACATCAGGCACTTGTAGCGGACATCGAAGACGATGCAATCATCGGAATGGACATCATGAATTCCAGAGGGTTTGAATTGGATTTCAAAGACGGCGTCCTACGTGTCAACGGAGAAGAGCTGGTGCTTCATGGGAGAAGTGAGGAGTTGATCCGTGTGCTGTTGGCTGAAGATGTAAGCGTACCTGAGAGGGCTGAAACCATTCTGGAGGCTCGCCTGGACGGGAGTGCGAGCAGTGGAGACGTGGTGATGTTCGAGCCCAAACTTCATGATGAGAAAATTGGACGAGGGATTGCACTAGGGAAGACCTTGTTGCGTGCTGACAAATTTGTGCCGGTAAGGGTCATGAATGTCAATTATTTCCCAGTGACCTTGAAGAAAGGAACAATTTTGGGGCACTGCTCGTCAGTTTCATCTGTGATCCGGAGCGTACGAGGTACGATTAGCCAACCCAACAACTTGCCCACAGAACTAGAAAAATTAGTTGCCATCTCTTCCAAAGACATAAAACCAGCTCAACAGCCCAAACTAAGAGATTTAGTCAAAAAGTACCAAGACATCTTCGATACCGGACAAGGAAAAGGGGGTCGAACTAATGTGGTCCAGCACAAGATTGATACTGGGGGTGCCCGACCGATCCGGCAATCAGCAAGAAGACTTCCTCTTGCCAAGAAGGAAGAGGCTGACAAAATAGTCAGCGATATGGGGAAAAGAAGGAGTTATCGAACCATCTGACAGTCCCTGGTCCTCTCCAGTCGTACTGGTGAAGAAAAAGGATGGATCGACACGCTTTTGTGTAGACTATCGCCAACTTAACAATGTCACGAAGAAGGACAGTTACCCTCTCCCGAGAATAGATGACACCCTAGACACGTTGGCTGGTTCCACGATTTTCTCGACCCTTGATCTGAAGAGTGGATACTGGCAAGTAGAACTGGCTCAGGAAGATCGAGAAAAGACTGCTTTTACCATCGGCTCAGGATTGTGGCAGTTCACCGTTATGCCATTCGGGCTCTGTAATGCTCCCGCCACATTCGAAAGATTGATGGAAACAGTACTGAAGGGACTCTCATGGAACACGTGTCTAGTGTATCTCGACGACATAATTGTGGTCGGCAGATCGTTTGAGGACCACGTGAAAAACTTGGAGGAAGTATTCCTGCGACTGAGGAACTCCGGATTGAAGCTGAGCCCTAAGAAATGCCATCTGTTCCAAAAAGAAGTACGATACCTCGGCCACGTTGTCTCTGGGGAAGGAGTAGCAGTGGATGACCAGAAGATCAAAGCTGTTAAGGATTGGCCCATCCCAAAAGACATTCACCAACTTCGAAGTTTCCTTGGTTTATGCACATACTATCGCCGATATGTGCTGGGATTCGCCAACATCGCTAAACCACTGACCAAGCTCACGGAAGGCCAAACAAAGTTTCAGTGGTCCGAAGAATGTCAAGACTCATTCAGGAAGCTGAAAGGAGCTTTGATCAACGCACCTATACTGAGCTTTCCCTACCCAAAGGAAATTCATTTTGGATACGGACGCCAGCAACGTGGGACTTGGAGCTGTCCTATCTCAGATCCAGGAGGGACAGGCGAAGGTCATTGGTTATTTCAGCAAGACGCTTAGCAAACCAGAGCGCAATTACTGTGTCACCAGGCGAGGCTGTTAGCTGTTGTAAAGGGAGTGGAACACTTCTACAAGTACGTGTATGGAAGAAGATTCCTGTTGAGAACTGACCATGCAGCTCTCAAATGGCTCTTACAGTTCAAAAATCCTGAGGGTCAAGTAGCACGTTGGATCGAGAGACTCCAAGAATTCGATTTCGAGATCGAACATCGAGCCGGAACTAGCCATAAGAATGCAGATGCCTTGTCGCGAAGACCATGTCCAGATGATTGCTCACATTGCCGACGAGCAGAAGAGAAAGAAGCAACACTTTGTAGAACCGCGGCAATGGATGACAACTGGAATGACAGCAAGATCCAGAAAGACCAAGAGAGAGACCCCGACCTTGGCTTAGTCGTCAGCTGGAAGAAGAGCAATCGAAGACCATCATGGCAGGAAGTCGCAGGTTACTCGCCGGCTGTTAAGTCCTATTGGGCACAATGGAACTCTCTTATTCTGGACAATGGGATCCTGAAACGTGTGTTGGAGGCCGATATTGGTGGGGAAGACAGACGCCAAATAATTGTTCCCAGGAACAGAAGAGAGGAAGTGCTGCGGGAAATCCATGATGGAGTCGCCGGAGGACATCTGGGAGTGACGAAGACCCTGCAGAAAGTGAGGCAACGGTTTTACTGGGCCAATTGTCAAGCTGACGTCAGGACTGGTGCAGGAAGTGCGCTGTATGCGCTGCTAGCAATGGACCTCGAATACGACCCAAGGCCCCGATGCGTCAGTACAACGTAGGCAGCCCGTTCGAGAGAATCGCCATTGACATCGCCGGCCCGTTTCCCGTATCCGACCACGGGAATAAATACATCCTTGTGGCAATGGACTACTTCAGTAAGTGGGCGGAAGCCTATGCCCTGCCAACCAGGAAGCCATCACCGTCGCCGACGTCTTGGTGAAAAGTGGATATGTCGATTCGGTATTCCAATGGAGCTGCACTCGGATCAAGGCAGAAATTTCGAATCAACCTTTTCCAAGAAATATGTCTACTGCTGAACATCCGCAAGACAAGAACCACGGCCCTACATCCGCAGTCCGATGGAATGGTGGAACGGATGAACAGGACGATCAACCGCCACTTGTCCAAGGTTGTCTCTGACCATCAAAGAGACTGGGACCAGTATCTTCATTTGTTCCTGATGGCCTATCGATCCGCAGTACACGAGTCAACCGGTCAAACTCCTGCTAGTATTATAATGGGCCGAGAACTGCGACTGCCTTGTGACCTGAAGTTTGGGATACCGCCAGGACAAGACACTGCGGGAGAGGACTACGTCGGCAAACTTCGGCAGAGAATGGACGACATCCACGAACGAGTCCGGTTGAACATCCAGAGTGCCAGCGATAAAATGAAGACCTATGACATCAAGGCCGACGCTGGAGGATTTAAGGTTGATGACCTGGTTTGGCTGTACAACCCCAAACGTCGTCGTGGACTATCACCAAAGTTGCGGAACTCGTTGGAAGGCCCGTATAAGATCGTGAAAAGGATAAACGACCTTGTGTACCGAATCCATAAGCCACCCGAGGAAACCAAGGGTCGTCCATTTCAACAGGTTGGCCCTTACGCTGGAAACCATGACCAAGTCCGCACCCTCAAGCCACCGGAGGATGATATGACGTTCGAGAAGTTTATGTCCTTGTATTCAAACGGGCAGAAAGTTCTACATGGGGTTACTAGAGAGGAGTCACGAGACCTTTTCGAGGTGCCTGCTGACTACGCACTAGCGCACTGTGTGGCAGAAGATCTTCGAATGTCGCCGTAGTGTTCTCCAAGAAATTTGGTCAACTCCAAACACTGCGGGAGCAGAATCCAGAAGTTGGTGGGGTGCTACAGTTGAAGAAAGGCCAGAGAAACATCTACTACCTAGTCACCAAGAGGCATTCCCAAGATAAACCGTCTTATGAAGATGTCTGGAAGAGTCTCACCAAACTAAGAGATACTATGGTGGACCAGAATCTGGTGGATCTAGCAATTCCAAAATTATCCTGTGGTATTGATGGGTTGGACTGGAGAGTCATAAGAAGTATGCTGGAGGCGATATTCAGATCCAGCGGCGTCAAGATTTTGGTTTGCTGTAACCCTCTTCCACGACCGATCATGAAGACCGTGGAGTGTTACTTCCATCGAACTTCACGGTGCAGATATGGGGAGTCATGCAGATATCGTCACACTCAAGGATGAAATTTCGGGACGAAATGTCTTTAAGAAGGGGGCAATGTAACGAACCTAGGCCGGACCTGTCGCCTCCCGCGTCGCCATCGACAGCGATGAGATCATCCCCGGAGATATTCGAGAACCATCCAGTCCCTCTTCCGCGTAATGCAACGGTCAATATTGGAAACAATTGGAACATGCCGTCGCCAACTGGAAGAATTCGAAACATCGAGAATGCTGTATCGGAGATAAATAGACAGCCCTCAAGTCTCACGAACAGTCTGAACGAGCCCATACCATCGAGCTACACAGTGGCGTAGTAATATAAATTAAGTTGTAGATTAAGTGTTAAATAAATTAGTTAAACCAAGTTAAGTTTATTTACGTTACAATACTATTTCTTTTCCAGACGTGAAACACACTGATCTGAAATGAATTATGGAAAGAGTAGAATGGTATTGACGATTGGAATTGATGACATACATTTACATAAGACTTCAGTCATTGATCATTCAAACATGCATTGTGACGTTTGCATATTGTGTTGTTTGGAGTAGAAATCGCCTTCTGTGTGGGAAGCATATAGATTGACGATTCACAAAACCTGTTGGGTTTCCTTCATTATAGTAAGACTATTGACGAAATAAATCATCAATTCCTGATTGGCATGATGCATTTCTTCGGTGAAAATATCCCACTTCATGGAATAATCTTGTAACTGATTAAAAAAAGCTGAATAAATTTATTCATCATCTTGTACTCCACAATTATGGAATGGTGTTCCAGAAGGATCCATATCAGGACCACTATTATTTTGTGTCTACAACTGTCTGCTTAAGAAATGTTTAGAATATTTAAAATTTAATTTTTATGCTAGCGAGTCCCAGATTTATAATTATTTTTTGTTGAATAATCCAATGAGAGAATCCTACGCATTTTGCCAGAAATCAACTTGAAATCGTAAGAATGCCCTTTGGATTTCTTATTGATATGCTCTTATTGATATGCTCAGAGATAGAAAATAATTAAGAGTAGCTCAAGTTATCTTATCAGCTCCAATCGACGAATCCCTATTGGAAATCTTAGCGCCATCTAGCGGCGAATAGTCATCGGAGTTGAGAAGAAGATGGGCGACGCATAAATTCTGACAGAACGTAGATATTAAAAGGGAGGCAGCGTGGCACTCTCGTCCCTCACCCATTGATCTGCTATCAAGCTATCTTGTGTTCTGAAACTTGTCAGCCATTGTATAATGAAGTAGAATTTGTTCATGTTAAAATAATCAATGAATTAGAGCATTTTCCTTTCTTCTGCGAAAGTAATTTCAAATCAGTGAGTTCCGATTGATATCAAGGTATGTAAGAATGCTTTTTTGACCCAATTTTTTCAAATATGTCACGTTCAGATATTTTTTTAACGAGAACGTGAAATATTTCTTGAGAAAGAATTTATTATTATCTGGACTCATCCATCCACGTTGTTCAGTAAACAGCGATTGGATTTATTTATGTCAATCCGATCATTGATTACAGTGCCGCTCCCTATTTATTTTTCCAAATTAGTTCAGGCGGAATTATAAAAATCACATGTGATATATCTCTGACAAGGCTTCATTGGGGTTTAAAGAGGGTTTTTCAAATATATGGTATCACCGTATTTGGATATATTTTTGGTGTCAATCACAAGTGATAGTCGATTTTTTCTGTTATTTTTATTTTATATATTTGTGATAATCACAATTGATATATATATATATATATATATATATATATATATATATATATATATATATTATATATATATATATATATATATATATATATATATATATAATATTTAATATTTGGATTTTGGAATTTCTATCATACTGAAGATCTTTGTGAAGGAGTATTTGACGATTGGTCAAAGATAGTTCTTATAAACTTGCTCTGGATATCATTGAAAATGAAGTCATTTTTGTATATCAAATTCTGATTTTATTCTTGGTAAAATATAGTCTTGGCTGATCAAGATCAGAACAACTCATCTTTTCTCCATATAGAGCAAAAATCAATGTTTGTCTAAATCAAAAATTTAATCTTAATACTTCAATTTCAGTATTGAATAGTACTGACAAATCACAGCACAAGCTGATTTGTATGCTCAATTGATTTTGAGCAATAATATATTGATGAGATTACACCCATTTGTAACAACTGTGCGTTGAGGAGTGCATTGAGGAATTCCAAATTCCAAGAAATTAAATTGTCGTATATCAAATTCTGACACAAGCAATATTGTTTTTCATGTTGTATTGCTAAGAAAATTCCATGGACAAGAAGCTGATGCTTGCATGATCCACCTGATTGGTCGCCCAGCAGCCATAGGTACCCCCTTATTGCGAGCCATACGACTACGTGAAGTCTAGCTACGAGCTACGGATTACACAATCAGAGGTACATCGTCATCGATAACACCGACAGGTTCAGCAACCAGAAGCAATATTCCTTTTTTTTTTTCAACAAAAAATTGTCTTACTTCCGATACATGATACATATTTGTTATGCAACAGAAACTTATGTATATTTTTTTGTAAATAGACTAATATAAGTTTGGTATTTGTTTTATTGTTGTAGTTATATACAGAACGGAACATTATTTGATTTGAAATAATTATTGAATATGAAATTCGAATTTTTATCCTTATTTAACAAAAAATTCTGGCGTCCATTCAAATTTACAATTTCTTAAACCTTTGCTTGAAACATAAATGAATTTGAAACTAGCAAGGCGGTCCAAAGAACTCCACACCGCTCTTCACTGAATAGTCTGGGCATTCTATTACAATAATGAACGTTATACATTACAACTGCCTTCAGAAAATCAGCTACAGATCGAAATACATGGTGAAGAGTTGTTCAACACTGAAATGGTAAAAAAATTTGTTCATGAAGAATTGAAGTTTGATGAGCAAATATTTTACTGTTACTAAAATCATTCATGGTGGAGAAAAATGTTGGAATGTCATCAAACGCACTCTAGATGGATAGTTTCATCTCTGAACTACTGCTACTACTATGTATAATTCAAATCAATAATCAACGAATGCAACTTATCCAAAATTCATGTATGATATTAATTCATAGGTACAGTTTAACAATATCTTTACTGGATGGTAAGGATCAGTTGTTGAAATTCAAGACCGAGAATCAGACAGATGATCAAAAAGATTTCGTTCATTAGGGTGAAATGGTCCAATCAGATGGCCAGCCAGATCGCCCGATTCAACCCCTATTGATTTTTATTCATGGGGTCACATACAATCCGAAGTATACTCGAGGAGACCAACTCCTTTGGAGGACTTTAGAGATAGAGTTGAGCGCGCATTTCAGGAAATCCCTGCTCACGAACTGATAAATGTGATGGGGTGTACAATAAATAGAACTAGTCTATGTGAAAACGGGCAACACTTCGAACATATCATTGGTCGTTAATAAATAAAATGACTTTTCGATGGTTGTGAAACTCTTCTATTGAAAACAGGATAATGGTATTGTGAGTAATAATTTGTACGTTGAATGTTTCACTGTTTCAGTCGTTAGATTTATTCAAAAAGTTTGATTATATTAAAGTTATCTCTTCTGTAATGGGTTAATGATCATTACATTATTTTTGGTGATTCATTGTTACCATTCTGAAGTAAAGTTTGAAAGAATGAATAGATGTCATGTTACCTACCAATTTTTTCAGAACAGAAAGAAAGTGGTACACAATGTATATCGTTGAATTGGTAATTGAATTCTCTATCGAATAGCAGGATAGCCCTCGGTGGAAACCATTTGGAAAAAACTATTTTTTTTAAAAATTAAAATTTCAATTTCTGCTGTAGGATTTGTTATTGATCTTATCGATGAAATGACTATACTATGAGTTACTGATGTGAATCAGTATAGATTCAATCCTGATCAAAGCTTCCTGGGTTGAAAAAAATTAGAAATTATTTTTTTTCAATTGTAAAATAGAAATTTGGCACCACCGTCGTATGTAATTTGAGCCGCAGAATCCGAAAAACATCAAACATACAGGGTGTTCTATTCGAAAAATAGAAGTTGGTGGCTATTCTGGCGAAACCGAAAGTCGGACATTTCGTTTTCATATGTCTGTCAATCCGAAATTGTGTCTCATATCCATGTACAAAATTTCATTCAAATCGGTTTATAAGGGAAGGAGATATAGGCATAGCCCTAGTCCCATTGTCACCCGGTATATTTAATTGCGTATCCACAGTCAGACAAAAAAAACTGTGCGCTTATTTTGATACAAATCCCAAGTTGGAAGAACCCATTTCAGAGTGGGGATATATGATATAATCAACCTATTAGGTGTGAAAATCTCCATGGAAGGAGACATTCGCCCAGTCGTTCCGAAACATTAAACGACAGAGCCCTTACGAGGGTCTTACAGTTCGGAATGCCTTCTAATCTCTTCGGTTAACGACCACAATTGTCAGAATATTGCACCCTTTCCTCTAATACAAACTTTACTGCTTTAAGAGAATAGACTCTATTCCCAATTTGAACTTCATTAGGAATGGGAATGGTTTCTAGAAATCATTATCTTCAGAAACATATTTTGGATCCATTTAATTTCGGAACTTTCCCCTTTTTAATTCTCGACTCGGTTTTTGATTGTATGTAATGGATTGTTGATTCTCATCCCTCAATGAGTTGCTTTTCTCGGAGTATTTGTACGACTTTGATAATTCAATCCCACAGTGAATATCGTTCAGATATTTCATCCCGCTTTCAACGCAGGTGAAAAGTAAAAAAACATAGATTGTTTTTTTATTCCAATATGATGAACTCAGGTGAATATTTTTGTGTAATATCCACACCTGTCGCCTCCAACATGATTTTTGTAGAAACAACTCTGAAGAAGACCGTGTCCACGGTCAAAACGTCGGACAATAATAAATGAACATCCACTAGCAAAAAACTGCTAATTAATTGAATTGATTTTGGAATCTAAAATGAGGGAGCTTAAATGAATGTCAATATTAATACTGATTATGCAAATTATTCAGAATGCGATGCCACTCTTACATCAATGATACACGTTATTTCTGGTGTATACTCATTATTGAAAACATTCTTCTTTAACTCATGCATCTAATAATAATATTAATGAATTCATTCAATATCGAGTGTATAATTTCAAGTATAAATATATAAGTACAAGTATTGGTAATATGATATATGTATATGATAATCTGAACAATATGAACAAATTCAGGGCACCCACAAAGGAGAACATTTGCGATACGGGGTTTGTCCATCAGCCATTTCTGAAGTTTATCCTTGAACAGGGCCGTGGAATTGAGTATTTTTAGATGAAGGGGTATTGAGTTATGCATTTTTGGCGCAAGGTGTACGTGGCACCTTTGCCCTATTGTAGTCAACATACGTGGTACATTCATGACCAATTCTTCATATCTAGTTGAGTAGTTTTGCTCGATATATTTAACTTTGGCCAAATTTCTATTCTGATGAGTCACCAGCGCCAAAGCAAATATTTGATAAATGTCCATTACTCCTGCCTTCCTGTATAATTCATCACTAGAATATCTGAAATCCCTTCCCATAACTATTTTCAGAGTCCACGTTTGGATTGTGATCAGGTGCCTCATGTAAAAGTTTGTTGCTCCACCCCATAGTGGAAATGGGTTCGTATCAGAGCGTAATACATTATTTTTAGGTGATTATATCAAATAATTTTTTCAAATATCGAAGTTTTGATAGATAATATAAAAATTTTTTAATTATATTATTTATATGAGTATTCCATTTCAGGTTGCTGTCTAGATGAACTCCTAGAAATTTCATTGGTTTGTCATAACTGTATTTGCAGCACTTGCACCCTTGATGGTGGAATGAAATTTTCTTATATGGAGGTAGATTCGATTCTTAACTAGTGAAAGGTAAGTATACGGTCTTTTTCAGATTAATGGTGGGTAGTTTACGAGTGAAGAACTCTAGCACTAGAGGAAATGATTCCATGATTTTTCGTTTCAGATCTAACCAGCGTCTAAAAAACAACTTATTTCCCCAGCTACAGGCACGTCGAATAATGCATTAATATAGATTAAAAATAGGATGGGACCAAGGATGGTTCCCTGTGGGACTCCTTAACGAACATTCTTCGTATTACCTAGTACATTTTCGACTCTTACACACTGTTCCGTCCCTTCTAGATAACTTTCCATAAGTTGATAAGCTATACCTCTGAAACGGGTATTTTCCAAAGTTTCCAGTAGGTCTGGGTGGCTGACGGTATCAAAAGCCTTCGACGTAGATACATATTGCAGATTCTTTGGCATCTTTGACGGAATATATTTTTGAGGTTAAGTCTGTAATTGCATCTTGTGTTGATCTCCTTTCCATAAACCATATTGCTTTTCGGATATAATATTAAATTTTTCTAGGAAATTCAACATTCTTTACTTGATTAGTTTTTCTAAAATTTAGCTGAGAATTGGTCTCTAATGTGGAATCTCCATTCTATTCCCAGACTTGAAGAGAAGTTCCATTTTGAATGATCATGTTTGCAATATAAGTTATGGGTTGCACGAGTTGGGTATCACATTTTTTATGGTGTCTGCTGTAATATTATCGAAATCTGGCGTTTTGTTTGATTTTAATTCATTTATTACCTTCCTGACTTCATTTTCCTCCACTTCCGTTAGATAGATAGAATGCTTAATTCTGTTTGCTCGATAGTTTTTGTCTGTCTTTTTTATTTTATCTATATGGAGTCAAGTCTGGATAAGAAAAAAACAAATAATTATCTGTATGAAAATGCAAATTTTTTTTTCTTTCAAATTAGGGTCGTTTCGAAATATTTATCAGATGTAGTTCAATATGTTCAATATCCAGTGTATGCTTCAGCCAGAGAAGTAGTTGTTCTCTGTTAGATATTACAAATAGCTTAATTTTTGTCGAAGATCATAAAATTTTTTGAAAAATATTTGTTTTTAGTCTAAAATTAAAAAATTTCCCCTTTTTTTATTCTATATTTTTCATTGAATATACTTGGAGTTAGGTAATTGAATGGATCTTTTACCGATCATTCCACTAATTTTAGGTTATGTCTTGTGTGATACATTTTTAACCGACGAAACCAAAAAGGAGGAGGTTCTCTAGTCGACGCGGATATTTTTTTTTAATATTTTTTTTAATGTATGATCACGCATAACTTTTTACTGAGGCGTCCGATTCCGATAATGTTTTCAGTAGATAGGGTGTACTTCGAAGTTGGTCCCATTTGAATTTTAAAGATGAAATCTACCCCTAAGGGTAGCAAAATGAAGGATATTGATCACTCACCCTCTGAATTCTGGTCCGTTAACCGATTCTATCAGGCATAACTTTGTACTGGGGTCTTCGATTTGGATGATTCTTCTTTTATCAGATAGGGTATACCTCATAGTTGATCATGTTTGGATTTCGAATGGAATTATCCACCCTTACGGGTAGAAAAATAGGGGATAATTGATTTTTCACTTGTGAACATTGGCACACATATAAAGTTGACAATGACAGATCGCTAGTGTCATTATCACAATCATTATATTTTATGAGAGGATGGAATGATATACAAAGTAATAGAATAAACTAACCAGAACAACAAAATAATTTATATTACAACAAATAGTAAAAGTAGATAATCATATTATTTAACTGGTAATAGTTGAAGTAAGGTGGGTAAGTAAGTAGTTTGGAAGTAATAAAAAAACAAGCAGTTAGTAATTAGTAGATTTCAGCCACAATAAATTGAAAAATAAAAACTTTTTAACGGAACTGAAAAGTAAAAAATAAAATAAACCCTCTTAGTCTCAATAACTAAGTTCCTAAACTATTGTAAGTAACTATTTTTGAGTCGGCGCCAAACAAACGATCAACGAAGATCATCAAATTACTTCAAAAAAATTATCAGAATGTCACCGCCCAACTCGATGCCATCATTTTACGCCTTACCTAATTCATTTGCTTGTTTGTTTGGCGCCGACTCAAAATTAGTTACTTACATTAGTTTAGGAGCTTAGTTATTGAGACTAAGAAGGTTTATTGAAATTTTTACTTCCCAGTTCCGTATTTCGTCGGTTCAATTTTTTGTTAAAAGGTTTTTATGATATATGTGTTCTATTTTTTACAAGTTTAGTTCAAATCTTGCAAGTGAATTTGGATCCACTTCTTCGATTAACGTGATATTTTGCAGGTGTTCATAATTCCAGCGACAATGCATTATAGAATTCAATAAGATGACGGATTTCATGAATAACTGAAAAGAATTGGATAGAAATGAATAAAAAAAATTAAGACATACTTTTATTAAAATGCACTAAAATGGAATAAAAATCATTTCCATTTTTTTTATTTTTTAGTGCATTTGTATAAAGGCTTGTCTTATTCTTTGTATCATTTTTATTTCCATATTTTTGTTCTTTATGGAAGGTGTGAACCATTATCTTTTCAGTATAAATAAATCTATCTGATTCTCAATTTATTGGATGAGACGGCCTACAAAATGTGATTTTGGGGACTCTTTTTTTGAATCACTTTTGATAGTTTCAGAATAAATTCCTATCCAATTTTACCGTAACCCACGAGTGCGTAGTATAGGTATTGTTCTTAATTTGTCAAGAATTTACCGGCATTGATGAAATTCATGAAGAATTGATCCTATTTCATTTTTCGATTTCTTGTATATCCCATCTCGAAAATGGACCCAGATGAATTCCAAGATATTTTGTGTTTGAGGATAATCTAACAGTTTGGTTTTTCATTTGAATATGTTCATCGTTTGGTGGATTATTTTCATAATGGGAGTATTTCAGATTTACCCTACATTTGATTTGATTCTCTGTCATCCCTTACATTATCCGACAATTTTCCTTTATACGCAGTTACGGTATCATCAGCGAAGGCTATTATTTTATCCGACGACTTAATACTGAACAATTTAATTGGGTAGATTTTAAATTGAATTGGTCCGAGTACAGACCCTTGTGATACACCATAGTTTACCTCTTCTCTATTGCTTAATATTTCGTTCAATTTAACTATTTGTTTTGGTCCTCTCAGAAAATTATCTCCTCACACACCCAAATGTTCGGGCCATTCAGCAAAATCCTGTGATTCACTATATCAGGATCCTCTGCCAGATCGTCAACAACACCAAGACGTGCAAGTTTATTATCCACAGCTTCATGAGTCGATTATGTTAAGCGAGCAATGCGATTGTCTATCAGAAATCCGAAATATATAGAGTCCATATTCTTTGATATTTTATGCTGGGAATCTTGAAATCTGGTATTATTAGGACATGAAACGGGTTCAATAAGCTACATTGTTATTTCTCCACCAAGATAGTATTGCGAAAACATCGAACTATTGACAGAAAGCAAGCACGTGTATAAGTACATTCCAGACCTACCTCTGACAAGTTTTCCCCCACCCTTTCGTGATCTCCAGGACTTGACAGCAGACACGTTTGACTGTTGTTGATGAAGTAGAAGCCGTGCGGTATTTTTTTTCACTCAAACAAGTTCCTTCTTCGGAAGAGTTGAAACCTGGTTATCTTGATTCATGAACTAAAAAAACGCACAATAACGGTACGTTCGTACACTCTCCTGACCCCACCAATTTCCACATTTATATTTGTGAACTTTTTTTGCACTTTTTTTTCTAGGAAAGGCACACTGCAACTCTACCCTTCGGCAGACTTGAGAACACTGGATATATGGTAACTACAAAAGAGCCCCTTTTCCCCGCTGAAATTCTCTGGAACATGAGACAACGTTTGCATGCTAACTTAATATTTCCATTCTTGTCTGTCCGATGCGGCGGCAGAGTAACGCTAACTCCTTCGTACATACGAAATGACTACTTTCTATGCAAAAGTATGAATGAGATACGCGCCACGGGTACGTATATACATGTCATGTGCATGGAGGAAATTTCGTATACACGGAGAGTACAGACATTTGCTGCTATGTAACCCATTTACCTTTTCAATGTTCATCTGTCTATCCAGGTGTTTGTATCTAACATACAGGGTGTCCAGGAATGAGTGCCCAATAATTTAGATCATGACTATCGAAATGCTGGGAACTCGATACTAAAAAAATGAGTAGGTCCTCGGGAAATCTTAAAAAATATAGTTACCATCCTTACGAGTTGAATTTTGTATGTGAGTTGGTATTAGTGTTTAGTGATGAGTGCACTTTTCATACGGGGCTGTTAATAGACATTACTTCCACTATTATTCGGATTCCAATCCACATCAATTAAGAATTATCCATAATCAACACAGATGGTCAGTGAATGTATGGGGCGGAATAATGGGTCAATATTTATTGGTCCTTATTTTTTCGAAAGACATTTAAATGGAATGGAATGATGAGGTCCGTGAATATTTAAATGTTCATTTCCAAAACTGATGGATTGGAAGGAATGGATTCCAAAATTGGGCCACAAAGTTACCCGACCTGACGTCACCTGATTTCTTCTTATGGGGATACATTGAAGGAATCGTTGATAATACACCTTTCATTCATAGGCAATGCGGGAAAAATATAGTGCCTCCTCTCCGACACATCACACTAATATTATAAATGCGGAAAGTAACTCTGTCTGTCGGTTTCTTAGCTGTTTACGACTGAACCTCACAACCGATCGTTATGAAATTTGGCGAAGAGGTGGCCTGGGATCTGGAGGATGACATAGGTTATTTTTCATCCTGATTATTTATGAGGAAAGAGAAAAAAATAATTATTTCTACGCGTGCTCGGTCTATGCAGTTAGATATATGTGAAAATGATATATGGCGAAAATATCGCCTATTTAGTTCTACAAAAAAGTTCGCGATATTATGTATCTAATTTTCATATTTCAGCTACAATAACTGCATTTATGTTCAATATTCTTTGGACAAGCCATGGTTTCCAGAGTTCCGAGGGTATGAGATTCAAACTTTGCAGGGTTGTTGGAATCAATAATTGGAATATTGTTTAATATTTTTGCAACTTGAGTGCGTTGTATCCATTTCAACCAATCTTATGGACATGAATGATGAGTAAAAAATATTATACGATAGTTCGTTTCCAGCTAGTGAGTACTTATGGCGGCTTGATATTTCCAAAACCACTAATTGTGAAAGAAGCCGATTGTTTCAAATGACATTTTTTAGACACACATTCCCTAGATTCAGATATTAACGACGAATCCCTTGCTGGTTTCGAATGACAAATCGAATGGATAACAATCCGAATACACTAATTATTTGTAGAAGAATCATGAGGAAATTGTGGTATACAGGGTGATTGAAAAGTACTTTGACAAACTTCAGGAGGTGTATCCTCATAATATTTTAATATGAATTGTCCAAATAAATATATGTCTGGAAACGCTTCGTTTCCAAGATACAGGGTATTGAAGTTTTATTTTTATTTTCGTTTTTTATAAAAAAACTTTCAAAATACTGACTTCAATCAAACGAAAATTGGTACTGAGATATTTTTTGAGGTGGCGAATTCGAACCTTATGTTATTATTGCTCTTACCCGTAGGAGGCGCCACCTACACGTGTATTTTATTTTTTTGAAGATTCATAACTTTTTTGTACTTTCACCACATTTTTCAGTAAAGAAATCAATTCCTCTATCGTGTCTACGTAAAAAAGCTTCTCCTATTACAAGTCGCTATAAGCAACCGCTTTCTAGATATTTGGACAAGTCGATTATTTGATAATCGATGCGTGTTGAAGTTATTACCATTACTTTGCATTTTTCACAAGAATGCTCTGGAAAAGAATTTCGGGAGAAGTTTGCCTCGTCCGTGAAGAGTACATATCTTAAAAATTGAGGATTTTCAGCCAATTTTCTCAAAAACCACTGACACATAGTAATGCGTTGGGGAAAGCCTCGTGGCAAAAGAGCTAGTACCCTTTGAATATGGTATGAATAAAATTGTTGATCCTGGATAATTCTCCAAACTGTGGACTGAGTGGAATTGAGAGCTTCAGCAATTATTCTTGTACTTGTTTCTGGATTCTCCTCGAGAGCGTTCAAAACAGCTTCTTCCAATTCTGGGGTTCGGACTGCTCGTGGTCTTCCAATAATATCAGCTGCCCTCTCAAAGCTACCTGTTTCTGCCAAACGAAGGTGAATACTACGAGGCCATAAACGGAATGCATATCGGCTAAATGAACATTTTTTCAAAATTAGTGTTTCAACTTACAGAAACTTCAACAAAACAACAAAACGTTTAACTGTCACATAATATGTAATTACCAAAACTACTTACATAAACGTCAAATTCAATTCCCAAGCATTCTTGTGAAAAATGCAAAATAATGGTAATAACTTCAACACGCATCTATTATCAAATAATCGACTTGAAATTTTCAAGTCCAAATATCTAGAAAACGGTTGCTTATAGCGACTTGTAACAAGGGTACCTTTTTTACGTAGATATGATAGAGGAATTGATCTTTTACTGAAAATGTGCTAGAAGTACGCTCAAGAAAGTTATGAATCTTCAAAAACAAGAAAGTTATGAATCTTCAAAAAAGAAGAAGACGTGTAGATGACGACCACTACGAGTAAGAGCAATAATAACATCAGGTTCGAATTCGATACCTCAAAAAACCTCTCAATATCATCTTTCGTTTAATTAAGGTGAGTATTTTGAAAGTTATTAAAAAAACGTAAATATAAATAAAACTTCAACACCTCGTGTTTTTGAAACGAAACGTTTCCGGACATGTATTTAGTTGGACAATTCATATTAGAATATTGTGAGGAATCACCTCCTGAAGTTTGTCAAAGTACTTTTGAATCACCCTGTATGCTATAAGTATGCTGTGGATACCAAATTGAATGAATCTGAATTAAAAAACATCAATTTTTACATTAAAAAAATTCATAATCCATTCCAACAACAAAAAAAAACACCCATACCAGGATTAGTTTAAGGAAATTGAATGTTCCAAGTACATTGCGCCAACTTCCTGAAATTTTCTGGCTCAATCAATTGTGTTTCGCATTACATTTTGCAACATAGCGGTATTTATAGTAGCAAACAGTTCACGAATGCAATTCTGTGAAATTTCAAGTATTTGAGCAAAAAATAAAAAAATAGAAATCAGTTTCGGCAAATTTTTCTGTATAGAGCACATAGTAAACAGTTCCAGATAATACCCAGCTAATTTTTAAATGTCTGTTATCGATGATTGTCACCTATCAGAATATTTCGATGAGCTGTCAACTTCACTTCATTATTTACTGAACTTTCGAATAGGTAGTTGCTTATTATTTCATGGTAATTTTATAAAACCAAATATGGAAGCTTCAACCTCAGGTAAGTGAGGATAATTTCACTATTTCAATGTTACAATATATTTAAAATTAGTATGTCAATAATACATTTTCGAATGAGATGTTAGGGGTGTTGAAATTCTTGCATGTCACGCATCTATTTTCGAACATTTGTTATGAAGTTCCACCAGATACCACTTTCGAAAGCTTGATGAGCCCTTTTTGAAATATGCCACTCATTGTTCACCTTTTAATACCTTTCAACTCAATAGAACATTAATTGTTTTAGTAGTTTTGATGCATAACGGTAATGCAACGTAGCCCACACCGGGGTCCATACAACTGGCTTGTTTGTATATCCTTTGATCAATTCATTTGTTTGTAGAGGAAGTTGTAAGTCATGGAGTGTTTGATAATCATAATAATAATTGGCGTCTCAAAATTGTCCCGAAAAATATTTTAAATTTGAATCCCATCAAAGAAAAGGTCTTGATACCCTGATTTAAATCAATTGAATTGAAGGAACTCAGTGAGGTGTACAGTTCACAGAACTAATAGGTGTTTTTTTTTCTTTTTAGGTACTCTCACCACTCGTCATGAGGAGGTGTGAGAGCAGGAGTCTGGAACACCAGTTCCAATAAGTAGCATCGGAATTACCTATATAATTGAGTAATGAAAACAATAGAAAAACATTTCCATTATATAAATCAAAATACAAATCCCGATGGATAATGGCTTCCCGTAGCAGTTGAGAATTATATCGTCCATCTCTCCAGAAACATTCTTGAATGGGCGAAATGGAATATATTTTTTCACTTACCAAATTTCGAATTTAAAGCAATTTCTCCACCAAAAATTAAACATTCGACTTCTTGGATCACTATCTGATTACTTGAGTTTTTTCCATTCCACACCCTTCCAGATAAACCAACTGAATATTTCCCCAAGGTGGTCTGTACTGTGAATCTCTCCTAATGGATCCTTTCAATCACAATCAGCGGCGGTTTTTCTAGAAATAAACGTCCGTTTTTGAGTGATTTCTTAATTCGTTTGTACTAATCGATTTCGATTGCGCCCTATATAGTAACTCCTACATTAGTCGACATGATATTAGCAATGGAAATGAGGAACTCTCCAGACTTACTTCGGCCGCATCGAAAAACATTTATTATCATTTTATGCAGTTCTCTTTATATGCGATTTTGATTCATAATATATTAGGGCTCATGAATTGGTGATGTTTTACCTCTTTCGATTTGCCAGAAAGTTCGGCCGCACAAAACAATGGACCGGCCATAAGAATGTGAATCTGTGTAGCACGCACGAAGAATATTGCTCTTGTTGATCAGCATTTTGCGGGAGTGTTTTTTTCTATCTTTCTTAAGGTTCACGAAGATATTTTTGAGATCGCTTAATTTTTTGTACAAATCGTAATTTTTTCATTCATTGAAAAGTATATTACTATAAAAATGAGAGATTGAGATTTTTTTTTCAATGTTACAACATCCGTTATTCTGAAACCGATTTTGCTCATCTTTGAAATTGATCAAGATATTCATATACAATAGTTTATTCACACAAAATATGACAAGTTTAACAAGAGTGTACACTATAAATGAACAGAACAGAAGCAACAGATGCTGCTACTTGTACTTGGTGAAAACCAGTCAAATAAATCACAATAATATTCAGTTGTTGTAATCATTAAAAAGAACAATTTGAAATATAAATCTACATATATTAACATATAAGGAGTAAAAAGCTAAAAAAAGTACAAATGAAATCGCTCACAAGTTTACACAATCACAAAGGTATTGGAGACGGGTAAATATAAAATAATTCAAATATGGTATAAATAAATCCCAAAAAAGTTGAAGAATAGATCACAAAACTTTGGAGCCCTGTCGATATAAAATAAATCACATGGGGTATAAGTAAAATATTTCAGAGGCTAGAACAATCGCAGAAACGTGTAAAGATAGAATAAATACCTGAATAAATTAAGATAAAAATAAATCCACCTAAGTAATAGGTGAGTACAGATCCTTTGTAGTAGAAGTTTTTTTTTGGGTATACCATGATAAGAAATTTGGCCAATTTATTTACGAGGTTGACTTCTTATTATAGTCTAATCAACAAGTTCAAAAACGTGAAAAATAGAGATAAAGGTCCTAAAAATATGAGCGATGGCTCATTCAATTCGGAATCACCTCTAGAAAAATGTTTTTGAAGGATTTTGGTGCAGGTTGAAAATTGCAATTGTTATTAACAAAATAAGATGAAAAAAAAATGATATTTCGTTTTTTGTTAATAACTTGAAAAATATTAACATTTAAGCAATTTTGAAAAAAGCTCGTTAAGGAAGAGGAAATTTCCAATGAAAAAGTCTGAACTCCCGGAACTCTATCTCCATCATTTATAATTTTAATTAGACGTTGAAAATAGGGCTCCGCGCGGCTGTTACAGCATGCGCGCGCCGCCGCTAAAGAGAGTTCAGCAATAAAAATAATTTTTTTATAACATAAAATGTGATTTTAAAAATTTGAAAAAATTCTAGTATCTTCTTAACACTTGAAAGAATCGAGCCCTGAAGAAAAAAAAGTTTAATCAGCATTTTTCAAAAAGTTATTCAATTCTTAATTAACAAATTTTTTCCCAATCTCCATTGGCATAAACAATGGAATGGAAGGTATAAATAATTGGCCTATAAATTTTAAACTTTGTGGAGCCCTTTTGATACATGTACTTCATGAGATCCTGCGGTTAATTTTCATTAAAGTTAATTAATTTGTTAATTATGATTTTTTATAACTATTGAAAAATTAAAAATCTAAAAAATGTTGATAAAAATTTTTTGTTCAATTAATATTTAACTATGCCTGTTTCCACATTGAACAATAGCAGTAATTACCATAGGTCATGAATTTTTTACGTAATTTGTTTATAAAATTGTTATAAACAAATAGAGAAATTCAATATTTTTTAAAAAAAAATTCTGCTATTTTGTTGTTTACAGAAAATTATGATTTAAAAACAAAAATTTTTTTTCTTAATTTCAATTTTTAATTGTTTAAAAACGATTTTTTTATATTTCGATTGTTTAAATAATTAGTTAAGAAAAAATTTTCCTTTTAAAAATCATAATTTACACTTTTAAATAGTTGAAAAACAAATTTTTTTTATTAATTATTTAATTGTTTATTAGTTTAACAATTTGTTATAAATTTTTTAAAAAAAAATTTTTTTTCATTTATTAAATTTTATTATTATTATAATTATTTTTTTTTCATTTATTATATATAGCTATTTTTATAATTTTTTTTGCTTCGGAAAAAAAATATACCGTTGGTCGATATTTGTTTATAACAAATTGTTAAACTAATAAACAATTAAATAATTAATAAAAATTTTTTTGTTTTTTGCTCAACTATTCAAAAGTGTAATTATGATTTTAAAAAAAAAAATTTTTCCTTAACTAATTATTTAAACAATCTAAATATAAAAAAAATCGTTTTTAAACAATTAAAAATTAAAATTAGGATTTTTTTTTTTTTAAATCATAATTTTTTGTAAACAACGAAATAGCAAAAAAAAATTATAAAAAAATATTGAATTTCTCTATTTGTTTATAACAATTTTATAAACAAATTACGTAAAAAATTCATAACCTATGTTAATTACTGCTATTGTTCAATGTGAAAAAGGCATAGCTAAATAATAATTGAAAAAAAAAATTTTATCAAAATTTTTTAGATTTTTTATTTTTCAATAGTTATAAAAAATCATAACCGCAGGATCTTATGAAGTACATATATCAAAAGGGCTTCACGAAGTTTAAAATTTATAGGCCATTATTTATACCTTCATTCCATTGTTTATGCCAATGGAGATGGGAAAAATTTGTTAGTTAACAATTAAATAACTTTTTGAAAAATGATGATTAACCTTTTTTTTTCTTCGAGGGCTCGATTTTTTCAAGTGTTAAGAAGATACTAGACTTTTTTCAAATTTTTAAAATAACATTTTATGTTACAAAAAAATTATTTTTATTGCTCAACTCTCTTTACGGCGGCGCGCATGCTGTAATAGCGCGGAGCCTATTTTCAACGTCTAATTAAAATTATAAATAATGGAGATAGAGTTCCGGAGTTGAACTTTTTTTGGAAATTTCCTCTTCTTTAACAGCTTTTTCAAAATTGCTTAAATGTTAATATTTTCAAGTTATCAACAAAAAACGAAATATCATTTTCATCTTATTTTGTTAATAACAATTGCAATTTTTAACCTGCACCAAAATCCTCCAAAAACATTTTTCTAGAGGTGATTCCGAATCGAATGAGCCATCGCTCATATTTTTAGGACCTTTATCTCTATTTTTCACGTTTTTGAACTTGTTGATTAGACTATTAATTTCTCGAACGCTTTTTTAATTGTCGAGGGGAATTGTATACATTCTGGTAGGGAATTGAATAAAAGTGTTCCCAGAAAATTATAGGATCTCTGTCTTGAATTTTTGAATGCATGTGGTATTGTAGCGGGTTATGTGGCCATTATTTATGTAGCGGCAAAATGTTATTTTATTTTCCCTCGGCTAATTTACTCAGAACAAGAGACTCGGGTTGGAACTGACCCTAATAGATTCATATGGTGTGATGTTAAATATTATTATTTTGTGAACCTTCTCCTAATTTTTGGACGCCACTCAGTTAAACATTAAACTAGAAAAATAATCTACTACAACTGAGAACTTGTGGAATAAAACGTATACATAAATTCTAGACAATTTAAAAAATACTCTGTGGATGGGTTTATTTAGAAATCAAACTCTGGTTGCTTATAATATCCAATGTTTTTCCAATTATCACAATAATGTGGTATCCCACATTATAAAAATCACATATATAAAGGTAAAAAAAAGAGTTTTCGATATTTTTTCTACTGCACAATCATTGGGTCACGTTTCGAAGTATAGTATCGATACAGGCGTTTCTTAGAATTCAAAATGAGGTTGATATGTGAACATCAACTTTATAAAAACAACGGAATCGGTACTAAAATAATTTATACAATTTAACATTGCTGAGGTTTATCAATGAGTACAGTTATGTAATATATGTCTTTGTACTTCCGTAGAAAACATATGACAACAAAAATATGGGTATTTCCCAACTTTGAAATATTACACACTGTTGCATTATGAATTATGTTCTTACCTTTGAAGAAAATCAACACAATGAAGTGGAATCAAATTTTTTGTGAATAAATCCATACGCAATGTAAATAGACATTGAAATTAAAAATGGACAATGTAATTTGCACCAACAACGTAATGTGTACAAGCACTTCAACTCAAAGCGAGTTACAAAAAAATATTCCAGAACAGTCCGACCTCAAAAATCCTGGGTTAGTGATAAGTATACACCGACAGTGCTACTAGTCTGGATGTTCACAGGAACACAGCAAATCAGCCCTTTGGTAGGACACATCAGCTCTCTGAGTCGTCTATACGTGACCTCCTGATAGTCCTGAACCATGAATTAATTTGCCTGTAGGTACCATTATCAATTGACCGTTACCAAGAACCAGGAACCAAGAACCAGGGACCAAGAACCAAGAACCCTTTAATATTTATACGACTCGTACCTGACCGATATATAACATATTTGTACTTTCTGGTTTCGTAGCTCTAGACTTGATTATCGAAGTTTGTTTAAATATTCTTCATCATACTGTATAACAAAGTAATCAAGCTTAGAATTGAAATCGCTAGAGGTTAAAGAAACCATGGGAGTGCATACCAATGAAATATTAAAATCTTTACTGTAAAATTATTTCTGTTGATGAATTTCTCACCTTCATTAAAATGCGGGTGTTTCAAATATATAGAGAAATTTACACTTTGAATCCATTAATTATCAGAGTTCATTCTCCATTAATAGCTCGTGGTGTGAATCTCGTGCAGAACCATAATCATTTCCAACCTCGTGAGAAGTGTAATCGCATTCATATAGTTACCATCAAAACTACGATAATGTGTTAAATCATACTGTATTCAAATCTACACTTGTATTTTCTCAAAACTACTACCAGAAGAGAAAAACTACATGGTTGTCCTCGCCATCACTTTCACAGCAACAAGAGAACCCTTTTTCCGGAAATCTGCTTCACTTTAAGTTTTTCACTCGAGAACTGGAAATCCAAATTCCGTGGGAAATTTAAATCTACCCTCTCAACCTTCCTTTTCATATTCGATCAACTTTTTCCAATCTATTGAGAAGGAAAAGGACAGAGTACATTTAAGGACAATACCTATAGTCTCGATCAGCTGTTTTGACGTCATGTGGTCGTCCTACTTTATCAGTTACACCTACAAGTTTCCTAGAACTTATCGATAGGCAACCACTGATACTCGCCTCACTGGTGGCCAATAATCGTTTAACAAACGAATTGATAACTTGCCAAAATTAACCGGATGAAAAATCCGTAAAAACAAACGAATTGATATATTGTGATTGAATATACTCATCATTCTCAAATAAATCTACCATATAATAATAGGGATAACTTCAGAGATATAATACATGATTCAGGGCCCTTTATATTTACTTCATACAGAAATAGGTAATTGAAAGATTATCATCTTGAGATATCTTTTCTAATCTACGCGACTAATAAAAATTATATATTTATATGTGGGTCTATAGTATTAATAATTTATATACAACTTGTAACTTATACTGCTCTGCAGTGTGAACGTATTTATATTGATGACGTGTGAAATATTCATGACTGGACCAACTTGTTCTTGGACTGATTTAGCACAAGTGTCTCATAGAACAATTGTCTCAAGTCAAATATACCAGATTCCTCATACAACTCATCGCTACTTTATCTGAAAGGTTTGTGCAACATTAGTTTTGAGAACTTTTTCTTCTATAAATCAATGAAAATTCCTATTGACGGTTTGCTTCTATCGAGTGCTTTGTATATGCTCTCCGTTAATTGTGGAAGTGCATTCTGGGTGCATTTTCCTTCCTGTAAAACAAATTGTGAATCGCATAATATCTTATGTTTTTGGTTGAAAGAATTTAGTCTAGATTTGATCAGCTTTCACTCGATTAATACAATATCCATTTATTTCACTCCGAAAAAAAATCAATAATGCACTCTGAAACTAAAACAATCACGATACTTCTCTGTACTAACTAAAATCAATCGTCCCGATTAAAAAACATTAGTTCACCATGATAGGTTCAGTCTTTCGAGGTGAACAACTTTCATCTTCCATCAGGACTATGATTTGCTCTTCGGTTTTATGGATAATCTGCTCAAAAATTGCGTTCTGTTGTTTTTTCAGAATTTTTCTGCAACCGATAATGTTTCTCTTGTTTTTCTCTTTGTTCTTCCTCCTCTTGTTTTTCTATCCGCCGCTTTTTCTCTTCCTCCTGCTTTTATCTCTGTCTCCGTTCCTCCTCCTTTTGTTTTTATCTCTGCAGTCATTCGTCACCCTCTTATTTTTCAATTCTTCTTTCTTCCAGCATTCGTCTCTCTTGCTGGCCAAACTGTTGCTTCATCATTTCCAATATGGCCTCCATCGTCGTCGTATTAATTGTTCTCGGATAGTTACTAAAAATCCTAACTTCCAACAACAACTGTTACGTTTTCTATTAAAATATACCCGATTAATTCACCATCCGTTTATTTCACTCCGAAAAAAAAACAGAAATATGAACTCTGACCCTGAAATAATCACAATACTGCTCTATACTAATTTAAAACATTAATATATAAACTAAACTCTGTCGCATGCGATCCTCTTATATATTTTCAAAAACATACGTCTCGAATTTTTCATGGTAATTTCCGGAACCATCTGGTTTCTTCTCGATGATTCTATGACGTCATCGGAAACCGCAAAGGTCGCATCGTCTGGCACGTGCGAGATGAGCAGAAGCGGACTAATTCCGTTACAGTATGGATGTTTGTTCTGATCAGTATGCCCCACAAATGCAGTACAATTCATAATCCTTACTTGGACTCATATCATCAGGGATTTGTTTGAGAAGTCGATCTAAGCATTGAGTAAAAAGCCCATAGAGAGCTGGGTTTCATTTTTTCCGATAGGTGTTGGAAAGATGCTACCAAAACATTTCCGGAGAAAGAATTCACCTTATTTTTTTAGTCTCCAATCCATGAATCTACTGTAACAATTTTCGTAGCGTTCGCGGGATTTACTTGGCAATAAATCATTCATTGCTATTTTTGCCATTGCCATGACGTTGGGAGGAGTTTTTCGTTCCCACTATCACATATTGAAAATGTAGGTATTCTTTTTTAAACAGTATGTATGTATCTTATAATAATTAACTATAACTTATTTGTCTTTCAAAAAATATTTGTTTTGACAGTTGATATGACTTAGCTGTTGACGGGCGATTGCGCGATCATACCCTACTTGCGGAATTATTAAATGTCCCGCTTACTTTTACGTATAAATTTTAATATATTCAAACTGTGCGTTTTGTTTACGAAAACTGTGCGATTTGTTTACCGTGCGTAATGAGCTATTTACTGAGGCTGTGTGTCGTGTGTTTTTGCCGATTTTCCACAGTGGTCGTAGGTAAAGTATTTTACCTGGAAAGAGGGAATGGCTGAAATAAATCATTGGTGAATTTGCCATAGTGTAGATGCTGTGAGATAGGTTTATTTCATTTTGAATTTCTACTCCTATACTATAATTTGTTAATTTTCAGTTTTGTGCTGATACTCTTTATAAACTGGTTTTCATCACAAAACTGAGAAATTGACCAATAGAAACCTATATTTTATAACTCCTGAAACTCAATTTCTTTTTTTCTTTGTAAATTTTTGTATATATTTTTCATATTGTCAAAAGGTGAACTGGAATAAAACATAAAAAAATAATAAAATAGTTATAATTCTTATTGCATGTTGATATATACAGTGCTAGTCAAAAGTCCCCTCCCCCCCTCGTATCTTTTGAACGGGTATACTTATAATAATGAAATTTGGAGGGTGGAAATAAACGGATGTAGGCTTCTCAACTGGTCATAACAGGTGACGCAATAGTCATAAATGACGTCACAAGGCCACTGTGACCAATAATTTTAAATGGGACCCTATGGCAATGAAACAGCTCGTTTGAAAGGTATTGAAAATACCTATTCAGTCATACCAATTTTGTTTGGGTTTCGGCTGATTTTGATTGATAAATTGAAGAAATACGAAAATTATAGTTTCGCATTTAATTAATAAAGATTTCAAAGTACGCCTCTGGTTAATTGTCAAAAAGGTTGACGTTTTTGAATTCTCTACTTGTCAAAAGTGTTTATACCTTGAAAATTTACCTAAGCTATTGTTTAACGAGACGTTTAAGTGTTTACATAGGCAAAATAGTACGTACTGTAGCCGACAAAGTAGCAGCTATCTTAATAATTGGTGAATGTAGAAACAATTTCCATGCAGCGGAACGACTGTTTAATGAGAGGTACCCCGATCGCCCTATATCGAGGGTTTATTTGAGGGAGCTTCTTCGGAAGTTTGAAGCATCAGGTAGTGTTCAAGATGCCCAACTATCTGGTCGACCAACAATTAGTGATGACAAAAAAATTGACATAATTGGAGAAATGGTAGTAAACCCTACTTCTTCCACAGCCCAAGTTGCGTCTATCTGTGGAGTCAGTCAAAGGACAGTACATAGGGTGTTGGTTAAAAACAAATTTCATCCATACAAATTAAAAATGGTGCACCAACTTTCAGATGATGACCCCGACCGAAGACTAGAATTCTGTGAAACTATGTCCAATAAAATGAACCAACAACCAGGCTACATACAGACAATTTGTTTTAGTGACGAAAGTACTTTCTTTCTCAATGGAAATGTTAACACTCAAAATGTGAGGTATTGGAGTGACACAAATCCTCACATCTTTCGTGAAAAACATACTCAATTTCCAGAAAAAGTAAATGTTTGGGCAGGTATTTTGGGAAACCACATAGTTGGGCCTCTTTTTCTCAATGCTAACTTAACCGGTGAATTGTATCTGGAGATGTTACAAAATGATATTGAGGCGTTAATTCTTGAAATTCTAGAAGATAATCCAGATGAATTCGACAACTTGGAAATAACGTTTCAACAAGATGGTGCTCCTGCACACTATTACGGTGCAGTAAGACGTTACCTAGATGAAGAATATCGTGGTAGATGGATTGGACGACGAGGTTCGATCGAATGGCCAGCTCGGTCACCGGACCTTACACCATTAGATTTTTTTCTATGGGGGTACTTGAAATCTAAGGTTTACGCTACAGCACCTGACAGTATTGTCATTCTGAAACAACGATTTGTTGAAGAATGTAGGGCAATTTCCGCTGACACACTGGGACGAGTACGACAAGAGTTTAGCAATAGGATGCATTACTGCCAGGAAGTAGATGGAGCACATTTTGAACACTTATTATAAGAACTGGTTCTTAAATCTTTATTAATTAAATGCGAAACTATAATTTTCGTCTTTCTTCAATTTATCAATCAAAATCAGCCGAAACCCAAACAAAATTGGTATGACTGAATAGGTATTGTCAATACCTTTCAAACGAGCTGTCACTTGCCATAGAGTCCCATTTAAAATTATTGGTCACAGTGGCCTTGTGACGTCATTTATGACTATTGCGTCACCTGTTATGACCAGTTGAGAAGCCTACATCCGTTTATTTCCACCCTCCAAATTTCATTATTATAAGTATACCCGTTCAAAAGATACGAGGGGGGGAGGGGACTTTTGACTAGCACTGTATATGGTGTAGGGTATTGATTCACTTACAATTAAATTACATTGTTATATATTTTCACCCCCGGTTGTACTAGGAATGAATTAACCACTGGTTAGAATGTGCTTTTGTTTTATCAATGAACGTTTGTTAAAAGCATATTCTAACGGTTGGTTAATTTATCCCTAGTATAACCGGAGGTGAAAATACCGGACCTTAGACAAACTAAAATCCCAAATTGATCTATACTTAACTAGCAACTAACTAAAATTTTATTCGTGTGCAAATTTCGCCCATTATTTTTGCCCATGTTTTTCCTTTATTTTGAAGTATTCTTCCGATAACTCCATCCCATGTTTCTGAAGTAAAACTTCTCCACGCACGCTTGACTCTGGGAGTAAGCTGGTGAATGCGTTTCGAGAGCGTTACGAAAAGTGTGATCGGGCGAGGCGAACGGTCTCCACATACTCATACTAGTTGCTGGCGTCGTAGCGTCATATGCAGCGTTCCTTTTTCCTTGTCTATTTTCTCCCTCTACTAATACACGGCATTCTACTCTCGACATTGGGGCGAGTTTGATTCTCTTTTCTTTTCTTGTCTCTCTCTCTCTTTCTCCTTGTTACTCTTCCGTATTTCGGCCTCGCGTAAATAATAAAATACTTGTAAATTGTAGAGGTTCACCATTACACGTACGTACGGTTTTAGGGACAACAGTCATGCTTGGATAAGAGCATATCTCACTGCAAGGAAGCAAATTGTAAGGACGTCTTCGGATTCGAATATCAGTGATGTGAAATATGGCGTACCCCAAGGCTCTGTTCTGGGTCCCGTCCTGTTTCTCCTATACATCAACGATCTGACTAACATCCCAATTACAGGAAAACTCACCATCTTTGCCGACGATACTACATTAATATGGCATGACAAAGACAAAGACAGTCTGCATACCAGAATGAGTGCAGATATGATTAAAGTAAAAGATTGGTGCGACTCTAATTTCCTAACACTTAACACCAAAAAAACCAATGTAATAGCATTCAAATGTACATTTTCAGATATCTCTTCAGGAACAAACACTATCGAAAACAATACCACATCGAAATTTCTAGGAGTCCATCTAGATAAAAATCTAAAATTTGACGAACACATCAGACAGCTCAATTAAAAATTAGCACCTGGATGTTACGCGCTGAGAAATGTTGTGAAAGAGCTAGGTTTTCCCAACGCCAAGGCTGTGTACTACACCTTGATAGATTCCCAACTGCGGTATGGTATAGCCTTCTGGGGAGGTTGCTGTAACACACTTATGCAGTCAGTCTTTGTCTTACAGAAAAGAGCCATCAGATATCTTTGTAAGGCCAAGAGGCAAGATTCATGTAAACCCCTTTTTCTTGAGCATAAAATACTAACAGTAATTTCAATATATATAATGGAAACAGTGACCATAATCCACAAGAACAGAGCTAATTATGAAGTCACAAACACTGCATATTCAACCCGTCAAGCTAACCAACTCAGGCTTCCAATACCCAATTCAACTTTGACACATAACTCACTTATATATAATGGTATTAAGATGTACAATAAACTCCCGCTAGAAATTAAAGAAACAACATCGCTAAAACTATTTAAAAAAAAAACAAAAAGCCTATTGAGTGATAAAGCCCACTATAATCTACAAGATTACTTTAATGACACACTGTGATATCCTAGTTCATTAAGTATACCAATCTTCTCATCTTTTTATATTATCTGTTTGATCTATATTATTCATGTTCTTTTATTGTATCCATATTACATTTTATTAATGTTATTGTGGAAACTTAACTATTTACAATGAGCTAATGTCTGTTATAATTTTAAAATAAGCTGTACAAATTTTTAAATTGACTGATTATCGATAATCTTACTGTATAACATTGTGTTTGTTAACAAGAGATAACTCTTAGCAACAATAAACATATCATCTCTCTCTCTCTCAAATAATTGGGGACATCGTGATTGAACATGACAATAGTCAAATGGAAGTTGATGATGAAAATCCCACTATAGATCAAGTACAAAAACCGAGACAAATTATTAGATTTAGGTAAATTAATTTTTATTTTATTTTTATAATCATTCATGACTCTAATAATAATTTACTAAATTTACCAAACTAAAATTATAGGTCATTAGAAAATTTATATATATGGATATACATGTATATATTATACATATATACAAATATATATATATATATAATATATATATATATATATATATATATATATATTATATTATAATTAATGGACCTAAAGAAGTTTTACTTCAGTCGTGTGGTCTAAAGCACACTCGTTTTTTTTATTTTTTTTTTGTATATTTGATTGCTCTGGTCTCTAAGGGATACATGTATTTATCTCGAAGCAGATGCAATATAAACGAATTATTCCAAGTGAAAAATTAAACGAATTAGAGAGGGACAATAAGAGGAGAAAGATTAATTAAAGCACAAGAAACCGTAACAATTGTATCTAAAATATTTAAATTATCAGAGCAGTAATACTTGTGGTAGTGATATTATCTTCTATAATAAACATTCTATGAAAGTATATGAAAAGCTGCTATAGTATTTCCATTTCATATCATTGCTTAGATCATCCAAATGATGATTTGTCAATTTTCTTTCAAGTGTTTCCATTGTTTTGAAAGCAAAAGTCAACTGGTAAAATTTTAGGTAAATATAAAGTTACACCACACATGCACTCTGAATATGGGGAAAATACTTTTCTCACGTGTTTTTGCCTCCTGAACACGAATCCCGAAAAATGCGGCAGTCTCATACCGTTCCCGAGTTGAAGAACTGTAAAAAAAATGTAACCTCATTTTCAAGCACCGTTTTCTCGCACAAAACTCACTCAATATGCCTCCTTCTTTTCACCAGCATAAACAATACACTCTAAAGCACTAGTTTTTGGCACAACTTCGCACAAAATATCGTCGTTTTTATCGAAAAAATTCTCCTTACACAGTTCCAAATAAATCGATTTCAGACTTCGACACATGGAATTAAGTAACTTTGCCTCATTTTTCATGTGAGCAATAGTTTCCCCTTCATTTATGTATGCAATTGTTGTGGGCGGTGATTCATTCATTACCAACATGAAAAATAAGGCACAGTTACTAAATTCCTGTGTCAAAGTCTGAAATTGATTTATTTGGAGCTGTGTAAGAAGGAGGATTTTTTCGATTAAAACGACGATATTTTGTGCAAAGTTGTGCCGAAAATAAGTGATTGTGTTCAGGAGGCAAAAACACGTGAGAAAAGTATTTTTCCCTTATTCAGAGTGCATGTGTGGTGTAACTCTATATTTACCAAATTTTAGAGTAAATCCTTCCGTGGTGTTGCCGGTCTGAGATGCAACGCCGGTATCTGAGTCATTATCATGGTCTACGGTCTCTGAATCAAGTTCGGCATCAAAGTCTGTCTGTTCAGAAAAGTGTAATAACATCGACTACACCTACTCTTGTCGAGAGAACGCTTTCTTCCAAGGACAAGGCAGATCATTTCCAGTTTTGTTTCAACAAGAGGAATCACCACTACACCTTTCAACCATTCTGAAACATCGAGAATCCAATTAATTTTCTATATATCTTCACTAGCACGAAATCTGCTGGGCTGAGCAGAAGCTGATGACGAATTGTCAGTTTAACAATATGTTTAGCCGGCGGGCGCACGCTGGAAATTGAAGTGTAATACAATTACGCGTTTTAAAGCAAACTATAGGTCTATTCATTGATTGCGTATTGTGGTGAGACACAGTCGGAAGCCAAATTTATAATCATACAAATAAAATTCGCCCACCCTCTTCAGTCGGCCGACTAATTGACGTCTCAATTTACTCCACCGCAGCTCAATCAGTGTAATGATAGAGTTGGTGGGTAGGAATTTTTTCGTCATGCATTCTTGATGAACGGGTTTAGCTATTCCTCAAATGGTGACAGTTGGTGGATGAATAAACTCTCAAACAATTTGGTGAAGGATCCCCTAAAAAGCACATCTCCCATGGATGAAACAGTGATTGGCAGTCTATACAATTATAAAAAATTACTTCCAGTTAATTTATTATGTGTGACGAAAGCCCTGAGTAATCATTAGATAAATTTTTTCGTTGCTGACAAGCTCATTTAAAAAAAAAAAAATGAAATTCGTTTTATATAATTATCTGAATTTTCGACAAAATGAAGAGGCACTTTAGTGAAACTATACACTTTCCGAAAAAAAAGATTTTTTTGACGAATCTAACGTTACTAATTTATGTGCGATTGGATCAAAAATAAGATCATAAATAAAATAATACTAAGGAAAATACTGGATAATAATTTATTTACTTTTGTCAAGTGTACCATGGATAACCATGATGCATTATATTTTGCAGTTATTTTTATCAAGTCTTCTTTGGAAAACAAAACACTCCCTTAGGTTATGACAGTGACATAAGCTTTATGAGCAGACAGTAAAATTATCTTAATTTTCGTTAAATTTCATTTGAATTTTTCCTCAAAATAATGTATACTCAAAATGAAAAAGTGGATATTTAATTAATACTTGGAGAATGTCATAGACATTCAAGGAATGCTGCTGAATTGTATGCCCGGAGATATTCCAACCGGCATCAGTATTTTCCGTATGTTGAGAATCGTTTTAGACAAGAAGGAAATCGAGAGGTGGAACAGAGGTTTATCATAAATGAAGTGACTGAGATTGACGTTCTTGCTATGATTGAGGTTGATAAAACGATTTCTTCAACAGAAATTAGTCAAGAAATGCAGATAAGTCACGAATCAGCAAGAAAAATACTGAAAAAGCACGCATATCGGGTATTTAAATACCGGTTACATCAATATTTATATGCTGACGATGGCGATAGACAGGTAGTGTTTTGTGATTGACTGCTTCAAAATCATAGAGTTAACCCAAATTTTATCAACTTTATTCTATTTTCCGATGAATCGCGATTTACAAATAATGGTATGTTCAATAAGCAAAATACTCGGGCCCAACAAAATCAACATTCAATGAGAGAGGGCCATTTTCAAGAGAAGTTTGACGTCAATGTCTGGGCTGGTATCGTTGGAAACAGAATAATTGGCCAATATTGCTTCAAGGTCAGTTAACAGTGGTTAGGTACTTAGGTTTCCTTCAAAATGAAATCGAGTATCATCTTAATAATCTTTAGCAGTTTTACGGTGAATTTACTTTCGATGAGATGGAGCACCTTCTCATAATACCAGAGAAATTCTTGATTACTCAATAGAGCATTTTAAAAATAAAGTTATTGCAACCTATGGTCCAGTATGGTGGCCGGCCCGCTCACCAGATCTCACTGTGCTCGATTTCTTTATATGTTTAAGAAAAAATTCACAATGCAACAGCTTCAGCCACTCTTGAAATCTCAGAAGAAAGAATTCTACAGGCATTTAGAAGAATAACGCCTCAAATGTTATGAAACGTGCTGAAATGTGTCTTGAACAAGGAGGAATGCACTGTCAAGATTTACTACAGTGAGAGTAAATAAATTATTATCCATGGCACACTTGACAAAAGTATAGTATAGTATAGTTTTATTCAGTTCAGAAATATTTTACAATATGTTGAAACACGTCACAGTAAAATTGGGACAATAGTCCAAATAGGAATAAAAATATTTGTAGATCAAAATATAAAATATTATATACATAAGTTGAAATTTTTTCTTTAGGTTTAGCTTGAAATATTCATCAAATGAGTATGAACAGTTCTCAGCCAAGATTTTTTTCAATTTTATTGAAAATTTGGAAATTGGCAGATCAAGAAAATTGGTTGGTAATGGATTGAACCATTCAATATCTTTGTGTGTCTGCGTAATCTAGTTTGTGGTTGCAATAGCATAGATTTGTTTCTTGTGTCGTGTATGTGAAGATCGGATTGTGCTTGATAATCATTCATGTTTTTTTTATGAACAGTAGGTTTTGGTACAGAATAGTCGAGAATATGAACATAATTTCCAGTTGTTCAAATATTGGTCTACAGCTAGTATCCCAATTTACTTTTTTTATACTGCGTAAGGCAGCTTTTTGAATGATTGAGATTATAATCAATAAATAAATTATTCTCCAGTTTTTTCCTTGGTAATATTTCATTTATGTTCTCATTTTCAATCTAATCGCAAATAAATTAGTTTCGTTCGATTCGTCAAAAAATCAGTTTTCCGGAAAGTGCTTGTCAAAAAATGGTCGTCATTTGAAAAATAAAGTTAGACACGAAAATGTAATTTTGCCAACTTGTCTTATTCCTATCTATCGTACTAGTCACTAAAACTTTGCGATTGTAATTTTCTGACATCACCTGAGGTCCTCAGATTAGTTTACGTCCGATCATGGCCACCTAGATGCAATATTAAAAGTGACTCTAAAAAAAGTAAGTTCGCGTAAAAACTTTTTAGAATGTCACATTTCGATCCAGAATTGTCTCAGAAATCAGAAAATATACAGGGTCAATTTAAAAATTCAAAACCGGAGCCATTTCTGGTAAAACCGGAAGTGGCCGGGAAGTGAAAAATATGCCAAAAATTCTCCTCTTCACAACATATCATTCAAATCTCATTTTTATAAACCCAATATTCTAGAAGTTATGACTTGTCTAATAGATTCGTTGACATCCGGTATACGCAAATATTGGATTCAGAGTTTTTTTATTGGAACTATGGAGGGTAGAGGTGAGGAGAACTATACCTGTGTTACGAAAAGTGTCTCTGAAGAAGTATTGAAATAAGATGGCGTTAGTGTACTAAAATACCGTTTTTAAAGGAAGCGCCGAAAGTTGTGAGAGCCGATAGTTAAATCACAGGAAGAAAGACTCACATCCACTTTCTAAAGGCGCCTTCTTCAAAGCATAATTTAAAATAATTGTAATTTCATCTAAAACAACGAGATTTAGACCTCACCCTGTCCATACGAGCGCTATTCTGGCCACTTTCTGGAACGTTATTTAATGCTTTTTGGTGGACACTTTTTGAGTTGAACAACCGTATGAGAGTGTCCTTCTTACCTCTACCCTCCATAATGGGAACATTTTCGAATACATTCTATCAACTGCAACGAACTGGGAAAAATGGGAATGTAATATGGAATATTTTTCTGAAAAACAAAATGACAATCTTTGAACGCATGATCAATAAAGAAAGTGGCAGTAGCAATGAACTAGCAGCAACTTTCACCAAAAAACCGTGTCAGGATTGTGACGGTGTTTCCCTTGTAGTTGTCTTTGTATGACCAATGATATCGGAACCATTGTCAATAAAATCACAATTCATCTAAGGCATTGAGACTCGAAGAAATTAGTAACAACTCAAACAATCCTTCCTATTATGTTCTATAATGGTTTTGCATTATGGATGGTGAAACGGGAATAACAATTATTCATCATTCCAGACTTCGCAAAATCATTTATGAAGTTGTTGATAATTTATCACTGAGTAAACTGGATATAACAGACATAATCTTATTGTAATGTTCACTGGGAAAGTCATTTATGAGTGTATAGTATGCGGTAATCTCAATAAAGCGTTTAACTAGCTATAAACGTCGCATATCTCAATGGCTACGTTTTGTTGGTAGTCACTTGAATATTTCATACCATTATACGTTAAATATATATTGCAAATGAATATGCCTCAATCATTCACGAATACCAAATATTTCTTTTCCTTCCTTTATTTTTTTATGTCGAACTGAACCGAAAAATTCACATGCTAGTAGGTTCATAGAATTGTGCATTTTGAAAGATCGTCAAACTAAAAATTGACTGCATTTCATCGTTTTTTCGGTTGAAAAAGTGTTCATGTACATTTTGCTGCAGATCTAAAATGTCAGATTTGAAAGTTTTGCTACGCGATATAGATGCCTAAAAACCATAGACAAATTAAAAATAAAGAGACTGTTTGAAACATTGGCGATCTTGACCACCAAGTTTTTAGTACGGCCAGTCGCGCATGGAGGCGCTGCCCGCAATCAACAGACGACTGACATGATAACTTTCCAATTTCGACATTTGTCAGAAAATGACAAACCACGTAATAATTTCAGAATATTTCTACTGTAAATTGTCATCGAAAAATTAATTATAGAAATTATATTATGGACGTGAATTATGAACCCAACGTCGGAAATGGAATGTTTTGTTATTCGAGTTGACGCTGAAATTCTTCGAAATATTCTTTCACAAGGTAAAATATAAGCTGCTTTTCACAAACTGATACTTATTTCCATCCATCAGTTGCAGAAATTTTTTCACAAACTGATACTTATTTCCGTCCATCAGTTTCCATTTCCTATCACCATTTGAAGTACGAAGATTATCATCAAACTGGAGTATTTGTTAAGTATACCTACTCGTTTTCCTTTGTGCTAATAAATGAACAAACTTATTGAAGGTTTGTTGTAAATGTAATTTGTTTTTATTTTGGTTGATTTGATGATAAGACTAAATTTTTTTATTTTGTTGATTTTCTTTTTATCCTAGATACAATAAAATGTGTTTTTATAGTGTTCAACTTATTATTCTTGTTTTATAAGATCTTTAATTTTGTTCTTGATATCATGAAATAAAGATTCACTTTGAAACTTTATTTCAACCACGAACGAACTAACAGATTCTACAAATCGATTACTGTATATATTTTATTAGTGATCGATTTGCCATTCTATATTTCATATGATACAACCATTCATAATTCATATGGAATACAAGAATACAAATCGATCACTTATAAAATATATACCATATCAATCATATAAAAAGTAACACATTTGAAAAACCCGCCTTATCTCAATCGGTGTTACCAACTGTATTTAGTTCGGCCAGTTGCGAGATATGTCGCCACTGTCTAAACGTGGTGCCAACTTTTACTGCAGGTTCGACAACTCTCTTTATTTTTAGTTTCTCTATGCTAAAAACCCTGGTGTATTCACTGATTCGATTTTGTTTAGAATTTTTGGGGGACAACAAATTCTGCTTAGAACTTCATTAGTAGATGGCGCGGTTGAGGAATGTTTGTTGTTTGTGTCACGCAAAATTTCAAACTTCAAACCTATGAAATTTTCTTTTTCTGTCAACAATACTTCATGCAAAAAATTGTGAATTGATCGTTTACAAATATTATAGTTCTACGAACAAGATCCCGCTCAGAACAGTTGGCGCGAAAATGATATGAAATCCTCGAAACTTACTACAATGTTTACATCTGTCTATCAAAAATCAGATTTTTCTTGAAGTCTACCTTGCGATTTTTCCGAAGTGACTTCTTTTTGGCATCATTAGAACTTCCACGAAGGATTGAGAAAAGGTAGGAGAGTGGACTGATGTCTCTAGAGGATAAATTAACTTGAAAATTGAGGGGATTGGAAAATGTCCCCGATGACACTGTTCCATTAAACTTCCCGATACAAACTATTACCAAGCCATTCACTGCCCATCTCTTTCGGACTATAACCTCTCTAACAACCTTCTGACATGAACAAAATCAGAGAGTTCATTGTAGATATCATAAAATCTGTTGATGAAGTGGAGAAATCGATGAATCCTGGTGTGCGACAGTCTAGGCCGCTTCCAGCTATCTTAGAATGACTTCTCCGGAAAAGGTGAGCCCTACTAACAAAGGTGAGGAAAGAAAACAATAATCTAAATGCTTCTCTTTCATTTTTCAGTAACACCCCGCATGAGATAATCGGAGAAGGAGGGCGATCTAAACCAAGCAGTTGTACGGAAGAACAATGGCCACACCTAAGATCGATAAGGCTAATGACTATGATTAGGATAATTATCACTTTTTAATAAACACATGAATTTCGCAAGTAAGCGTGGACTTTTCATTCTATGAAGATATCATGATTTTGGCTAGTGAATTCCGAACCGTCACAGAGGGCTACTTTTAGTCAGAAGATTGTCATCTCATGGGAAATTTTTTATACAAAATATATATAATATAAAAAATAAATATAAAAGTAATAATAAATTATTTGACTTGCTAGTTACTAGATACATTACAATCACAAGGTAATTCAGAGAAGATTAAAATTAATTTATACATATACGAGTCATTTTACTAGTAGTGGAGTAATATTAGATTTTAGAAGTTAGGGGACTGCGGGAACTTTTTACTGTAAATTAGTGATGATGTAAGGAACAGCATATAGAAAGTCAACAACCTAATTAATTATTCAACAAATAATTTGTCAAATTACATTGTATATTGAATATTTAAAAAAAAATAATAAATAATGGTGCCATTCGCAAAATTGGAAAATTTTACATCAAAAAGGTGAATTAAATTTTTCTTTAAAACAAAATGGTAAGCTGCAGAATTTTTTTTTACATTGTATATTGAATATTTAAAAAAAAATACTAGACGCTACTCTGAAGTGCACGCTGGAGAAGCGCAGCCACGAGCGCTTTACACTAAATTTGTTATAACTTTTGATCTAATTGATTAAATTAACAAAACAAAATTCAACTTAAAAAGAAAAATGCAGCTTACAAAAGTCATGTTTTAAAACGGAAAAAATATGTATTTGAATAGTACGTAAATTAAATTACGTCACAGCAGAATTCTGTCCAAAATCAATTTTTTTTTATTTTCAAGTTAGACATCTGAAATTCTCACAAAGTTACTCTCAAAATAACAAATAAACAAAAACAATTAAAAAAAAAAAAATTTTTGTTTCGACAAATACAAAGGCTTGAAATATTGAATATTTTAAAAAAAATACAAATTTGAATGCTCAAATTGGGTAAAATTTGCCTAACAAAATTGTTTTTCATTCCTTGAACAATTAATGAACAAGCAACGCACGAGTATAAGCTTATAACTTTTTTCTGCAAGCAATTTCTAAGTAATATCAGAAGGTTTCAGGAAAATCCATGGAGTCCTCCAGGGTTCCAAAATATTGCATGATTTGAAGCTATTTTTATTCCGCTATATGAAAGTAATTTGAGTTCTTGCGATAAGAAAGTCGTGTTGTCCACAAAATAGTGAACATCTCTTAATTTGTCCATAAGCTGAGAGGTTCTTTCACTCAGATAGAATTCAGACAATTGAAGCTTCGTCCTCTGAAGCTGTAGAAATTAAGCTACGTAACAGTCAAAAGCTTCAGATATGTCCAAAAACACTTCCTCAGAATAGAATATAGATTTTCAGAAAGCGAAAGAGATTGCATACCCAGTACTTTTATTGGTTTGAGAGCTAAATTAAGTAATTGTATGTAATTTACAGCACTTCATAAAATCATTATCCGCTCCATCATCAGATTTCTATCATGAGCAAACAGGGACCGAAATACATAAGTACCAACTCGGTGGAGCCTATCAATAGAAAATTAACCATACAAAATAAATTGGTATGGTTCATAATTAGAATTATTTCAGGCACCTCTCGAAAATTCTATATAACACTGACTATTGTTTGTCCTCGAGTAAAAAAATGAGTGATTCAAGTTCGAATCATTATTGTTGTGTACCTCAATGTGTCTCTTGGGAAAAACGATCCCGTTGTACTGGAATAAGTTTCCATCATTTTCCATGAGAAATGAACGTAACGTTCTGGTGCAGCCTAATCTAGGATTTGCGAGTTTATAGACAGACGATGGGCTCTTGAAGAAGAATCAGTCCCTTCCCAAAATCCTCCTGTATCGTCTGTGGCCAAGATAAAAGTGAAAAAGTGAACCTTCAAAGAGAGTTGTGAGAAGAGAAAAAAAAATTATTCATACAGTATGGAAAAGATGACTATATATGTATATCTAGGTGATAAGGACACATTTAAACTTTTGAAACATTGATGTTTATATGATTTTAGGCATTGTACACTCAAAACTTGTTGAATCTCTTGTGATTGTTGACATTCAATGGAATTCTGGTTTACCTGGTGAATATTCTGTTGACAATTGTATTTCCTCGATTGAAAAATGAGTGATTCTAGTTCAAAAGCATTATTGTTGTGTACCTGAATGTGACTCTCAGGCAAAACGATCCCGTTGTACTGGAATAAGTTTTAATCATTTCCATGAGAAAATGAACGTAACATACCGGTGCAGACTAATCTAGGATTGAGTGAGTCTATAGACAGACGACGGCTCTTGGGATCTTGAAGAAGAATACCATTCCCTCCCAAAATGTTCCTGTATTGTGTGTGACCAAGAAAAAAGTGAAAAGAGAACCTTCAAAGAGAGTTGGGAAGAAAAAGAAGAGGCTTAGGAAGATAAAAAGAGACATTATTCAACATACCGAAGATTATTCATACAGTATGGGAAAATGACTATTTATATAAATCTAGGTGATAAGGATACATTTTCACAGCATCTGGTTTGTGTTAGATGAAATAAAAGAACTGTTTTGTTGGTTTATTTTCAATTCGAACATTCACAAATAATAATGCGTAACATTTCTTCAAAATAATTCCCTAACAATAATTCCCGATGACTTCATTAAGCTGTCCAAAAACTTCGAATTTTTTTTTTGCAAACAAATTAGAACATACTTTGTCTCCTTCAAAGTGAGTTTTTGCAAATAAAATCGTCTTAAGATTTGAATACACTACTTCACTAGAGTCTTGAAATGAATAACACTACACAAAAAAACTGGAAAATAATCGCAAATGGAAAAACTCCAAACACAAGTGTATAACCTCTGAGAAAACAGACAAACAACGTACGTATGTCTGGTTTACATTTCCCACTCCAGCGCTGGCATCTAATTTTGAATTCCCAATTGTATGCATAGTTATATTTTTCTCTGGATTTTGTTGAAACAAATCCAATGAAACAATATTAACTGTCTCCTTGAGTTCTGGGGGGGTTTCGGAAATCGAAAAGTCATCATTACTCATCATTTTTAACCGACAGAAACCAAAAGGAGGAGGTTCTCTATTCGACCCGTATATTTTTTTTTTCCATCATATTTTTTTTATGTATGATCAGCATAACTTTTACTGAGGCGTCCAATTCCGATAATTCTTTTTCAGTGAATAGAGTTGTACTTCGAATTTGGTCCCTTTTGAATTTGAAAGATGAAATCTACCCTAAGAATTGAAATGAAGGATATTGATCACTCACCCTCTGAATTCTGGTCCGTTAACCGATTCTATCAGGCATAACTTTGTACTGAGTTCTTCGTTTGGATGATTCTTTTCTTAATAGATGAGGGTATACCTTATATTTGGTTTCGAGAGGAATTAGCCACCCTTATGGGTAGAAAAATAGGGGATAATTGATTTTTCACTAGTGAACATTGGCATACATACGTAGTTGAGAATGACAGATCGCTACTGACATTATTCTTGTTTCACATCCGTCGAAATCAGTATATTTCATGAGAGGATGGAATGATACACGAAGTAATGAAATAAACTAACCAGAACAACGAAAATAATTTATATTACAACAAATAGTAAAAGTAGATAATCATATTATTTAACTGGTAATAGTTGAAGTAAGGTGGGTAAGTAAGTATTTTGGAAGTAATCAAAAAACAAGTAGGTAGTAATTGGTAGATTTTAGCCACAAAAAATTGAAAAATAAAAACTTTTTAACAAAAAATTAAACCGACGAAATACGGAACTGAAAAGTAAAAAATAAAAACTTTTTAACAAAAAATTAAACCGACGAAAAAATCAACTGAAAAGCAAAAAATAAAATAAACCTTCTTAGTCTAAATGATAATTGAGCTCCTAAACTAATGTAAGTAACTGATTTTGAGTCGGCGCCAAACAAACTAGCAATTGAATTAGGTGAAGCGTAAAATGATGGCAGCGAGATGCACGGCTGCGTTTTGATGACTTCTTTCATAGATAATGATCTTCGATAATTGTTTGTTTGGCGCTGACTCAAAATCAGCTACCTATTAGTTTAGGAGCTCAATTATCATTAAACTAAGAGGTTTATTTTATTTTCTTTTCAGTGATTTTTCGTCGTTTAATTTATTTATCACTTTCTTTTGCTTTTTTGTAACGTTCGAAAACGCGAGAAAATAATATGGGAATACAGCAAAAAATAAACCTTTCATCCGTCAATTTTGACAATTCAATGTTATTTTGATTCCATAGTTACGAAGCATGCTTCATTTGTGAATAAAATCAATAATGCTTGTTTCAAAATATTAACGAGTTGATTATAAAAATTAATATCCTTCGAATAATTCTCTGATCTTCGGAAAAATAGTATACTTCTTAGGAAAAGCTACATACCACAATATACTCTTATCAAGCCTTGACGATCTGGGAGTAAAGGGTAAAGCGCACGACCTTTTCAACGCATACTTAACTGACAGGAAACAACAAACAAAAATACAAAATATCTCGGCAAAAAAAGAAATTATATTATGTGGTGTACCCCAAAGGAACGGTACTCTTCAATATTTATTTGAATAATTTATTCTCCATCCGAACACAAGGCAGCATCATAAGTTTTGCAGATGATACGGTTTACATTTTATGAAAGTGACACTTGGGATGATTTAAAAATAAAAGAAACTGATTTTGGTAACATCAAAACATGGTTCGATAATAGACTCCTATCAATGAATCTCAAAAAACGTTCTACTTGCCGTTCTGTAGCTTATCTACAAGCCTCTCAGCATTTGACAAAATATCACTAGAAGATGACCTCGAAATCTTACCATCAAGAAGCGCTAAATACTTGGGTATTGTGATATACATATAAACTATTCAGTAAAAAAAATTACGTAGTGTTCTATATAGAATCAAACAAGTCTCAAATATACTCAACTTCAAACAAACCAAAATTATTTTTCATACTTTAGTTGAATCGCATCTAGACTATGGTATTATATGATGGGGTGTCCAAAACATACCTGAAATCACTAGAAATCATACAAAATTGGTTTGAAACAAATAATGTGTGAGAAATAACCGATATCCAAGCAAATCGCTATTTGAAGAGACACAAATTCATGATTTGGAAACTTTAATTTTGAAATTAGGAAAAACACAATAAATATTTGCATAAGGACCAACTTCTTACTCATCCTCACTATCATGAGACGCGACAAAAAATAAATATATACCCCCATTTATGAATAAATCAGTCGGTCAGAGATGCTACCAATATCTGGGATCGAAAGTATTCAATTGCTTACCTGATAATATTAAAGATGAACTCACAATCAACCTTCACTAAAACGCTAAAAGACTATATCAAAGAGTTACCAACCAATACGTAAAATTAATGATAGAAAAATGAATGAAAAAAATAGTAATTAAAACTATTTATATTACTAACAATTAATATGATGTTGGAGTACTATTTTCACTATTTTCACTCTTACTATTTTTACTATTTTTACAATTGTACTATTTTACTATTTTCATATATTTGATTATGTTCATAATTAGGTACTATTTATATATATATATATATATATATATTGTTATGTTAATGCCAGTTAAGAGTTTTAAAAGGAAAAACCCAAAAAGAACAATTAATAAATAGTTTCAAGAGATTGTTTTTACATAATTTTGGAAGTTCTATTTATTTGTAAGCCTATGTATAATATGGATAGATAAAAAATGTCAAAATACAAAAACACAATCAATTTCATACACTGTCATAAAGTTAAAACCCCAAAAAATTGGAAAAAAAACAAAAAAAAAATAAAATTTTTTAAAAAATTTTTTCATGAATAAAATTAAAAATTTAAAAATTTTAAAACATACAGTATATGAAATTGTGGGGTAACAAAAAGGAGCAAAGGTAGAACAGAAAATTTTTTAATGGTTAATCGGGGGAAAGATGGTCAAAAGGGGAAAAGGGGAAATTTGAGAGAATCCGGGGTGGGGGTCATAAGAATTTTTATTGAAATATGTAAATAGTAATGAGAATGGAAAAAAAAGTTGTATATATAAATTATATAAAATAAACCCCAAACAGTGAAATGTGACAATTTGGTGCCAATTCAAACATTCAAATAAAAAAAAAGGGGAAAGGGGGAAAATTTTTATCTAGGTGACAACAAAAAAAAACCAAAAAATAAAAATTTAAGGGGAACCCCCATCATTTTGGAGAAAGAAAAAAAAAAAAATTTTAACCTTAAAGAAAAAAAAACCAATTTCCCCCAATTATACAACATACCCCAATGTCCAAAGCGTTTTTGCATCTGTATGGTTCCTGTTTTTGGGGATTGGATTTTCCGATAAAGTTTTGGGTAAAAAAGGTCCAGTTTCAGGGCATATCTTGAACACCCCCGGGTTTAAAAAAAACTTTAATAGTGCACACCCCGGCCATAAAAACACAAATAACTTTTCTCACTGAAAAACTTTTTTCACATTTATTTTGAACCATAAAAAAAGAAATTCACTCTAAAGGGGAAAAAAGTGGGGTTTCCCCTTTATTATCCATGATTTGATTTTAATGTTTCCCCCCTGAATATTTGTAGTTTCCCCTTGGTAAGTTATTTCCCCAGGCCAGGTAAAATTAAGTCTTCCTGAATAAAGGAAATTTTTATTTTGATACTTTGTTGTTTGTTTTTTTACAATGATCAAAAATCATTCCTACGACCATTGAATACTTTTAGTTTTGACATATCAAGTGGGGCTAAATTGCCTTAAACCCGGCTATCTGGGATAAAAGATGTACCAACTGTGCTAGCTGTGGTAAGAAAAATGATAACAGTTGGAAACAACGTGACGAGAAAAATGAAAAAACTAGCAATTATTATTACATCTTTTTCAATATTATCAGGGGGAAAAACTTTACATATCATATCAATCTGGCTCAAAGAAAAAGCGAAAATTATTGGAAACCCCCATTTTTATAACAAAAACCCTTTTTTCCCCAATTTTCAATACAAAATATATATATATATATATATATATATATATATTATAACGAGAATATAGAAATTTTTTTGCCCCAAAGGGATCACCATCCGTCTACAGCCTGTTTCATGGTTTCCCCCCCCTCAGGACGGCTTTTTGGTCTTTTTTAAATTCTTTTTGGGTATCCTGGATTATTCCCAAAGGGAGAAAGGAAAAAAGAAAAGTATCAAATTATAGATAGCGCATCTATAATCTGTGTGGTGGAGTTTTTGACCTCCCCTCGGGGAATTTTACGACTTTTGGGGACGTGGGTTGGTCTATGCTGGCATCTGTCGGTGACCTATTGATGTTGTACGAAATCTCGTATCTTCAAATTCCCGATGACAGGCCCCAAACTCCCCCCACAGTTAAAATGTCCTATCTAAAATTTTTACCTTTTTATTTTTCCCTGGGCCCCTTTTATTAACCAAGATATCTGATACGAATTTGAAAAGACCCGCCTTTTTAAAGGGAAACCTGAAAACCCCGTAGGGGGAGGGGATCCCCTTTGGAACCCTTTTCATATTCTCGTTATTTTAGGGGCCCCCAAAACGCACTGGGAATTCGACTAGGGAAAAGTGGGTTGGTCTATGCTGGCATCTGTCGGTGACCTATTGAGGGTTTACGAAATCTCTTTTCTTAAAAAATTCCCGATGACAGGTCAAAACTCCACCACACAGATTATAGATGTCGCTATAAAATGTATTTTTTTCAAAATAAAATAACGAAGCAGGAATCGAATAAAAAAAAAATGGGAAGCTATCCCGGGTTACGCATGGATACCCCAATTATATCCTTTGGGGCACCCTTTTATGAATTTTATGGATGCAATTTTCAATAAACTCCATTCTTCATTAAAAAAAGGGGATCATTGGAGATCGGGGTTTGGTTAGGGGAAAATGTTTCGAATTTAAATTTATTTTGATTAATGCTTGAACATCAAATAATTTTCCTTATTTAATTTTTTTTCAGCTTGGGGGAAAATTATGTTTGATCCAAAAGATCTCCAATTTTTAAAGTTAAAAAAAAAAAAAAATTAAAATGTTCAATTCAGATGTTTAAAACAGGAATTCTAGATGGGTTTTCCCCAAAGTAGGAGTTTTTTTGAATCCCTTTTTCAATATATCACTTCAATTGGAGGAGTAATAAAATACCGACGATATAGCGTTTTTTTTTAAATAATGATTTATATTATCCTCAGAGTAAAACAGACAAACCTTAATTTTAAATGGTTCGAAAAACCTTGTAACAGTTAACTTAATAATACCAACTTCCCCCTTTTAAAAAAATTTCCCCAAAATTGGGGAATTCCCAATCCCAGCATTGGTGGCAAAAAATTCCCCATTTTTACCTGTGAAAAGTCTAGATCTTCTTGAAAACAACCAAAAAGGGGGTCATACCCCAATACCTTTTTAATAAACTACGGTATATTTTATATAGGTTCAAATATCTTTTGGAAAATCTCCACATCGCAAAACCTCTAGAACTTGTGGAAGCCACTGAATTGCTTTTTAAAGGGGCCCGGGGGACCCCCCAAAAAATTTTAAAACATAAAAAAAAAAAAAACCTTACTCACCAACGGAAAAAAAAAAATTTATAAGGACACCCTTTTTTCGATATAGGGAATTTTTTTTTACCGTGACTGGAAAAAAACAAACATAAAAAAAAAAACTTGGCCAAAAACCCATGAATATAAAACACACTGAATAAATTCCCCTTATAAGGTTTTTCCAAAAAACCCCAAAAAATTGATTTCTCTGACATAAAAGGAACTGGGGAAAGGATACCCCTTCTATGCCCCCCCTCAATAATCAGTCAATGAATTGATATGGAAAATACTTTTTTTTGTGGAAAAAAAATTTCAATAATTTTTTGGGGTATATTTAATTTTTTTTCTAAGGGGTGTATCGATGATATGATAAACCCCAAAAAATTTTTTAAATAATTATATTAATGAAACTCAATTAATATCTGGGGAAATTAAAAATTTTTTAATCTTGGAACAAAAGCCAAAAAAATTTAAAAATATCCCCTCAAAATCCCCAAAAGGGGGGGTTTGGGGGTTTAAAAAGGGGGGCTATAGCAGAAAGACGGGGCACAATAAATCTTATCAGGTCCTTTGCATTTATCACTACCTACTATTACCAAATATTTCTTTTACACAGGTCTGCGATGAAAAACTATATGCATAAGTTTTGCTGAAACATAGATTTTGGTCCACTGATTCGGAACGTAAACTCTGTTTTCACGTATCACTTCATATTTTTCTATTAATGCTTAAATATTTTTGATTGAAATAATTAAATATTTCCATCTCTTCAATGCAGTAATATCTTTGTATAATTACGCATGGTATGGTCATCTCTTTTTTTATCTCTCTCTCCAACAATTTTGCTAGTTCGATGATAGGGCTTTCCAAGAAGTACGAGTGAGCCTGTTAAGAGAACACGAGTGAGGTAAATGTTTTGTTTCCTTAATGATTCATGAGAATGGAATCTTGGTATAGCAAAAACAGTCCAGATGTATTTTGGAGTAACAACAATATAAACAGTGGCTGGGCTGGGAAAACTTATAATCATCGAAAATTTTGGAAGTATCAAAAAAACCTTGAATTCTTTCTAAAATGTCATTTCCAAATTCCAAATAGCCAAAGAAATGTTGAACAACTATAGAAAGTTAGGTTTTAACATAAGCTGAAAGTGAGTTTGAAGGTGAACGGTTTCATCTTTATATTACAGAGATATCAAGGCTTTTGGGACGTCAATATAATGTTAGACTATTGTTGGATAATCCATAGAGAAACCAATGAAGTATACCGACAGAAACCAGCAAAATTTTTCCTCAAAAATAGCAATATCGTTGATTCTATTCATTTCTTAGTCGTTTTAAATATTAAATAAATAATTGAAACTCTGAATATAGATAGTTTTATTCCATTTGAGTTACAAAATTATCTGAATCTGCTACTTGTGATTTAAAAAAATTGTTTTATATTTAGTATTATTCTTATCAGCTCAGTGAAGCAATTAAAAAAATGTGTTATTTATTGTCTTCTAATTGGAGCCTTTGGTCAGGAGTTCTAGAGTAAATCTCAACATTAGAGTAGGTACATTTCAAATCGATTTATATTATCAATTGTCGAAAACCAGATAATATGCTTATTATCATTCGTTATCTTTTGAATAGCTTACAGACTACACATTCGTTATAACCGACATAAAATCATGAATGTGTCATGGGTAACAAAATTCGCATTTAAACATATGACATTTATTGCAATGCAATGAAAGCCAATATATTCACAATGCGATTGGTATCGAATCTCGATATTACAGCAAACGGAACCCCGATTCTTCTAACCAATTCATCAGTTCCCCAGAAACCTTTATATGCGTTATATAGCACAACGGCTCTTCGCCCGTTTTCGACAAAACGGTGAATAAATCGATGAATAAAACAGTTCGCGGCACAGTTCTTTCCGGTCGATTTCACATCTTATCCCTCGAAAACTTTTCTCCATTGAACTCGGAAAGGATTCTCGTGATTTTCGTTCCCTGCTCGATGTGAAAGGAGTTAATTAACAAAACGTAATCAGATAGCTCAGAACTTGGGCGAACTTTCGTTTTCGATGTTGTTTTAGCAATTATCAGTCATCCGAGATTATTCATATTACTGGTTCGCTATCAGGTCCACGCGACCTTTGACCGGGAAGACTCAACGGGGTTCGGCAAAGCTACATGTTCGTATTGTTTTCTTCTCTAATGGTGAAATGCCTTTATTTTTAACCGACGGAACCAAAAAGGAGGAGGTTCTCTATTCGACCCGTATTTTTTTTTCCATCATATTTTTTTATGTATGATCAAGCATAACTTTTTACTGAGGCGTCCGATTCCGATAATTATTTTTTCAGTGGATAGGGTGTACTTCGAATTTGGTCCCATTTGAATTCAAAAGATGGAATCCACCCCTAAGGGTAGCGAAATGAAGGATATTGATCACTCATCCTCTGAATTCTGGTCCGTTAACCGATTCTATCAGGCATAACTTTGTACTGGGTTCTTCTGATTTGGATGAATCTTTTTAATAGATAGGGTATACCTTATATCTGGATTTCGGAAGGAATTAGCCACCCTCACGGGTGGAAAAATAGGGGATAATTGATTTTTCACTAGTGAACATTGGCATACACATATTTAGTTGACAATGACAGATCGCTACTGACATTATTCTTCTTTCACATCCGTCAAAATCAGTATATTTCATGAGAGGATGGAATGATATACAAAGTAATGAAATAAACTGACCAGAACAACGAAAATAATTTATATTAAAATAAATAGTAAAAGTAGATAATCATATTATTTAACTGGTAATAGTTGAAGTAAGGTGGGTAAGTAAGTCTTTTGGAAGTAATCAAAAATCAAGTAGGTAGTAATTGGTAGATTTTAGCCACAAAAAATTGAAAAATAAAAACTTTTTAACAAAAAATTAAACCGACGAAATACGGAACTGAAAGTAAAATAAAATCTTTTAACAAAATTAAACCGATGAAACATCAACTGAAAGCAAAATAAAATAAACCTTCTTAGACTCAATGATAATTGAGCTCCTAAACTGATGTAAGTAACTGATTATGAGTCGGCGCCAAACAAACTAGCAATCGAATTAGGTGAAGCGTAAAATGATGGCAGCAAGATGCACGGCTGCGTTTTGATGATTCCTTTCATAGATAATGATCTTCGATAATTGTTTGTTTGGCGCCGACTCAAAATCAGTTACTTACATTAGTTTAGGAGCTCAATTATCATTTAGACTAAGAAGGTTTATTTTATTTTCTGCTTTTCAGTTGATTTTTTCGTCGGTTTAATTTTTTGTTAAAAAGTTTTTTGATAGATATAAATAATTGAAAACCTGAGTTATATATTCTATAATTCAGTAAAAAGGTAAAGGAAAGTCCGTCTATAATGAGAAATGCTTAATCTTTTCATTATTTTTGTATAAGGGAGTTCTAGAAGAGATCTAGCAATAATATTCAACAGTACAAGTGTTTCCTGAACGATTCAATATTTGATGACTGGAGTAAGTAATATATCATATTTCGTGGAACTCATGAATGCATAATTTTCAGGTTGCTTTTATATTGGTTCTCTTCATGCCTGTTCGTTTGTCATGCTCACGTTGCTCTAATCTGATTTGAGCAATATTTGGTTGTTCCTTTGCCAGGAGCAAATTGCTACATATCAGATGCTTTATCTGCTCCAATAATTTGCAGGGAACAGAAAAATCAAATCAAAGTGATCAGGGGGCGGAAATAAGAAAATGGAGGAAGTTATAAGAAATAGCATCAAAATGTCTAATGAAGATATGCTTCTAATTCAGATTATTATTTGATTGAATTGAAAATGAATAATTGATAAAAACATTTTTAAAGACAAGCTTTTATTCAAATGCACTAAAAAGTAAAAAATTATTGCTTTGGATGTGTGACGTAGGTTATTCCGTGAGTTATAGATTCAAAAGCTTGCTTCGCAAAGTTTTCAGGTCGAATACAGAAGCGTCAAGCTTCTGAATCTATAACTCACGGAATAACCTGAGTCACACAACCAAAGCATTTATTCTTTACTTTTTAGCGCATTTGAATAAAAGCTTGTCTTTAAAAACATTTATTATTTTTCCTGTGAGTTCTGAGCTATCTAGTTCTTCAATGAGGAGACCATTTCAAGATTAACTCATTCGCCATCTTAGAGTTGCCACTTCAATTTATGAATTTCAACTAAAAATCAATGATCTCCGACTGAATTCATGATCGTCGACCCTGAAAACCCCCACAAACCAATTTTGAGTCGAATCGGACCATAAACCTGAATCTCGTCCGCCATCTTGGAGCGCTATTTTGTTTTTTTCTAAAAAAACCATGAGCCGCCAATTCAATTTAATAAATTTTGACAAAAAATTCATAATCTCCGTCTCCGAAATCCCCCCACATACAAATTTTGGATAGAATCAGACCATAATAACAAAACTCCTTCGCCATTTTGGAGCCGTCATCTTGAATTCATAAATTTTGACAAACAATAAATAATCTCCTACCCCGAAAACCCCCACATAGCAATTTTGAATCGAATCGGACCATGATCACAAAACTTGTCCGCCATCTTGAATTTTTGAATTTTGTCAGAAAAATCAAAATCTCCGTCCCCGAAAACCCCCACACACCAATTTTGAATCGAATCGTACCATAAACACAAAACTCGTCCGCCATCTTAGAGCCGCCATTTCAATTAGGCATTTTCACCGGAATTATGAGCACCTGCCAAATTTCAGCTCAATCGGATGTCGGCAAGTGCTCCAAAAATGGATTACAAATTTTTAACCGGAATTAATGACAGAATGACATAAGAACGGAGTGAGTTGAATGGAAGCTTGTGAAAAATGAATGCTATAAAAACGTGAATAGGTCATTAGTTTACAAATGAAGTTATGATTTGCTTATAGTGTTCGTTTCGTCAATAGGATATTTCTGCAACTGGATCATAGATATCAAATCAATCACGTTACAAATACGTGATCTCCATGATTTCTTGAGCAGGCTGAGTATTTCAAACGAACAGGACTTTCATTTATGAACTACAGAGATAACAGTCTCCCAACATGATATTTTTATAAAAACACGTTTCGCAAGTTAATTGAAAGATTGTAAAAAATAAATGCTATAAACACGTGAATAGGTTATTAGTTTACAAATAAAGTTATGATTTGCTTATAGTGTTCGTTTCGTCAATAGGATATTTTTGCAACTGGATCATAAATATCAAATCAATCACGTTACAAATACGTGATCTTCATGATTTCTTGAGCAGGCTGAGCATTTCAAACGAACAGGACTTTCATTTATGAATTAGAAAGATAACAATCTCTCAACATGATATTTTTATAAAAACACGTTTTGCAAATTATTGCAAGATATTTGAATTTGAAGTATCTGGAATGTTGTCAAATCAAAACACTATGAACATAAGGGACACAGGCATGATAATATAGTTCATTCAATTCCTGATGAATTGGAAATATTTTTTCAATTGTTAGTGCAAATTTACACGATCCAATAAATTGGTCAATTTTTTTACCTTGAATTTTATTGATAGGTGTAAACAGAAAATTGTCGTCAATTTGAACTCGACCAATAAATTGATGAGTTTAGAATCGGTTCTAATTGTTCATCAATTTTGAGTGACAATTTGCAGTAACTTTCGGCCATAAATTTGAAGCCTGCTGGAACAGAGATTTTCAGGTTATGTTATTATTTACGCGATTTCACATACCCTACCCTAACTGCGAGAAAAATTATTGTACGAAAAAAAAACCATCATTTACGTTTCATTACATTCGCAGCAATGTGCATTGCTGAATACCAAAGAAAGAGATGTAGAAGATGGTGGATTAGACCTTGGATTGAGGAAAGAAGGAAAGGAAACTTGACATTAGTCCGCGAAGAATTTCTGAGTGCAGATCTTGATCAATTCAAACGATGTTTAAGAATGGAGTAGAGTCAATTCAATAAGCTATTGAATAATATTCGGAATTTTTTCTATAGTTGAACCATTTCTTGTCAGTATGTTGGTATTCCTGACTGAAACTGTTTCCAAAATTGAACAATAAATTGTCAGGTGTAAATATAACCCATATTGGTCAATTGTTCAATTTTATTGGATCGGGTAAATTTGCACATATAAAATGAGTATTGCCGTAGATGGTTCGAACGATTCCACTGATAACAAATGAATATACTACAACAACAAAGAAGATTGATAATTTCAGTCATTAACAAGATACAGTCGAACTCGGTTATAACGAACTACCAAGGAAAGATTGTTCAATCAAGTGCCGATAATTTGCGAAATTTTACGACCGCAGAAGACCGGTGGGATTCCCCTATTTCTCTGTTAGGGATTTGTTAGATACATGGCTGGCGTAAGTACGTGTTCAACTGCATTGTACCAATATCCAGACTACAAAAAGCATGCAGGAAGGCTATTACATTGTCGTGAATTGGGGTTGTTTCACAACTCACTAGGTAGAATCTGATCCTGTATTGTTTGAAAACACTTTGTGGAAAATATAGAAAAAGTTTATTGAACTGAGTTCAAAGATTGAATGAATAAAATAAAGTTATAAATCTCTTCCAGTAGTTATACATTTTGAATGAATAGAACCAAAATGTTACTTATAAAAATAAGTCGAGAATAATGCAAAAAAACCATAATGTTCAATTGAAAACAGGGCTTACTAACTTTCTAACTCTCCCCATTGCCCTTTTGGTCACGGAAAACACCCAACGTCGACTCCCCGATCAAACCATCAGTCATCACTTTTGAAAACTCTTGTTATGTTTGGCCATAATTCGTGTTTTGCAGGATAACAACATTGTGACCCACTTGAAAATTATACTGATTGATTCACTCTACGGGGTATTCGATACCTTTTTGACAACATTGTCGGTTGAGCTGGAGATAATCAGAACATTCGACAGTGGATGCGCAAATACACAAATTTGTCAGGATTATGGCCTCAAAAAATTGACAGTGTCGTCAATTCACGCGAAAAAAAAAATCTACCAGGATGCATGCTCTGCACATTTTCTTCATAACGAACCATTTCTAGTCATTGAGCCGTTCGTTATAGCCGAGTTTGACTGTACTTAATTGAGTTTCTATTATAATATTCAGGTGATAGTGTATTAAAAATGTAACGAAAACGAAATAGAAACTGAAACCGAAATAAACCAATTAACGAGCAAATCAACCAAACACTAATGTACCAATGTCGCCATATTGAGTTTCGTCACAATATGGCGTCTGGTTGTCGCTATACTGAATTTCCATTATTACTGTCTTGTTTCTATTAACAATATGGTTCTGGTTGTCGCCATATTGAATTTTGTCACAATATGGCATCTGATTGTCGCCATATTGAATTTTGATTATAACTGTCATGTCTTTATTCACAATATGGCAGCTGGTTGTCGCCATAATGAATTCTGATTTTTAATGTCATGCTTTTATTCACAATATGGCGTCTGGTTGTCGCCCTATTGAATTGTTATTATTATAGTGATTAAAACAATTCGATTGACGTAAGACTTGTCAAAATTGGCCCACGTGTTTGGTCTCTAGAGCGCCACAAAGAAACGAACATACAACATTATAAACACATTATCCTCCGGGTTTAAAGCATCATTATCTGTGATCAGTCAGACATCAACGTGTTAACTTTCAGGTATACACTAATGTCAGAGGAAGGGTTAGAATATTCAGAGCAAATAATGTTAAAGAAGCATTTCGAGCATTTCATTCAATTTTTTAATTTCATTAGAATAATACTTATTCTATCAAGAAGATGAATAATAGGTTATGTTAGGTTTCAAGTGATTGGGTCTCTTACGGCCCTCCTCTGCGACCCGTGAGGATCTATTGTGGTTCACAACAATTCATATTCCACCGAATAAGTCCAGCTCTTTCACGAAGCCGATTAGTTCACCTGGTAGATGATCTCTCAGGTCCGATGGCAACGTCGAAAACCTGAATCTCTTCGCGGCGAGGCAGGCGCAAAGTATGTGCTCTACTGTTCAATTATCTTGAAGACAAATACGGCATACCCGATTTGCCGACAGTCCTAGTTTTGACAGTGGCCGATAAGTAGGCCTATTAGACAACGTAAGTCATCCCTACTGGAGTTTAACAATTGTTTGGTGACATTTTTGGGAGGATTTATAAATGCCTTGATATGGATCAATCCTGGTAAGTTACGCCAGAAGTCTGATACCCTTCTTGCAGTTCAGGTAATCAGTGTTTGTTTGGCAAAGCTTGGAGAGATGCCAAGTGCGGGTTCTGGTCCGATGAAACCTTTTGCGGCCCCCTCTTTCGGAGAAAGTCTGCCGCCTCATTGATTGCCATGCCGGAGTGGCCAGGAATTCAGACCAGAGACAGCTTGTTGATTCTTCCTACTGAAGAGAGTCTTTTTTGACCGTTTTTCACTAACCTGAACGTTGAGCTAAGTGCTTTCAGAGCCGCTTGACAGTCCGATTTTTTTAATGATTTGTGTATGAGGTTGGTTTCCTCCAATATCTTTGCACATAAATCAATGGCGGGAATTTCTGCCTGGTTTACGGACGCATAGGACCCTAGGCAGGTTGAGATCTCTGTTCTGGGTCCACGACTGTATACTCCCGCTCCAGCGCCCGAGGGTGTTTCTGAACCATTTATGAACCAATAGTTGTCTGCTCTTAGTAGTTTCTCCTCTCGGAAGACCCATTAGTCTCTGTCTGGAATCAGGACGGTAAAATGCAGGTCATAGTTGACTGTTGGAGGCATCATATCGGAGGTCATTCCCAGAACGCTGTGACTTTCGGTGTCGAGCAACAATTTGCTACCCTCCGTATAAACCTGTTGTGTGCAACAGCAGTATGCACAATTATGCTTGTTGTCCATCTCGCATCTCTCTCCAGAAGAATACGAAGGAGGAGTAACTCTATAATGATATCCATAGCTGCAGACGGTGTGGTGCTGATAGCTCCAGTGATCGCCAGACAGGCTTTGATTGGGCCGTCCGCTGTCATTGGCCTAATGATCATCACATATATTCTGCCTACGCTTCAAAATTTCCCACAAATCCTTCGATATGTCCATAGGGGTAATTTTGCTTTGTGTAGAACCTTTTCCAAGTGAGCGTTCCATGCGAGTTTTTGGAACGAAGTTCCTTATCGCGCGTTGCGAAAGGGGGCTAGATGGAATAAATTGAGACCAAAAGTTGTAACGAGACTTTCTGCTATAGTAGCCGTGCGGCGTGCGCGTGTTTCTCTGTCTGTCTCTCTCTCTCTCTCTCATAGAAAGCAAGCCAGTTATTTTCGTTTCGTCTTTCTATTTCGGATTGAACAGTGTGGTGTCGCGACGATTATTTTTGTTGAGTGTTTATAGGTTTTTTGTACATAATAAATAATAAAAAATAATGACAAAAATGAATCCTGACAGTGTTTCTGCACAAGTTCCGGATATTGCTGATGGAGTTAGGTAAGTAGAGATTTTATACAGACAATAATAAATGCTTATGTATTTTTAGCAAGTACGCATTATAACTTCTCTTTACGATTGTGCTAACCAAGTCATACGCGTTATAATCTCTCCATTATTGTATGTTTAGCAAGTGTACGCGTCGTAACTTTAATAAATTTAAAAGCAAATTATATTTTAATATTGCAATATCAATGGGTATGTACTGAAATTGAGCCTACTGATTAAGTTTATATTACATTATATTTGTTAATAATAATAAAAATATTATTATGACTTAAAAAAAATTTTTTATTACAATTCCTTCACTAATTAATCGAAAGGAACTTCGTTCCATCCGGGTGTCCCTTGACACCTCTCAACTTTTTTATCCAGGATGATACTTACATATTTCGCTTCCGCTGCATATGAAATGACCTCGCTATTGGAAGAAAGTGGAGTTAGGTCTTCCGGTTTCTTTTTTCTGGTGAAGGGTACCCTTACAGTTCCACTGGGGTTGATAGACATCTGTAAAGGAAAACCAGCATATTAATTCAGAAATTGGAGAATTACACCAACTGCTTTGCGATATTTCTAAATTAGTAAAACCTACAAATAATATCATCAAGGAGAGATATGATCAATTGAAAGCATAATATGAAGAAAATATCATCAAATCTGAGTCAGAACATAATAATGAAAAATTAAATAGTGCTAATTATTCATCTGAAGAAAGCTGAAAAATCATCAATGAAACAAAAAATTATTTTTCTTTCAAGTCTCATTCGGAATCAATTGAAAATGATGGAAGAATACCAGATAGAGCTGGAATTGCTTACTATTTCAATGATTTTTATAAAAGTTAATATAAAACCGGATGTGAATGATTGTAGTAGCACCATTCTCAGACTCATCAGTATTCTTGGATGCAACCGCACCAAACAAAATAAATAATATAATACAATTGATAAAAGAACGCAGAAACTTGCTCCAGGTATTGATGAAATACATGCTCAAGCTGTGGAAGTATTCAGTGATATAATTAGCTCTCCAATTTCTCATGTCATTATTCTATCATTATGTGAAGGGAAGTACCCTGAACACTCGAAATCATCGAAGTCAGTCCCAGAATTTGGAAGAGAAGGATCTATGAAAGAGGTGAGCAACTGTCGTTACATTTGCCTACAATCACAGTTGATGAAGGTCATTGACTACACAGATAATATACGCCTAAAAGACTTCCTTGAAAAAAAAACAGTTGATAGCGGATTGTCAACATGGTTTCAGAAGTAAAAGGTCGACTGAATCTACGATAACAGAACTATGTCAGGATTATGAATATCTGAATCATAAAAAAATCCATATTGCACTGTACTTTGATTCAAGTCGAGCATTCGATACAGACGACTACAATTAACTTCTCGAAAAACTGTACCGCAGCGTTGTTAGATGTTTATCCACTGACTGGGCAGCATCTCATTTGCAAAATCGGTCACAGCTATTATGCTAGAATCCGCCATATCTAATCCATTGCAAGTTACAATGGGAATTCCACAGGGATCAATCCTAGGTTCCTGTTTTCCGTTATTTCCATGGACGATATTATAAAGTCTTGTACCTACTTCTCCCAACAAAATGGTAATCAATGCTGATGTTACGAATCAATTGATAGCCGAAAATTATTTGGAAACATCTGTTAATAAATCTAACAATAATTTGTGTACAATAATTCTATCAATGGTGTCATAAGAACGGCTTATCAGTAAATAAATCTGAAACACAGTATATGTTATTTCTAGTACAGAACATATACGACTATAGTCCTTTGATCAAAATAGATAATAATATCTATCAAAAAAGTGTTCGAAACTGAATTCACAGTCGATCAAAAGCTAACTTGGGAACCGCATCTAGATAATATTGTATCAAGACTAACCAGTGTTTGCTTTGTTATCAGACATTCAAGGAACACAACGGGCTAGTGCAATCTTTAACTTATGGTCTGATTTTTTGGGAAAACTCAAGTCATGTCTATAGGGTTTTTATTATGTAAGAAAAAATTATCAGATGCTTGTGGGTGCGCAACCTCGTGAAAGCTATCGACAAATTTCAATCAAACTGTCACTCCTCACCCTAACATGTCTGTGTATATTTTTATCAACACGAAATGTAAAATTCATTAATCGAATTTTAAACGAAACAATATAATTATGTTATCCGTCGAAGAAATGATATCCCCGTACCAATCTCACGACTTAGTGTGGCACAAAATTCACACTCTCATCAGGGTGTGATCTGTTACAACCGTGTGGTTGGTATTCTTGGAAATATCAGTTTCAAGTAGTTTGAAGTAAAATTCTTCAAATACTTGAGTGCTAATGCTTTTTATTCAATGAAGGAATTTTAAGAACCTCAATACCGTAGGACGATTCGGATTGTAAATGTAATTGTGTTTTGAAATTGTGGATTGTATTCGAAATCGGTGAAAAAATTGTTCAAATCTTTCGAAGTAAACTAGAAACACTTCACTTAGATTTTCACAAAAAATTGGTTTACAAAACCCACGACAAGTGTCTCGCTATACTATAGCTTTTCCAAGTGAAGATAAACCAAATTACAATTACTGAGGTTTGATATGAATAATTGGAGCAGGAGGTCAGTAGGATATTATGTAATTAAGTGATTATTGGAGAAATATTATTCAATTTCTGGTAAACAGATTGAAAGCTGATTATTCAAATTAATCTGGTCTTCCAATGAGTATTGGGAATTCTCGTCTTCGTTAATCTCTAAGCTTTCTAGGAGATCGAGTTCTCGACCTTTTTTTTCTACATGCAAAAGTCATTAGCAATTCAATGCTTTTCAGTTAGGAGATGGTTAGCAAAAGTTGAATTAGAATTGCATACGGATCTCATGAAGTATTTTTTTTTAATTTATGTAAGGAACCCTAAAAACGAAACAGAAACCCTCCGGAAAAAACAATGTAAGATACAATAAAGATCACCTCCAAATAGGCCTGATCAAATTGACAAATATTTTTTCTCTGATATTCTTTCAGACAAGCTCGAGTGGAATCGAAAGTATCATTTCCATGCCACTCCTAAATCAAAACAGATCTTTCTCTCTTTGAATAATCCGTTCAGGCGATTCAATTTCCAGCAAAAAATAAGCAATTCACCCACTCGCATTATCATCGTGGTATATCCCCCAGAGCAAGGTATTTCATTTCGGTGGTCTTGGCTCCACAAAGAGCTTACATAAACAATTCCAGTTCTGATAAAGTTACATGATAGCTCAGTCTTATAGCTTTACCTTTGAGCAAAGTGAATTATTTCGTCCACAAGCTCGAGATAGTGGTATATTCTCCAAAGGACTCTAAATAGACTGTTAACCTGGAGAGTGTGGGGTGGGAAGGGCAACCGAGGTTACGTGGAACTGTATCGAATGTACAGGGTCGATAACAGCCAGCATTGGGCTCGCCCAAGACAAATATACATTTTGAGCCCCACTTAAATGCACTCAACAGAGAGCAAGAGAAATACCCGCAGAGGAAGAGATGTTGAGAGGCGGAGTGGAAAATCTCCAGTGGACAACTGATTGCTCATGGTATTTCACAAGGATGTTGGTTGAAAATATGATACCATGAATAATGTATCGTTCTTGTTTTCTTCTGGGTTTCCAATTTGTTGTTATGCATTATCTATTGATCGTTAAATGAACAGTATTGAATTGTGTGACTCCTACAAAAAATATAGGTTAGGTTTTAAGTGAGTGGATCTCTTACGACCCTACACTGCGACCCGTGAGGATCTATTGTGGCTCACACCAATTCATATTTCACCAAATGAGTCCAGCTTCTTTATGAAGCCGATGGCAGAAGCAAGGCTCTGCCATACGTCGAAAACATGATTCTGTTGGCGCCAAGGCAGGCGCAAAGTATGTGCCTTGCTGTTTCGTCATCTTCAAGACAAAGACGGCACACTGGATTTTCCGACAGTCCTAGTCTTGACATGTGGTGATTCAGACGACAGTGGCTAGTAAGTAGGCCTGATAGACGACGTAAGTCATTCCTTCTGGAGTCTAACAATTGTTTGGTGACGTTTTTCGAGGGATTTATAAGTGCCTTGGAATAAACCAATCCTGGTAGGTTACGCCAGAAGTCTGATACTTTTCTTGCAGTCCAGGTATTTAGTGTTTGTTTGGCAGAGCTTGGAGAAATGCGGGTTCTTGTCTGATGAAACCTTTTGCGGCCCCTTCTTTCGCGAGAGAGTCTGCCGTCTCATTGCCTTCCATGCCGGGGTGGTCAGGAATCCAGACCAGAGACAGCTTGTTGAATCTTCCCCCTGAGGAGAGTCTTTTAGACAGTTCCATACTACCTTGGACGTTGATCGGCACGAGTGCTTTTAGAGCCGCCTGACTGTCCGATTTTTTTTTATTGATTTGTGTGTGAGGTTGTTTTCCTTCAATATTTCCGCACATGAATCAATGCTCTGAATGTATGTCTGGAATACGGTCGCATAGGACCCTAGGCAGATTGAGATCTCTGTCCTGGATCCACGAATGCACCCCCGCTCCAGTGCTCGGGGGTGCTTTTGAACCATCTGTGAACCAACCGTTGTGTGCTCATAGTATTTCCTCCTCTCAGAGGACCCATTCGTCTGTAATTAGGATGGTGAAATGCGGGTCATAGTCGACTGACATTGAATCGGAGGTCATTTCCAGGAAATTGTGTGCAATTAGCAATATGCACAATTCTGTATGTTGTCAATCTAGCCTCTCTCTCCAGAAGAATATGGAAGGTAGGTAAGTTTAGAAAGATTTCCATAGCTGCTGATGGTGAGCTTCGCTTGGGCCGTTTGCTGTGAAGCTTCCGGTCACCAAGCGATGGCTCCATATGTGATGATTGATTGGTCCAATAATCATTATATATTTCCAGTGGATTTGTTTGGCGCTTATGCCCCAAGATTTCCTATAGGGATTATTTGGTTATGTAGAATCTTTTCCAAGTGAGCGTTCTATGTGAGCTTTTCATCCAGGATGGTACCTAGATATTTCGCTTCCGCTACAAAATGGAATAACCTCGCCTTCGAAAGAAAGTGGGGTTAGGTCTTCCAGATTGCTTTTCCTGGTGGAGCGTACTATTACAGTTTTGTTAGAGTTAACAGACATCTGTTCCCTCTGGCACCAACTGTTTACATGATTCAACGATTTTTGAAGGATGTTAGAAGCTACCGCCCCGACGTTATCCTTGCCGAAATGACAAGGTCATCAGCATATGCTTGTTCTACACCTCTTTTCTCGGGAACATCAAGTAGGTTGGCCTTGTGGGCAACCCCTGTAGACCTTGAACCAAATGGCCTCGTTTTGTAGAGATATAGTGGCAGTTCTGTTTATGAGCATGACGTGGATTCAGCCTGTGATGGTTGGTTCCATGCCTTTTTCAGCCAAAACTGATAGAATTTGGCAGGGCATTATCAAATGCTCCTTTGATATCAAGAAATGGGGCCACCGTAATCTCTTTGTTGTTCAGGGATGAAGTGATTTTCCCAACGAAGTTATGTAATGCTGAATCAACCAACTGAGTAGTATGTAGTTCCACGCCAGACTAGCACTATACAGTTTAGTGAAAATAGGTAAAAGTAATTCCAGTCCGTTTCGAAGCAGAAATGGAAATATACCGTCCTCTCCGGGAGATTCGAATGGTTGGAATGATTTGATTGCCCATTCAACAGCAGGTGTCGTGATAACTTTCTTAGCAACCTTCCAGTCCTTTTTTTGTCGTTTGGCGCTCTCAAAATGGAAGGGCGATCGTTATCCAGAGTCAGACTTTCAGGAAAGTGATTTTTCATCAAAATCAAAATTTCTAGAGGTCGTTGATGTTCCGTCAGAACAGATCAGAACATATGCAATTGTATTGGAGTTGCAGTTGCATTAGGTCAGATAGAGGAAGAAATCTCATTGTTAATTGGTCAAGCTTTCGAGGATAGTTCACAACCCTATCAATACATCAACTTGAGGTTGAAACAATAGAAAACTCATTGTTACGGAACTGAGGTTTGGGCATTGAAATACTCTACTCTACTACTCTACTCTATTATTTTATTATTACATTTCACAATTACAACCCAAGTCGTGCCCAGTCTTTTATCCTCACCAAGTTGTTGTAGTGAGTTATAAAGTGAACTATTACAGAGGGTCAAATTTTCCTTGGAAAATATAACTTGAAAACTAAACTAAGCGGCTAACTCAGCTTTCACCCTGTATTTGGCTTCAATTCATGCGTCAATTGTTAAATTCATGTACTATTCTGATCTCTCAATTGATTTCGACTGATAATGATGATATTAAAACATAACCCAATTATAAATACGCATTGATAAGTCTACATAAATTATATTGCGTAGCCAATTTGAATTCTCATAATAAAGTTCGTCAAAGAGAATAACAAATTTGTTTTTATGCATTTATATAGATTCTTGATGTATAAATTATTGAAATCAATTGCCAGATAAGGTTCAATACAATCTTACTCAATGCTCTTGCTGCTAACATACTGGAATCTGTCGGTCGATTGGCACTAGTGGTTTAGCGTTATCCTAGAATATCATGAACCTCACTGATAATTAATGATTCGTTTTTTTTATAGCTTTCAATATCGTGGAGTGAATGTTCATTTAGCATTATCGATTCTATGGATTGAATCATACTCGTATTATATTCAATTCATATTACTTCAAAGCTGTTTGATTGTTTTCATTGAGGATTTAGCACATGATCCCCAATAAATAATTTCTGAAGGTATGGTGATTCACACTGGTTTGATTCAATAAATAGCTACTGACTTTGGACGCGAACAAGATTGGGATCTGATTAACATCTCAAGATTCAATAACTGAATGATTTGTTACATTTTTAACTATATATAAGAGTACAAATGATATAATTTAGAATTGCTACTTGTGCATTTGAGAGATTGATTCGAATTATGATACTGATTATGTTATGTGGGTATTTTTCCTATGAGGTGAACTCTCCCCTGAATGCGTCGTGGTGAATCAAAGTTCCAAAACACTATTGTTCATGGCTTGGACATTTTTAAGATGTTACTTATATATTGATTCCAATAGCCGTCTATGCTGAATAACAGTTTATTGATGACGTCCTCAAATGTTTATCATATGTTAAGTTTCGGAATGACGAAGGGTGAAATACCAATTGTATGGTCTACTTTCTCAAAGATTCACTTAAGTCTGACATTTCTGATGTTATATTATTTTGTAAATTATTGCATCAATACGTGATGAGACTTTTGACTTGATAATTCATTCTTATTTAGTAGAAGGTGTCACATCCTAATTTAAATTTATGATGTTTTTCTATTAGTCTTTCTCGCGATAGTTATTCTTTTTTTTCCGGCTGTGATGTTTTGAAATATTTTATTATAATCTGCATTCAGACGGACTCCAGTTACAATTTGATCTTATATAATTTTTGTTTCCATCAACTGGAATTCTTCCTAGCGATGGGTTTTATTCAGGGTAGGCACTACAATACTGCACTCTGACAACTAAATATTACAATTTGCCTTCCAATAGGTATACCGCGCTGGACACTACAATACTCTACTGCAATATGTTCCCACTGATCAAACTAATGACTGTATGTCGCTCGCATGCGATGCACTTATACAGTCGTCCGCTATGATCCTTCCGTGCCGCGTCACAGTTACCTGCTCGGGTTTGTTGACATCGGAAATTCTGATCTCTTCGGCAGCGCGTAGTGTATTCGTAACAGATCACTTTATGCAAAGAAATATTGAACGCAGCCACAGATTCAAATATTTTTCGAAATGATTTTGGGTTTGTTGAAATCAAGAAACGACATCGTAGGATAAAAGTACCCAAAATCAATAAAAAAAAAGTTTATATGTGGTTGTGTTAGCCTATTTTTTTTTGATCATTAAGTTTATGGTTTTTTTCTTTTGGTATTTGTCATCATCAGATTGAAGCACTAAAATAAAAAATATGGAGTTTGAGACATATTTAAGTTAACACAATATTGAAATGAATGCACTAAAATAATTCTTTAAAAACATATGGTTCGAAATATAACACGTTATTTAACTCAATATAAAAATATCTGTAATATTTATGAGTATTCACTTACACATTATTTTATTTGAATTCTGCATTCGCATCGTACGAACGTTATTGTAGGAGTGTGACTGCGACGAAGTTATCGGAAATGGTTTGTTTATCTTTCATGCATTTCTACCCTCTCCATAAGTACATGGTATTGTTTATATTGAGTTCTAGTATATGAGCCGGACTGTATTTTTTTGGCAGCATGTAAAGATCAGTTTTCATTATTACTATAAACAAAGTTAAAAGAGGTTGTTATAAATCTGTCTTAAGTCATACAAATTCCCATCCCCCATTTCACCTCTTTAGGGGTTGAATTTCTAAAACCTGTTTTTTTTTTATTCGAAACAAAAACCTTGAATACCAATTGGTATGGAAAATTGTACCAATATCACTGATTGGGCCTGCGAACTGAGTGGTTATAATGCATTGCTGCAAATAAATAAGGATATTTTTTCAATTGAGGATATGCATAATTTCTTCAATAAATTGATTTCAATTGTTTTACCAACCCTCAGAATGTAATGCGAACTTGTACAAGTCAAGATCACGGGGGCCTTACATTTTAAAGTGGAATCTGAAACCACTCTCGGGGCTTTGAAACATTTTTCACCGGGTGTGGGAGTCGAACCCACGTCGGATGGTAACAATTGGTATAAAGATAAGGATTCACAACTCGACTATATATTGTTGAATTTTCCAGAGGAAATGGATGTTATTTCAAGTATAAATTATAAGTTTTCTATAAATCCCGAATAATTTTGATCTTTGAATCCAAAATAATGTTGTTGATTTTGCCCTAATAACATCTCCTATTCTAAGTACGGATTCGAAACATTGTGCATATTCTTCAGCTGACAATATATATATTGGACATGTAGTTAGGTGAGGTTGTGTCTTCTTGATTTAAGTTTGGGTTGATTTCGATACGGCTAAGGTTTATTCGAAATCAGCAGTGTTGTTTCTAATTCTACCTGCAACTGAAAGTCAGCCGAAGAGAGACCGTAATGTTCAGAAAATACGTGGTAGATTCTGCCCTAATGCCGCCGGGCCTGCGATTGTATGAGCAAGGAACGTTTGAAACAGAAATAGTTATCTCTCTACGTTTACATTTTATACGCTCGTTGGGGTATCGTAGAGACTTGAAAGAACATGAATTTTGCAATTCAATTTTTCGGTTTGCTACTGATGGGAGTTCTCTTGGTTGGAAAAAGAAAGACATCGACTGTGTCTGGTCGGCATTGCGGGATAACATGATATACTGAGAAAAGCGATGAAAAATTGTGTTGATATTAGAAATAGTCTTGTTTTTGGTACTCTATACATTTGATCACATATCGTTTCTTCTGGACGAAGATTAATCATCTGAAAACGTCATAATATCACGTTCTTTTTACATTGATTCACAAGATTATTGGAGTAAAAAATTAAACGACGTTTTCCCACACGACGCAAAGAGAACTGGAAGAAGTTTCTCATTCCCTGATTTGAGGAAGTGAAGGGGATTTGAATTCTTAATTAAGACTGGAATAGAAAATCAAATAAATATCCGAATGAAAATGCAAATTTGCACTTTCAGATTTTTTCTTTTGGGTTAGGGTCCTTTCTCAATATCTATCAGATATAGTTCCATGTCCAGCGTGGCTTCAGCCAGGAATTCAGTTGTTTTCTGTTAGATATTACAAAAAATAACTTCATTATTGTCATAGATTTTTCAATTTTCAGAAAAATACTTCTATTTCATTTTTAATTGAGAATGTTTCCCTTTTCAACAAGTATTCCCTAATTTGTAACAAAGTCCCCAAATACGAATCATTATGACCATAATTTAAAAACTAACGGAACCAGTCCCCATTCAACCCCTCTACGGGTTGAATTTTCAAAAAAAACAATGAAAGTATTTTTTGTAAAAAATACTCCGATTGCCAATTTTTATGAACCCAACTCAAGAAACCAACGGGAAATATCGAAATATATGGAAAAAAATCAATACAAAATGGGAAAAATCATGAGATGAAAAGACTTAGAACAGTGCAATATGAATTTTAAAGGACAAAATTCAGAACAAGTACAGAAATTTCAATATCTAGGATAAATGAAAACGCCAGAAGACAAAATAGATGAGAGCATTAGAGAAAGAGAAATAGAAGAAGAAACATTATTCAATAGTATTAAAATCCATTCACTCGAGAAAAAAGGGGAAAACAAAAGTTGACATAAACAAAAAAGTAGGGACACCTGTTTCAACAGACAGAGCACACGAACGTAACTGAAATCCATCAAAATAAAACACTACATTAAAAGATTACCTTTATTTTAATATCAATAAGGATAATAATGCATGGAGTACCTTGAGAAAATCCTTTATATATATATATATATATATATATATATATATATATATATATATCTATAGGTTTTTTTTCTTGGGAGTAAGATTCTGCGTAACTATTAACTATTGGATTAGATGCTACGTTTCATCCCAGCCGGGGACTTCTTCAGGCTTCATTTTACGTTTATAATTAAATTTGTATGTTAGGGGCTCTGTTGAGAACACATATAAAAGGTTTTGTTTCCATTTTTGGTTTTCATTATTGGAATGAACTCTTGCTATTGATAGTTTTGTTTGCCCTCGTGGTAGTAAGGATATATATATATATATATATATATATATATATATATATAATATATATATATATATATATATATATATATATATATATATATATATATATATATATATATATATATATATATATATATATATATATATATTTATATATATATATATTTGTATTATCTATGGATAAATTAGTTCATTGTCATTCTCTTTTTCTTTCTATTTTGATAGATAAACGCAAAATAGTTATTCGTGTAACCAGTTGGGAAAAGCACTATTTTTCGTAATGAAAGCGAGTTACGAAAAATAGGGTTTCTCAACGTGTTTCACACAATATTATTTTATTTTTTATTTTTATTTGTGATCCTTCTTGTTTCAATTTAAAAATATAAAAAATATATGTATATTTGAAAAAACTGAAGAACACGCTTTCAACGCACTAAAAATTTAAAAATTATTTTAATATCCAACGACTATGCCGAAAATCATGGGGTGCTTTCTGGTTACGTATCTTTGAGAAACATAATACTTTTAGAGTAAGATCCCAGAGCCGGCAAACCTACCTCATTTCAGCAAAGCTGAAATTTTAAGTATGAATAGTGTGATATGTAGTTGAGAACGTATGCGTGAAATTGAGAAATGGTTTATTTTTGGGTTGAATATTCAAATTAAAAAAAATAAATCATTTCTCAATTTCGATGGGAAAAATAAGAATAAAATCGTCAGGCTTGGGTATTCGAACCCTCACCAGTTTTTGATATCAGAGCTCAGAACTTGCGGTTAGACTGCTTGGCTAGCTTGACGATATTAATTGTCGAACGCACTACGATACTTCAACGTGAGTGATCGAGTTTTTTATGTACTTTTTCACCTGCTACCCGTAAAAGAGCCCCTCTTTCAAGCTAGTAAGTATGCATACGTTATTAACAACAAATCACACTATTCATACTCAAAATTTCAGCTTTGTTGAAATGACATAGGTTTGCCGGCTCTGGGATCTTGGAAATCAATGCTACATAGAAAACTACATTGTCAGCTAGGGTCAATATCACCGATTGTTCAAATTATGTCATTAATATTTATAATTGGTTTTTACCATACATATTATGTATTAAATAGCCTCAAAATTATAACCAATTTTATTCCTGTATTTTTTGCAACTGGTGGTAAAATTTACTTTTCATCACCAGTTGCGAAAAAGTCAACGAGTTTTGAAAAGTGTTACTTTAAATGTCAAAATCAGAAAAAAACCATTGAGACCGAATTATGTCCCATATTATTGTGGAAACCAAACTGAAGTTGGAGAGCAAGAATTGCAAACGAACACCCTGATATTCAATGGGAATATTATTAAATTTTTCTCTCTATTCCATTTTCGTTATGTTTACTTTAATGTTTTCATTTTTGTCGATCGAATCACCTGTCGAAATGAAATGTTATACAACAAAACAAACAACCTGTTCATGAAGATGATTTTTTATGATCAAACATCCGTAACTGAAACACGACATAAATTGAACATAATCGAGCTTATCAGAAAGAAACATTTGCAATAAATTTCCATTTATATGGAATTTTGCATGGATTTCCAGGTGAATATCATCCAACGTTCTGCGTGGTATTAGCTAGGAAAGTAGTTGTTTTTCCCCTGTGATCTACCATTTTGTGGTTCAATTTAAATTGAATCCTTGTGTGAAAATAGACTGTGTACTTCGATTTTTCGATTTCTCTACTTTATTACACTTTTCACATGGCTTTTTACTTTTCACGTTTTTCACGATTTGCTAGTCAGGCTTGCCACTCCTACTAAGAAGGAATATTTCATTTGGAATCCTATCGAGGTGGGAGATGTATGGAGTGTTTCTTTCTGTCACTGGGTACCGCCAGTTATAAGTTATCTTTTCCGGCGTACCTATAGATGTTATAAGCTCGATGATGATTTGTTCACGTTGTGTCTCGCTTCAGCCAGAGCTCTTCGGATCTTTGGCTGGTGACTACTCCGTACTGATGAGGGCCGAAAAAGCCTGAAACCGGTATGCGGATTGTTAGGCGAACACGACATAAATTGAACATAATCGAGCTTATCAGAAAGAAACATTTGCAATGAATTTCCATTTATATGGAATTTTGAATGGATTTTCAGGTGAATATCATCCAACGTTCTGCGTGGTATTAGCTAGGAAAGTAGTTGTTTTTCCCCTGTGAGCTACCATTTTGTGGTTCAATTTAAATTGAATCCTTGTGTGAGAATAGACTGTGTACTTCGATTATTCGATTTCTCTACTTCATTCCACTTTTCACAAGGCTTTTTACTTCTCACGTTTTTCACGATTCGCTAGTCAGGCTTGCCACTCCTACTAAGAAGGAATCTTTTATTTAGAATCGTATCGAGGTGGAAGATGTATGGAGTGTTTCTTTCTGTCACTGGGTACCGCCAGTTATAAGTTATCTTATCCGGCGTACCTTAAGATGTTATAAGCTCGATGATGATTTGTTTACGTTGTGTCTCGCTTCAGCCAGAGCTCTTCGGATCTTTGGCTGGTGACTACTCCGTACTGATGAGGGCCAAAAAAGCCTGAAACCGGTATGCGGATTGTTAGGCGAACACCATATAAATTGAACATAATCGAGCTTATCAGAAAGAAACATTTGCAATAAATTATATGGAATTTTGCATGGATTTTCAGGTGAATATCATTCAACGTTCTGCGTGCTATTAGCTAGGAAAGTGGTTGTTTTTCCCCTGTGATCTACCATTTTGTGGTTCAATTTAAATTGAATCCTTGTGTGAAAATAGACTGTGTACTTCGATTTTTCGATTTTTCTATTTCATTCCACTTTTCACATGGCTTTTTACTCTTCACGTTTTTCACGATTTGCTAGTCAGGCTTGCCACTCCTACTAAGAAGTAATCTTTTATTTAGAATCCTATCGAGGTGGGAGATATATGGAGTGTTTCTTTCTGTCACTAGGTACCGCCAGTTATAAGTTATCTTTTCCGGCGTACCTATAGATGTTATGAGCTCGATGATGATTTTTCGATTTTTCTATTTCAATTATTATTAGAGTCATGAATGATTATAACAATAAAATAAAAATTAATTTACCTAACCCCAATAATTTGTTCCGGTTTTTGTACATGATCTATAGTGGGATTTTCATCATCAACTTCCATTTCATTATTGTCATGTTCAATCACGATGTCATCAATTATTTGTGATGGTGAACCTCTACAATTAATAAGTATTTTATTATTTACGTTATGGTTGAATTTCATGTTATCCTATTTTGAAAATCTGCTGGAGTAAATTGTAGAAACGCGAGGCCGAAATACGGAAGAGTAATGAGAAGAAAAAGAGAGAGAGAGAGAGAGAGAGAAAAAAAGGACAGATAATCAAACGCGCCCCAATGTCGAGAGTAGAATGCCGCGTATTAGTAGAGGGAGAAAATAGACAAGGAACGCTGCATATGACGCTACGACGCCAACAACTAGTATGAGATACGCACTCACCTTTGTCGAGACCGTTCGCCTCGCCCGATCACACTTCCAACGACTCGTCACGCATTCACCAGCTTACTCCCCAAGTCAAGCGTGCGTCGAGACCGTTCGCCTCGCTCGATCACACTTTTTGTAACGCTCTTGTCACGCATTCACCAGCTTACTCCCCAAGTCAAGCGTGCGTTAAGAAATTTCACTTCAGAAAGGAACGCTGCATATGACGCTACGACGCCAGCAACTAGTATGAGATACGCACTCACCTTTGTCGAGACCGTTCGCCTCGCCTGATCACACTTTTCGTAACGCTCTTGTCACGCATTCACCAGCTTACTCCCCAAGTCAAGCGTGCGTAAAGAAGTTTTACTTCAAAAATCCCGAAATACCAATTTTTGTCCAAATATCGACAGTATTTCAAAAATTATTCACGAAAAACCAAAATAAAAATAAATTTTTTACTCCTTGTATATAAAAAATGAGGGCCTTGCGGACCCATCCTCATATGAACTTTTCACCTTCTAAGTAACTGAGGAATCGTCCTGTAAAATATTGGACACTTATTACATAACACCCTGTATATCTGTGCTTCCATGTTTTGATAAGAATATGACTTTCAATTTAAATTTCTAAGGAAAATATCTATAGTTTGATATTTTTTTTGGCATCAGGTCAAAATTGAACATCGGATCGAATCGCGTAGTACCCGAAAGCTATTAAAAATTATTTTTTTGTTTCAGGTGCCAATTGTGTTGAAGAGAAAGAATAACATTGGTAAGTGAATCACTTTTATAAATGGAGAAGCATTCTTGGGGGAGAGAGGAAAGATAATGACTGAAGTTGGGAATACTGTTTTTGAACAACTTCTCGATATACCAGTTATCTCAACAGCCTGTTTACAACCTCATTCTCTCAATAATGTATCCAAAATCTGATTCATTTGGAAATCTACGACAAAACCTGGTATTTTAGACTTTTAGAGGAGTACATCAATCCTATAGTGAAAAGTCCATCGCATCACGTAGTGGAGTGGAATGGATTGTTCCAAGAAATTTTTCTGTCGTACTCCATAATGTTTATTTTCCTCTTCAACAGAGATGGTACATGTTTCGGACCTATAAAGGTCAATCATCAGCTGAAAACGTAGACAAGTATTATTGGGTTTTGAAGTAGAACATAGTAAAAAAGTGTAAAAATTTCATGAAACTTGAACATAACGGGATTTTAATGTACTTGAAATGTTTTCACTTTTTGACTGCGTTCTACTTCCAGATCCCATAGTACAATTCTTTTTAATTGCAGTAATTTTTTTAATTTTTGATGTAGAAATTACATTGCTTCTTCCTATAGTTTCTGGCTGATGATGGACTCTTAAAGGTTCGAAACATGTACCATCTCTGTTTGAGACAGTAATGAACATTATGGGGTACGACTGAGAAATTTCTATTTGAGAGGGTAATAAGCATTGTGGGGTAAGACTAAGAGTTTTCTTGGAACAATCCCATATTGTGTGTGGATTTCAAATAATTATATTTTCACTTAACAACAAGCAAGTATAATCAACAAATCATAGACAACAAGCAACTATAAACAACGTTTTGAAAACAACAACTTGCGTGATCCAGTACAAAAATGAAACCTCGTGATGTGTTTTATCCTAATGAGATACCATCGTCCATCGTCTTGGAAATCCTGGTGATCATTTTCTCATGGAATGACCCTGTAGACGAAGAGACTGTAGACCATGAACTGGACCATCATGTAATCCCAAGTAATCAAAGGACCGTAAGCCTTCCTAGAAAAATATGTGGAAAACAAAGAACAGGAACCAGATTCCAAACCATGAACCAACAGCCAAGTCCATAAACCAAGTCTAGAATCCAGGAACCCAATAATATAATTACCATAATTGGCTTTCCCCAAGAAGTATGTGGAAAACCAAAACCCAAAATTCAAACGATCCAAAAAGTCGTCCACAAAAAACGTCCAAGGAAACACAACAAACCAAATTATTCAACACCATCATAATATATCAACCTCAAATTGTCATTAATTTAATTGAATCACCCTGTATCAGAATGAACGTAAAAGGAATGAAATATTCAACTTCTGAACACAAAGAACATTCAGAATAATTATAAGTCACCCTAGTGATCGTATCACTAGATGAAAATGCCCTGCCCATCAAATAAAATCAACCAATGATCGTATCATCGGTTACAATGATAATGGCTATCCCACTCTATCATTTTATAATGAACTTTGAGTTCCAAAGTGGAATCATATACACATGAATTATTTCATAAAATCTGTCCACTTTACTAGGTGAAATGTTTCACTGGCAACACTGCCCCAAATGAAAATTCAGTGACATTGAAATTCAGCGAAATCAACTATCTTTCGGTAACAAAGAAAAATTGCACAATCACACATAATTTGGCGAGGTTAATGTGAAATTAACATACCCTGGCCGATAGGGGTTTTTCTCTTGGCACGCTAGCACCAAACTGCGTCTTCTAGGTGAAATGTTCCTGGGCCGTTACGCATCTGTTGATAAGGGAAATCATGTTTCACTCATGGTACTCAATGAACGGATTTTCGGCGAGAGCAACACATACCTGTTAAGTTTGATGAAAAGTATCTCAGGAGTCCGACAAACAGGACGGCATGGTGTGGCATTTCAAATCCTCCGAACAGTGCAAATACAGATAAATATCAACGAATATGCCCGCAAGCCCAACCCGTCTATCCGGAATTTGCGGAAATTGGTCCGAAAAGTATTCCCAATGAAGGATGATGCGAAGATCACAATTTTTCGGGATCGAATACCACACGCACACATTGACTCTCTAGCAACAAGTGACAGGAAAATGAAGTTTCCACATTGATATCGAACAAGTGTCATAGTTGACCAATTAATTTCGACCACCTCAAATATAGTTTTGCACACTCGCCTAAAGATGCCGCTTCTCCAGAGATTCCATCAGGATCTAGAACCTCTTTTCGATTATTTCCCGTGTTTCATCTCGTGAAATATGGAATATTCGCACTTCAACATGATGACCCCATGATGACTCACTACAAAAAAGAGGACAATTTTACTCCAACCATTGATGACAGCGTCGACAAGCTTAGAGAAATAACACTTGGATGCTTGGCAACATTGTATCACCTACCATCGAGATTTGAAACAACGTACAAAGCAATCCATTTCATAGTTGGTAAATCGTTCCCTAAACATACTATGATGCTACAAATGAGTGATATGACAAGTGAAATAAAAGTATGGCACAATAAAACTAGTGAATTTCATTCACTCGAGAGGATAACATTCTTAGGTCAAAATTGTACGTAACAGAATGAAATTGAAGATTTCATATTGTTCTCAGCAAATGTGGTATAACAATATCATAGGGCTCAGTTTCTTAGTTTCGAAAAGTGTACCTGAGACTTCTGGAAACTAAGAAATTGCCTTAAATATCATAGTTACCATATTTCAATAGCTTGAACAGTGAAAAAATCATGTACATTATCATGCTTTCTTGCAACATGCATGCTTAGAAAAACATGTTAAACAGCAATTTAGGATGCACTTGGAATCGAATGGTGAGGAGAAGAGATGATGAAGAAAGACACGAACCCCGAATATGTTCAGGAAGCGATGGAAAACACAGAGTAGAATCCCTTTTTCGAAAGAAAAGATCAAACTATAAGATGGACCAATTCTGAGATATACCAAACTATGAGCGATGAAAAGTCAATATTGACAATGAATTATTATCACATCGAAAATTCTTTATTTCCACGATCGATGTGTGTTTTGCTCTTGAGGGAATCGAAATATATGATATTCTTGCTATCCGGCAAAAACGATTTTGAGTCCACCGTTTTGTTTGTTCGGATCGATACACTGAATTTCCTATAGAATATAACCAAAAAAGATTCATTTATGAAATAAAACTCCACAAAGTACATAAATGATCACGATGATTTGCTTGTCATAGCACCCAAGACTGAGAGCGGCGACCCTGAATGAAACTCAACTAAGAGTTCGTCTAACTTAAAACAATTCGTGAAAATCATGAGTTGGTATCAACGAGTTGGACAAGAATGCAGGTTTGCGATTCTGAACTTTTTTTCATATACAGTGCTCGTCTAAAGTCCGTTCCCCCCCCTACTAATTTTTGAACCACCTGGTATATCACAACGGAATTGGGAAGGCTGGAATGGAAGATAATCCACTTTTTCATTAAAAAATCACAGCTAAAAGTTTTATAATGGCGGCTGAGCGCTACTTGCAATAATTTTTTTGAATAAAACTTTCTACCTTTTCTGAAAGAGGCGGTCTTCCTGATTTTGGAGCATCTTCCAGCGTACCAGTTGTTCGAAGCTTATTAAAAATTTTGCGCAAATATGACCTCGAAATAGGATTCTCGGGAAATCTATCATTAAACATACGGACTGCTAGATGATAATTTCTTCCAGCTTCTCCAAATATCAAAACTGCTTCAAATTTGTCGTCTAAACTACGAGCCATGATCACACTTTTCATAAAATTTGACAGTTAGCAGTTCAGTTTGACAGTAAACAAGATGTTTCGAAATCAATTGAATCCAGGAGTGAAGTGTATTGGAGAAAACTATTGAGAATTATGAGCATATTTTGAAAATGGAATAATATACGGGATGTTCTATTTGAAAAAATTACTGAAGATGGCGCTCAGCCGCCATTTTGAAACTTTCAACTGTGATTTTTTCATGAAAAAGTAGGTTTTTATCTCCTATTTGAGCCCTTAAAATTTCGTACAAGGTGGTTCAAAAATTAGTAGAGGGGGAACGGACTTTAAACGAGCACTGTATAACTAGCTGGTAAGCGCAACTTCGTCCGCGTAGAATTTGTATTTTTTCCTATGATTTTCTTTGTGTTGTCCCATCTATCTTATGCCTGTCGCTTTGTCGGCTTTCCATTATCCCGTTACCCCGTTATTCTGTTATCCTGTTATCTCGTTTCCCATTATCTATCATTCCGTTATCCCTTTATTCCGTTTTCCCGTTACCCCAATTTCCGTTCTCTCGTTTGGGTGGCATAATTGATTTGATAGCGAAAGTAATGCTTTGTGACGACTATTACGAATTCACAAACCCCGTTTGACCCCCTCAGGGATGAAATTTTCGAATAAGGTTAAACACGGTTCATGTATTTATAACTGAGCCAAAACATTGATTTTCATTACCCTAACTTGAAAACCAACGGATCCCCCCAAACGGACTATCACCCCCTTTAGGGGTTGAATTTCTAAGAATACTGATGCACATATTGCTTTATTTGTAATAAAGACCACGAATACCAATTTTTATGACCCTAACTTGGAAACTAACGGAACCTATTTCTAAAAATACCGAAATATGTATTTCTTCATTTGTAACAAAGATCTCAAATGCCAATTTTCATGACACTAACTTGAAAACTAACGGAATCTCCATACAAACTTCCAATCCCTATTCAACATGCCATTTTACCCCTTGGTGAGTTGAATTTCCAATAGCAATTGAGGAGTTGAATTTCCAATAGCAACAAAGACCTCAAATAACAATTTCCGTCGCCCCAACTCAACATAACTAACGGTACTCCTATATTCTAGGGTTGCATTTTCAAAAACCCTGACATACTTTTCATTTGACAATTCAACTCATGTATAAAAAATCGCATATGCCACAGTGCAATTGTCAGTTTGAAAGCGGCAAAAGTAAGTTGCAACTTTTATAGCGATAAATGCACTAGTGGTTTTTTCACTTATTCATTTGTTTATCAATTATCGGGGTGTTGGTTGCCAAAATAAATAAAGTTTCTTATTCATTGAATTGTCCTGCCGAATCACACTTGATGTTTGTATTGATACCTTCGGTGTCGCGTTTTTAATAGTTGACAGATTTTCTCGTCTAATTGCTAGGCAACAGTTCCTCATCAAACAACTCAAATTTACCCGATAAAATACAAGCCTCTCGTGCAATTATAAGTGAAAATCAAACCCTTAATACCAATTTCCATGACTCTATCTTCAAAACTAACGGTACTCCCAACTTTGATTGAGAGTACAGTGTTCAAAATTAAGTCCTTGCCTTGAATTGGTGATCGTTTCAGGAGCAGATGCTGCTTTTATTTTTAACCGACGAAACCAAAAAAGAGGAGGTTATCTTGTCGACGCGTATATTATTTTTTATGTATGATCACGCATAACTTTTCATTGACACGTCCGATTTCGATAATTCGATATCAAGTGGATAGGGTGTACTCCAAAGTTGGTCCCATTCAAATTTTAATGATGAAATCCACCCCTAAGGGTAGCAAAATGAAGGATATTGATCACTCACCCTCCGAATTCTGGTCCGTTAACCGATTCTATCAGGAATAACTTTGTACTGGGATCTTCAATTCAGATGATTTTTTTATCAGATAGAGTTTACCTCGTAGTTAAACATATTCGAATTTTGAATGGAATTTTCCACCCTTACGAGTAGAAAAATAGGGAATAATTTATTTTTCACTTGTGAACATTGGCACATATATGTAGTTGACAATGACAGATCGCTGGTGTCATTATTTTTGTTCTCCTACATCCGTCACAATCATTATATTTTATGAGAGGATGTAATGATATACAAAGTAATGAAATGAACTAACCAGAACAACAAAAATAAATTATATTACAACAAATAGTAGAAGTAGATAATCATATTATTTAATTGGTAATAGTTGAAGTAAGGTGGGTAAGTAAGTATTTTGGAAGTGATGAAAGAACAAGTAGGTAGTAATTAGTAGATTTCAGCCACAAAAAATTGAAAAATAAAAACTTTTTAACAAAAAATCAAACCGATGAAATACGGAAAAGTAAAAACCTTCTTAGTCTCAATAACTAAGCTCCTAAACTAATGTAAGTAACTAATTTTGAGTCGGCGCCAATCAAACAATCAACAAAGATCATTAAATTACTTCAAGAAAATTATCAGAATGTCACCGCCCAACTCCTTGCCATCATTTTACGCCTTACCTAATTCATTTGCTTGTTTGTTTGGCGCCGACTCAAAATTAGTTACTTACATTAGTTTAGGAGCTTAGTTATTGAGACTAAGAAGGTTTATTTCATTTTTTACTTTTCAGTTCAGTATTTCGTCGGTTTAATTTCTTGTTAAAAAGTTTTTTCAACTATATTTAAAATTATGTTCTTTGTTCGATTGTGACGATGCACTACTGTTACCACTAATTTTGATCAGCTCTTGTTCTCGGACTCCTACTTTGGCCATGTTGGAAATTATTGTTGAGCGACTGGAATGATTGGTGACTTTCTTATTTTCAGTATCCAACCCATGTTTTTTTGCTGATAATCTATTCCAAAAGTATTCCTTCCTATCCGAGAATTCTTATACCAAGATTACCCAGATTCATTATAGGAAGGATTGGAAGTTAAAATAAATTGGTCAGTAGTTGAACTTGCGCTTTCATTGCGTTTTCATTTCGTTTCTCTATAAGTTGGCAAGTTTTCGTTAATATGAGGTTATATAGAGTACGTCCTGACTAACTTCACCTCCATGCTTACTCCAACAATACAATATAGAAACTTTTGATCTGAAGACCTTCCGGGGTATTATCATCAGTTATTTTGTATTCTGTAATATCTGAAGCAGCTGCATTGTTTTTTTCGTTTCCCTGAAAAATTCTGAAGTTGCTTTCTCTTTACATTTCTAGCGGTTTCAAACTCAATATTTAGACCAATCAATAGAGCAAAAAATGACGACTATGTGTCGTAAATAGTACCAGAAACCGACTGCGCCATCATACGGGACGATCCGTTGTTATATCCTGTTAAATTTCTCACTCGCCACTATCATTGCTTTATTTGTAATAAACATTGAGGCAAAAAACTCGTGTTTTTTTTTTCGTTTGTCGCTTGTTAATTCAAAACTTATGAAGCAATCACGATGCTCTCAATGAAAAAATTGGAGGGAATGAAAATGCGAAAAAATGAGCCCTGGCACGACTCGATCGAAATATTAGTAACGAAAAAAAAACCGGATATATCAGCGTTTATTCTGAACCTCATGACTCCACCATTTTTCAAGTTGTAGCGCAGGTTCTCACGACGTAGTGGTGATTGATATGTACTTCATGTATAGAATATCCAGGGATTGTCGAATCATTAGTTTTTGCATAATTGCAATCTGATTTTTTCAATGCACTTCAATTCTGGATGCATCATAAATGGTCCGATTTCAATTTTTCAAAATTATATTTTAAGAACTACAATCACTTGAACTCATTGCACAATATAAAAAATAATACCGTAACCCGCACTGTGTTCGATCTTGACATATAATGACAAATAATGAAATATAATCAGCAATGTAGGCAAATAATAAATTTTATCTACTCCTATTGAATTATATATTGATTATTCAACTGCTTTTGAGCAATTAATAGTATCTATAAACAAACAACGTGAGTTATAATAAATCACTACTATAACTCACTATAATAAATCGGAAAAGATTCTTGGAATTATTAACGAACCGAATATCAAGGTGGCTCTGTTCTTCTGTACACGCCGTTTGGCCGAAAGGAAACAGTCCATTATTGTTATTGAGGGGAGTAATGTTACTTGAATAATTTTGACGTTTTCATATCAAGTTATTACCTAGTTATTCTGAATTTTGTGCTGAAAAAGATGAATTCAGATAGTGAAGATGAATTATTATGTACACCTCCAGAAATAAGACAAGTAGCTAATGTTACCATACAGAATTCATTGCCCGAAAAATCCCAAAACAAATATAAAGGTGTATTAGATCTCACAATATTCAATCGTTTGGATCATCTAGTCGATTACATAATTTATTTTAGGTTGCTTTAATAATGGGCATTATGGATGCTTGTCGTGTAGCAGAATTGCACTCTATGCAAATTACAGATTTAGAAGATCATGGATCTATTTTTATGGTCAGTGTACCAAATACAAAAACAAAAATTGCCAGAAAATTCACTGTTACGGGAAATTTGAATATCATAGTTAAGAAATATTTAAATCTTCGTCCTACTGATATATCGCAAACGATATTATTCTTTAAATTTCAAAATGGAAAATATCACTCATAAAGAATTGGCATTAATAAATTTGGAGCAATGGGAAAAGCCATTGCTACATTTTTTAAATTACCACATTGTAATTTATATACAGGGCATTGTTTTTGCCGCTCGTCGGCAACTTTATTAGTAGATGCTGGAGGGGATATAACGGCACTGAAACGCCATGGCGGTTGGCGATCAACTACTGTGGCTGAGGGGTACGTTGATGATTCCGAAAAGAATAAGACAGATACTGCAGATAAAATATACAGTTCTATAACACCTCAACCAGTTAGTACATCAACAACATATATGCAACAAACCCAAAATGAAACAATAAACTTGCATAATTCAGTCCCACATATTCAGTTTACTGGTTGTTCAAACTTTACAGTTAATTTTATTATAAAAAAATTAGTAATTACAATTAAAATTTGTATAGCACTGTTATAGGTAACTATTAAGATATGTGAATAAAGTTCTTTCTCTGTACTTGTATCTTAGTATTTATTATTATAGTCGTAGATAAAGTATAGTATTCAACTTGCGGTAATGGTCATAACTCACTTGATGAATTATAACACTCGCCTGCGGCTCGTGCTGCAAACTTCATCTGCGTGAGTTATGACCTACATTACCGCTCGTTGAATAATATACTAGTCTTGACAACAGTGAAAAAATACATGAGTCTTTCCGCGAAAAAAATGCACTAATGAATGTTTTTTAACGAAAAATACCAAGCGTTTTTGACATTCAGACGTTCTCTCATTGATAGAAAAACGACGTGATTTATTGATGTTTTGTATTTTCATAGCATGAGTGCATTTGTCTCCATGAAATTTTGCGATAAAATGAAACCTACTATATTTGGGGAATTCGTATTTTTCAACCATTAATTCAATCGACAAAATAAATATTGCAGAACCAACAAAAATAAGTACAAAAAACTTAGAATACTGAATAGAATAGCATTTTTAACCTTCCACCATCACCGAAAACATGTCAGTTCGACTGCGTTCGTCTATCCATTCCTAACTCACTGTTCAACCAGCCATTGAAGCACAAAACGTGGAGATAATCACTTTTCCGTTAGTTACGTAAATTGCACGATCGGATTACGCTGGGATTGTCGGCGGAAAAGAAAACATAACGAAGGAAATTACCCCCCAAGTGGGCTCGATCCCGACCGTTATGTGGACAGTGCTGGATTTCGGAAAGATTGATGTAATTGGACGAATAATAGCCTTCGATTTGGAAGCGCTCTTCAAATAAATGGGTAACTGCCTGATTTCGGAGAACAGCGACTTTTTGTTGAGTTCATCCAGTTGTGCATGATGAAAAATAGAAGTTATTTTGACACACAAAATTCTTCTGGAATTGTACGATGAGAAACAGCATTCGATTCCAATAATTAATTAGTTCAGACTGAGTTTGTGTAGGTCAACACTTATTTAGGTATAATAACCTCCCACACTCTTCAAAAATCTATAGTTATTGAACGACAAAAAGTTTTTCCATGAGTTGATGAGAACACCATATTATATTTTTACTAAATACAGGGTGTCTTTTTCTCTCGGGAATGAATAGATGGGGTCAAAATATCACCAGCACTTCATATAACTTGTTTTCATGTTTGAGAAATATACTATAATTTGCCGGTAATTTGCCGTCAATTAGTTGTTGAAAAATTGAATTTGTTGCTATTGATGTTCAAAAAAAAATTATATGTTTCGCTAAGTTCATATGAATACTCGGAACAACTTTTGATAGAATCCGTGGAAAGCAAACAATTAGGGCTAGTAATTTGCCGCTAATTTGCTGCTAATTAGTTGTAGAAAAATTAAATTTGTCGCTATTGATGTTCAAGAAAAAAAATTATGCTTCGCCAAATTCATATGAACTAAGCGAAACAACTTTTGATAAAATCCGCGGAAAGCAACCTATCAGGACTGATAATTTTACGTCAATTTGCCGCTAAAGTTGTAGAAAAATTAAATTTGTCGCTATTGATGTTCAAGAAAAAAAATTATGCTTCGCCAAATTCATATGAACTAAGCGAAACAACTTTTGATAAAATCCGCGGAAAGCAACCTATGGTTAATGTTTAATTTTGCGTCATTGCGCTAATTATTGTGAATAATAATTTGTCGCTATTTTGTTTAAAAAAAAATAATTTATTCCACCAAGTTCAAGTACAGATAGCGTAACAACTATTAATCGAATTCACGAAAAACAGAAAAAGTGAGCTTATAAATCGCAGCTTATTTGCCAGAAAATTACTCATTGAAAAAAAACTGATATTTCGTTCAAAGGAAGTTATCAAAAGAATTTTCGATAAAATTCGCCAAAAACGGAAAAAATACTTTATAATCTGCCGATCGTTTGCCGCTAATTAGTTGTGGAAGAGTTGAATTCGTCGCTAGTGAAAGTAGTAGGCTAATAATTTGACGCTAGATTGTTGTAAATGTATTATGCAAAAACTTCAAAAAACAATATTTTTTTTGAATATCTGCAAAGTCTACATGAAGTTAGCTGACAACCTTTGATAAAATTCGCGGAAAATGGAAAAAATGCTTATCATTTGCCGTCAATTTCGCAATAATCATTGAATTTCATTCAAGTATGTCGATATCCAAGTTATATTGTCCCAACTAGAAATGATTTCAGTACTAAGTAAAGTATGTTTCACAGCGGTTTTTCTCAAAACCCTCCTTTCCCGCCCTCGTGATGCATTATTCTCGCCTAGCCGGGTATAGTGGGTCGATTCATACAAAATTTCTTGAATATCTAAAAACATATCTAGTAATTACAATTTGCTATGAATTCTCAATTCTCTCCATAATCGAAAATGGCCATTCAAGCAGACGTTAGTTTCAATATTTGTTATTGTATCAAAAATTAAACACGAAGATTGATCCAGGATCCAGGATTTCAGAAAATTTATCGTAATTAATAATAATTTTTACGATATCACCTTTCCAGACGATTTCTGAACATAATCCAAAATGTTACTTGATTATGAATAATACTGTTGTTGCAAATGTCATGAAAATAATACTGTTTTTCTATAATTTTTTAAAGAGTGCCAGACTTTTCAACTGTTTTGCGTTTGAAAAGTGACCGATTGTTTCACTTTCACATTTTCCTCCTTTTCTCCAAGGGCGAAAAAAAATCTATGAGTGAAAAAATCGGTCACTTTTTACATGCAAAACAGTGGAAAAATGAAGCACCTTTTCAAAAATTTCATATGAACTTAGCGAAACATCAATTTTTTTCTTGAATATCAATAGCGACAAATTTAATTTTTTCACAACTAATTAGCGGCAAATAAGCGGCAAATTATGGTGTATTTGGCCACTCGATTCGCCCGTACTGATTGAAAGTACTCGTGTGTAAAGTCGATCGGAGCAACTATTTTTGATAAAAATGCACTTTTATTCGACGACATTCCCGACGTCCACCATTATCTGAAATGAAGAATTTTCAAAGACAAAATTCTAATGATAACGTTTATTCAGCAACGTTTATAACTGGGATAAAATAGAAATTATGATGGAGAAAGTCTCCAACAAAAAGTACAGTAACTATTTGAAAGTTTCATTTAAAATTATGAAAGTAGATATTTTTTCAAATAAACTTTCAAGTTCTCTAGATTTGTGGTGTTTCTGCACTGGCAAGGTACTTCATTATGAATTGTCAAATTCAGTCCATATTTTGAATTTACTTGTGTTATAATCACGTTTCGTCTTTGTGTGTTATATGAATCATGAACTGTGGTTATCTCATGAAACACAAGATTATAATGTTTCAATTTCTCCTTCACAGCTTATATGTTGAGGAGTTCCACTGAGAATAGATTCAATTAGCGAAAATCATCAAAATAAATTGTCAGTTCAAAAACACTACAAATCTACTTGAACTTGAAATTACATTTGAAAAAATATCTACTTTCAAAATTGTGAATGAAACTTTCAAATAGGTATTGTACTTTTTGTTTAAGACTTTTTTTAATCCTATTTTCTATCAATAATTCAGTTATGAATGTTGCTGAATTCACGTTATCATTAATATTTCGTATTTGAATTTTTCTCATTTCTGATGATGGTGGACGCTCGGGTTGGATATTGTCGAATAAAAGTGCCTTTTTATAAAAAATAGTTTAGTGTTGAAATTTTCGAAGTTATCGTTTCAACACGTCAATCTTTTATTGTTTTGCTATTTGCTTCCATTTCCTTCCACTTTATTCTATACAATTTTTTTCAACCGTTTGCTTCAGCTGTACCAACTTCATTGAATTTCATTTTGTCGTATCATTGAAAACGTCACGGCAGTAATTCACCGCTGGCGACAGACGAAGCTTGTTAAACGCAGCTCATCTATGCATTCGTTCTGTTCATTCTGTCATGGATTGACAGAATGAACATACCGGCATAACCAAACATAAGCCTGTTTTATATTGCCTCTGTCGATGGTTAACACTTATTTGCTCTCATATTTCATTAATGAAAATGGATGATGAATGTTTTGAAATAGTTGAAGACATTAAGAGTCGTGGAGCACATAGTAGAATATTCTTATGTACCACATAAGTAACATGATGGCTCTGATCTTTGGACTTTGGGAAGTGTATGTTCGGATTATATTCCCATTTTCCAATCTGGCAGCTAATCGATAGTAGTTGGTGGTATACGTGTATGGTTTATTATTTCCATTCGAATTCCTACTTGGCATTTTATAGATTTCTAAAATTCAGCTTCAAAATAATTTTTTTACAGGAAAGTAAATTGTATCATGTCATGCTCATCCGAATTGATTCGGGCTTCGATATCTGATGATAGACCAAGTTACTTTGACGAATTCATTTTTGGTAACTCTGACTTCGTTGTAGACATTTAGTCTCATAAGACAAATATTTTAGTAATCTCGTCCTCATTGTGGAACAGTAGGTATAAATATTGAATGAATGTGGTTTTTTGTGGAGGAACAACGTTTCTTGACATGTTTTTTGGGTAACCTTCCACAGTCTGAAAATTAAAATATAATCAGGAAAATCTATACAAGTGTAGAAAGAGCAAACTAATTAGTTCACCCCGATAAGTTATTGCGTTCACCAAATTATATTTCCTATACAAAAATTATTCAATTGGTCAATAACTTGTCGTTTTCTGAATTTGAAGGAGATCTGGTGGTCTCAGTTACGGTTTTTATAACTCAAATTATAACTTTGGAGTTAGTTAGTAGTTGAAGATAAAATATCTGGTCAGAAATAGGCAAATTCAGAAAACGACAAGTTATTGACCAATTGAATCATTTTTCTATAGGAAATATAATTTGGTGAACGCAATAACTTATCGGGGTGAACTAATTAGTTTGCCCTTTCTACACTTGTATAGATTTTCCTGATTATATTTTCATTTTCAGACTGTGGAAGGTTACCCAAAAAACATGTCAAGAAAAGTAGGTATAAACTAGGACAAAAAATGCCGAGGCAACTTAATTGGTGCCAAAATAGGTAATGTAGAGTGTATAGTAGACCTGTTTACGAACTTGTTTATTCCCTGACTATGTGAACATATATGAGGTAATAATTATGTTGATATTTACCAGAAAGTATTTCCTGAAAGTTCAAGTACTTTGAACACATTTTGCTGGTCACCTTTAGGTGAAGTATAACCTAATAAATAACTCTATTGACCCAAGAGGCTTTGAAGGTATATTTGAAGGTCATAACAGTTATTCCATACTATGCACTACGCCTATTAAGTTTATGGTTTTTGAAGGAGATCTGGTGGTCTCAGTTACGGTTTTTATAACTCAAATTATTTTTTTGGAGTTAGTTAATAGTTGAAGGTAGAATATTTGGTCAGAAATAAGAAAATTCGGAATTCTTCAAGGCATTTCACCCCTCTGCTTGGTATAATTTTCCTATAATGCTAGTAGGGTGGGTTAATGATTCTGTTGGAATTTCTTTCTGTTGATTGTATATGATGTAGATTAATCTTTGGATAATACAAAAACTACTACTTTCGTTTCGTGAACTTTAACAATCTTTTTTATTGATCTCCCTGTCAAATCTTGACATCCACATAAAACTTCATGAACTACTCAGTGATCACATAAAAACGAGTATTAAAACATCTATCAAAGTACAGGTTGCCATTGTTCAATTAGGCCTATTTTACTGCTTTATATCATTCAACACGATTCATCTTTGATTCTGGTGAAATAGTCTTTTGTTGAGAGTATATGAATCTGAGGAAAATTGTTGAATCTTCACTTCTCTATTTCGTGCAAATTGTATTTTATAATTCAATTTGAATTCCTGAAATGAGAGCCCCATTTGTAATGTTATTCTAACGGCTGATGTTTCCTGACACAATTCATTGTTAATCCTTCTTGATTCGCTGTAACTGATTTGTTCTTCGGCAGATTCGATTAGCAATAATATCCAAAGAAATATCGTAGTTTGATCCTACATGAATTGTTGATGTTGAGATGTACAGAAATATATTATTGAATGTTCAGTTTCCATACAATGATGAATGAATTTATTATTTGTTTTCCATAAGCAATAATTCTCACTAATAAAATTTGAAATTATCAATCATGCTAACCTTCTGGCAACATTCCAACAAACTGTCTCAACCATGAACTTTGTTATTTCTTATCCAGTTATTTATACTCTCTCACAGCAGATATCGTAGGAATTAATTTTCATTCTTAAGGGAGTTGAATGGGAAACTTTGTTCTTGAAGTGCGATCCTCATAAATCCTAAGTTCTCCGCAATCCAAGTTTTCATTAGTCTCAAGGAATCTTGGATATTCATAACAATATTTGAAGAAAACTTGGCCAGATCTGGAATTATATCTGAAACTCCTGCATATAATAATTCCCGATTATGAAATTTCAAATTATACAGAATTTGATCACAATGTTATCTCACCTTTTCTTCTTTTGGGTAAATCGACCAAAAATTATTTCAATTCGGATTATTAAGAGGATGAAGTTAGTAGTACACCCATCCCTTGGGAATTGCCGGAGATACGAGGTAGTAAAGTTTTGGGTGCTCTTTTCATCAAATTGTTTTTCCTAACGAAGATGAGTTCGACCTCCCATCAGCATCGAATCCATGCATCACAAGCTAGGATCATATTTTCTAGTGACTCAAATAGTTCCTCTGTAACTTTTTATATTTCTTCAATTTTTGTCGAACCGATATTTCAATTCATATATTTGATAAAAGAGATAAAATAAATAGATAAGCATTATTGCCAACAATGTCCATCTCCTCATTGTGATATTTTAATGCTGAAAGATAATTTTTCATTGATAGCCACAACGCCAAATATAAATAAAATATTGAAAGAAAAAGCCATATGAAGGGGATAAGATATGAAATGAAATGCGTAAATCACACACAAAGTCGTCTTCACAAAAGGTTCAATATAAATTGAAACAATTGGTAGACCGACAGGCGAAAAACAACTACTTTTCTAGCAAATACTACGTAGAACGTTGAATGATATTCACCTGACAATCCATGAAACTTCCATATAAATGGATATTGTTCGCAAATGTTTCTTTCTGATGAGCTCGATTATGTTTAAATTCATGTCGTGTCCGCCTAACAATCCGCATACCGGTTTCAGGCTTTTTTTGGCCCTCATCAGTACGGAGTAGTCACCGGCCAGAGATCCAGAGAGCTCTGGCCGAAGCGAGACACAACATAAATAAAATCATCATCGAGCTTTAAACATCTTTAGGTGCGTCGAAAAAGATAACTTTTAACCGGCGACACCAAGTGACAGGAAGAACACTCCATACAATTCTCCTACCTCGATAGGATTCTAAATAAAATATTTCTTCTCAGTAGGAGTGGCTTAAAATGCCCGACTGGCATATTTTAATGAAAGAGAAAGCCATATGAAGGGGATAAGAAATGAAATGAAATGCGTAAATCACACATAAAGTCCAGAGAGCTCTGGCCGAAGCGAGACACAACATAAATAAAATCATCATCGAGCTTTAAACATCTTTAGGTGCGTCGAAAAAGATAACTTTCAACCGGCGACACCTAGTGACAGGAAGAAACACTCCATACAATTCTCCTACCTCGATGGGATTCTAAATAGAAGATTCCTTCTCAGTGGGAGTGGCTCAAAATGCTCGACTGGCATATTTTAATGAGAGAAAAAGCCATATGAAGGGGATAAGATATGAAATGAAATTCATAAAGCACACACAAAGTCATCTTCACAAAAGGTTCAATATAAATTGAAACAATTGGTAGACCGACAGGCGAAAAACAACTACTTCCCTAACAAATACCACGCAGAACGTTGAATGATATTCACCTGACAATCCATGCAAACTTCTATATAAATGGATATTGTTCGCAAATTTTTCTTTCTGATATTGTATGGAGTATTTCTTTCTGTCACTAGGTGTCGCCGGTTGAAAGTTATCTTTTCCGACGCACCTAAAGATGTTTTAAGCTCGATGATGATTTCATTTATGTTGTGTTGAGCTCTCTGGATCTCTGGCCGGTGACTACTCCGTACTGATAAGGGCCAAAAAAAGCCTGAAACCGGTATGCGGATTGTTAGTCGGACACGACATGAATTGAAACATAATCGAGCTCATCAGAAAGAAACATTTGCGAACAATATCCATTTATATGGGAGTTTGCATGGATTGTCAGGTTAATATCATTCAACGTTCTGCGTGGTATTTGCTACGAAAGTAGTTGTTTTTCGCCTGTCGGTCTACCAATTGTTTCAATTTATATTGAACCTTCTGTGAAGATGACTTTGTGTGTGCTTCACGCATTTTATTTCGTATAAATAAAATAGTTGAAGTTATTCAATCCTGAAAAAAAACACTTCAGGATAAACAGTTGTGATAAACTTGGTATTACTTTAATTAGTTTATCTGGATAAAACACATGCGTTCGGTTTTGATGTATGTATAATGAATGTTCATATTGCTTACATGTTACAATAATCAATAATTAGGTCGATTTGTGTGGGTTATTCAACCCAGTGTACATGAATTCCCAATCATATTAAAAATGCTTATTCTCTAATAATATATACCGTCACACAGTTATACCTTCAAAATATAAAAGTACAAGAAAGTGGTGACCAACAACATGTATTCAGAATTGAAATAATTTATCACTTTTTTTCAAGCTTATATTTAGTTTCACCTGTTTCGGTGTCTGCCTGTCTGTAATCTTGCAAGTTAAATTTGACCCACGTCTAGTTGCTCGATTAACATGAAATTTGCCAGGTGTTCATAGTTACCGTGACAATGCATTATAGAATTTCATTCAGAAAAAACACAAAATTATGAATTTTTTGTCAAAATTCATCAAATTAAAATGGCGGCTCTAAGATGGCGGACGATCTCTGTTATTATAGTATGATTCTATTCGAAATTGGTATGTGGAGGTTTTTCGGGGTCGGAGATTATTATTTTTTCTTTCAAAATTCATAAAATCAAAATAGCGGTTCTAAGATGGCGGACGATCTCTGTGATTATGGTCCGATTCTATTCGAAATTGGTATGTGCAAATCTTCGGTGTTGAAGATTACGAATATATTGTCAAAATTCATGAATTCAAGATGGCGGCTCCAAGATGGTGGACAAGTTTTGTGATAATGACCGTTTCTATTCAAAATTGGTATGTAGGGGTTTTCGGGGTCGGAGATCACATATCATTGTTTTTTTGTCAGAATTCATATTGATGAACTAGATAATTTCAAACTTACTGGTAAAAGGTCCCATAATAACGATGCATTAACAAAACTGCATAATTAAGGCGTACTCACTAAAATCACAACATAAAATATTCAATAAAAAACCTTTTCAAAGACAAGCTTTTATTCAAATGCGCTAAAAAGTAATGTGGCTTTGGATGTGCGAAGTAGGTTATTCCGTGAGTTATAGAATCGAAAGCTTGTCGCTTTTGTATTCGAACTGAAAACTTTGCGCGACAAGCTCTTAAATCACGGGATAATCCACGTCGCATATCCAAAGCATATATATTTGTTTACATTCTATAAATCAAAACTTGTCTCGGCAGGGATGGAGTAGGACATGGAAGATAAAGTATTTTCTCCTGATGGGTGTGCCTCTTTTTATTCCATGAACCTCTGTATTTATGTAGCAAACCCACCATCCCTAGAATGAAAATTTCAATTGAGGTTATTATATTCCATTCGGCAAAGTACATCATTTGAATAAACATCTTAGAGCTCGTTTCTGTAACACGAACACACTTTGTAACAGAACCTGGCTACAAATACCCCAGAATGGAATTCCATACCATAAGTGGGACTCAACGAACGAGTAGTAGGCAGTTAGTGAGTCCAAGTTCACAGAAAATAACAATAATGACATAACAACCTGATGTTATTATATTGGAGTCGAACTTCAAACTGATATCAATGTGTCTGTCAAGGAATTTTGTAACAGGTTTATAATTGATCAGCTGAAATCCTTATGTTATCCGATCTGAATCCCACTTGAATGTGATCAGGTGGGCTTTCGGAATATTCAGTGTCAGCATATTTACCTCACACCTAATTTCAATTTATTGTATAACAATCTATTGATAACAAAAATATTTGAAATTGATAATACTGATTTATTCAATCAGTGGGAGATGAGTTGAAATGTGATGAAGAAAATTTCAATCAGATTGATGGAACAGTGGTATTCTTGAAAAATAATTATCTCTATGAATGAAGTGAAAAAGCCTTGAATCGCTTTCTAATTTTCACTGAGAAAATTTATATTGAATAATTGTGATTCCATCTACTCAATTGCAATTGACAGAGTAACAACAGCATCTACATATGACTCGATTCATCGTCAGAACATTTTCTACATGATAATAAATATAAGTTCAAATATCCTTCAATACTAGAAATAAAAAACAAAAAAAAGTTTGAGACAAGCTTTTATACAAATGCACTGAAAAGGAAAAAATAATTCCTTTGATTTTTTACCCTAGGTTATTCTGTGAGTAGCAGATTCAAAATCTTGCCGCGCAAGAATACCTACTTTATATTCGTAGCAAGCTTTTGATTCTACTACTCACAGAATAACCAAGGTTTTCTTTTCAGTGCATTTCTATAGACGCCTTATCTTGATTTTTTCTTATAATTTTTATTTAAGGTTTCCTTTTTAGTGCATTTCTATAGACGCCTTAACTTGATTTTTTCTTATAATTTTTTTTTAGTTCATTCATGGAATCCGTCATCTTATTGAATTCTGACAGAAATTTATAATCTCCGACCCCAAAAAAATCCATATACTAATTTGGAATGGAGTCACGCCATAATAACAAAACGCGTCGTTATCTTGGAGCCGCCATTTCGAATTCATGAATTTTGACAAAAATATCATGATGTAGGACTCAAAAACCCCCACACAACAATTTTTTTTGGAATCGGGCAGTACCACGAATTTTGTCGCCATATTGGCGCAGCCATCTTGAATTATGAATTTTACCAAAAAATTCGTAATCTCTGTCCCCGAAAACCTCCACTTCCAATTGGAATAGAATCGAATCTTTATCACAAAACTCGTCCGCCATATTAGAGCTGCCATTTTGTTTTTTTTTCTAGTAAAAATTTCGTAATGCAGAATTATGAATATCCGCCAAATTTCACGTAAATCGAACAACTAGAAGGGGGTCAAAATTCACTTGCAAGATCTGAACCAAACATACATAAATATATACATACCTACATACAAATGTGAAGTACTACTCTAAACCTATGATCCTGAAATAAAACATTCCAGATCGTTATCCAACTCCTTAACAAATCCAATGGAAATAATCAGCCACAGTTCGAGTAGTACATTGATCACAAACGTGAACACTTTCCTAATATTTACTGGAATGCATTTTTACAAATGAGACATTCAGAATAATTGACAAATTATTTCATAATAAATCAAAATATCAATGGATCAGAGTACTGCTCGTATGGAAATGTTATTTTTTGTTGTAATGCACCATAGTTTTTTTGTTGATATTGAAAGAGGGTTTTCATTTGAGAATCAACCATGCTTTCTCATAGATATGAATGAGTAATGAAGTTCATCTGACGACATGAAAAAGAATATAATAATAAAAAAAAATATTTTAATGGAAAACTTTTATTCAAATGCGCTAAAAAGTAAAAAATAATTGCTCTGGATGTGCGACGTAAATTATTCCGTGAGTTTCAAGAGCTTGTCTCCCGTAGTTTTCAGTTCGAATACAAAAGCGACAAGCTTTTGAATCTATAACTCATGGAATAACCTACGTCACACATCCAAAGCAATTATTTTGTTACTTTTAAGCGCATTTGAATAAAAGTTGTCTTTAAAAAGGTTTTTCCATAAATTATTTGATTTTGTGATTTTCAGTAAGCCCGCCTCAATCTATGCATTTTTTTAATGCATCGTCATTATGCGGCCTTCCTCCTTCAAGCTCTGAGCTATCTAGTTCTTCAATGGAAAGACCATCTGAAGATCAACTCGTCCGCCATGCTGGAGCTGCCATCTTAATTTAATTGACAAAACATCAATAACTTCGACTAAATTCATGATCTCCGACCCCAAAAACCCAGGCATACTAATTTTGAATAGAAACGGCTCATTATCACAATCTTGTCCACCATCTTGGAGCCGCCATCTTGAATTTATGAATTTTGAAAATAAATTCCTAATTTCCGACCCCAAAAACCTTCACATACCAATTTTGAATAGAATCGGACCATAATCACAGGGATCGTAGGCCATCTTGGAGCCGCCATTTTTTTTAATGAATTTTGACAAAAAACTCATAGTCTTCGACCCCGAAAACCCCCAAACATACCAATTTTGAGTCGAATCGGACCATAAACAGAAATCTCGTCCGCCATCTTAGAGCCGCCATTTTTTTTTCCGTAATGCATTGTCGCGGGAACTATGAACACCTGCCAAATTTAACGTTAATCGAGCAACTTCAACTTGCAACACTTGATTACAGACTCACAGACACCGGGACAGTTGAATAAAAGCTTGTAAAAAGACATATTCAAATCCCGCAACAACAGAATTGATGATCACAATACTAGAAGACAAATAGCCGACGATATATATTTTTTGTTCTTCTTTCATTATTCCATGATGTTTTCAGATTTTTTCAACATTTGTTATACCTTTAAAGGAATTTCAGTGTCATTCTCGTTAATTTTTTTTTCATAACAATTTCATTGGTTGGCTGTCCTCTGACTTCATCTTTACTTCATGGATCTTTTATTAGGTATTTTTGTATATGAATCTCTTTGGGAAACGCAAACGAAATTAATATTCATACTTCAGAATATTTTCATCATTGACAGATGGAATCATATCCCACTTCTCCCACAATTTCCACCAGCTCTATTACAATACCCTAGGAGCTCCTGAAAATAATATTCATAATAAATTATCAGTGGGCTCATTTATGTTCACTGATAATCAGGCAACTTGACGATTTTCCAGTTCATCAAATAAGTATTATTCGGATTCATTCACATAAACTCATTATTTTTGTTATTTCAGCTTCTAGGTGACCCATTTCCTTCCAAAACTGCAAATATTATCATTCCTTCGATCTATAGAGTAACTCAGTGAAGACAGATATCGATCATAAGTTTCGAACTTCATAAAAACAGATGGTAAATCAGTATTCATTAACGATACAGTCAGTCGCCTCATGGACTCGATATAAATAGCATTTGGATATATTACCTACAACGTGCGCCAAATTATGACAAATGAGTCTGAACGCAAATATTTATATATCGCTTTGTTGGTCTGAAAATAGTTACTTTTAATGATACAGTTCCATATTGATGCGAACTCGGGCAACAAGTTGATCGAGTCGCAATATTAACTATGCTCCTCGGGACAAATATTATTTTGCTTGAAATCACATTTACCTGTAACTGGGACCAATATGTATTTCTTACGTTAGTAGTGGGTCCATGGGAACCATCGGAAAAAACAAAAAAACATGTACAAAAAATTACTTTATTCTTGGAGAATGCAACACTTTGATTATATTCCTTCATTTTCTTGGTGTTTTCTCTAACGTGGAAGTGAAAAATGTTACTTCTCTGTTCTAGAAGAACAAATAAGTAGATTAGCACCGTTAAGTTTTCATTTTGTTATTTGGGATTGAATGATATACTGGAAACATTCTCAAATTGTTAGTAACCCACCGTTTGTTAATCATTTGCCTGAATATTTCACAACAAAAGTAATATTAAAAATTTTCATGCAAATATACTTTCTTTGATTACGTTCCAAAAATTAGTCCTGTATCTTTTCTCGAATTTTAAATGGAAATTTCTGCCTAGTTGATGATTAGTCGTCAAAATCTGACATACAGGCCCAGAGGATGTTGAGTTTAACGTGATCTCTATTTCGCATGAAATTTCTCCTTTTCCACTCCTTCCTTTCCTAGATGTATCAAATATCTCAATAGCAATTAAAATTACCAAATGAGTATCAAAAAAGGGTGTCATGAAATTTCGTCAACTTTCAGATATTTTCTAGATGTCATGGTTTTTTTACCGACGACAAAAATGGAGGAGGTTCTCTAGTCGGGCTCATAACTTTTTACAGAGTAGTCCGATTTTGATGATTCTTTTTTTAGTGGATAGGGTTTACCTCGAAGTTAGTGCGAATCGGATTTGAAACTGAACTTTTACTTCTGAACCGATTATTCCACGCATAACTTTGTACTGGGTTATCCGACTCAGATCATTCTTTTTTTACTATATAGGGTATGCTTGGAAGTTGGAAGTTCCTTTCCTAGATTTATAAAATATCTCGATAGCAAAATTACCAAATAAGTATCGAGAAAGTGTGTCATCAAATTTCAGTAACTACAAAAAATATGATTGCCTCTTCCAAAGAAGAACATTATTCTACAGACGAAAGTTTGATATCCTGAAGATGTTTTGTACTGGATTTCAGATATTTTCTGCATGTCATGGTTTATTCTCCTCCCCATTGTGAGTAACCTTTGCTTTACTCTTACATTACATTAGCTTCATTCCAGGTCCTTCTATCTATGTTTTTGTCTCTTAGTGAAGATGATACTTCCGAAACATGTCTTAGTATTTTGGATCTTAAGTCCTATTATTGAAGAATGACGCGTTTTGTGGAAACGACTTTTTAATCATCCCAAAAAAATATTATCTAATAGCTCTCCAAATAGTCAATGGTTATCCATTAATCATGAAAAAAGAAAACTGTTTCGTTCGTAAACTGGATCTGAATAAGTTTTCTATGAATGATTTTGAATAATTGCCCATTTAACTTTAATAATTCCATATTTCCGTGTATTGAAAGCAATAATAATTATTTGCATATTTCTTTGTATACATGTTTATTAAAAAAATTAACGTGAGTAGTAGGTTGTTGTAGAATGCACCTCTCACAAAATGGCAATTTCGGTATGATATGCAGACTTTGCCTTCGGCTCGTGCTACGGAATTTCACACTCGTGCAGAATTAACCTCATTTTTAACCGACGAAAAAAAAAGGAGGAGGTTCTCTATATTTTTTTCGTATGACCACGCATTACATTTCACAAAGTAGTTCGATTTCGATGATTTTTTTGTCATTGGATAGGGTATACCTCAGAGTTGGTCCCATTTGAGTTTGAAAAAGTCACCCCTAAGGGTAGAAAAATAGGGAAGGATATTTATCGTTCACCCACTGAATTTTTACCCGTTAACTGATTCTACCACTCATAACTTTGTACTGGGTTATCCGATTCAGATGATTTATTTTTCATTGGATAGAGTTGGTCATATTTGAATTTGGAAAGGAATAATCCACCCCTACTGGTGGAAAAATAGAGGATTTTTCATCTGTGAACCGATTCTGTTGAAACTTGGCACAAATATGTAATTCTTATGACATCACAATATAATGGATACCTGCAGTCAATTGAGTAGGTAGTTATTAGTGGATTTAAGTCACAAAAAATCGAAAAATAATATTTTTTAACAAAAAATGAATCAGATAAAGAAAGAAAATTGAAAGCAAAAAATTAAATAATTCTTCTCAGTATTAATAATTCCCCTTATAAAGCTCCTAAACTAATGTAAGTAACTAATTTTGAGTCAGCGCCAAACAAACAATTAACGAAGATCAATAAGTTTGAATATATATATATATATATATATATATATATATATATATATATATATATATATATATATATATATATATATATATATATATATATAAACGACGCTGTGCATCCCGATGCCATCATTTTACGCTTCACCTAATTCAATTGCTAGTTTGTTTAGCACCGACACAAAATTAGTAACATTCGTTTAGGAGCTCAGTTATTATTAAGACTAAGAATGTTCATTTAATTTTTTGCTTTTCAGTTAATTTTTTCGTCGGTTTCATTTTTTGTTAAAAAGTTTTTATGTGCTTATTGCATATGCATGATATACTATTTTTAACTTTGATCGGTGAAACTATTTCTGATTCTTGGATATAATGATAAAAGTTTCCATAAATTTGATGGAAGAATCGATAAAGACAACTTTTAATTCGAGGTTGAAACGCTATATCTGTAGTAAATATTTTTGTTTCGAAAATCAACTCAATATTTATGAATGAATAGGGTATTTGAGACTACATCCGTTTGAATTTTTTTATCTGGATATAGACGCGATATTGATTATTTTAATGAATAATTCTTGACATTTCTAGAAACCAATAGAAACTTTCAATTTTAATCATTCATGAACGCTTTGGCCAATCAAAACATTATTATAGTTGACATTTTTTTCCTATAGAATTGCTGCGGGAATTTTTTTATTGTGTGACAACGTATATTTTTGATTTGACGTCTGTCATAAATTCGCATGAAAAGTGAAAAATGAATCAAAAACGGTTTAGTACATCGTATCATTTTACGAGGAAATGTTTTTATGATTGTAACATAAAAAATAATTTATAGAATATCACACGGAAGTTCGATACAGTAGAAACTAATTCTCCAGACTCGTTGATATTTGGCAATAGCCACTTGAGCCCATCGAGCTCTCGTGTCTATTGCCTGACAACAAGTTTTCGAAACTCTGCCAAATTATTTTTACTTTATTCTCACTCTCTTGTGATTTTACAACTGAAAATATAATATTAACGATAAATTGATTCATTCATTGCTAAAAAAATATATACATCGATGGCAATCATTACAAAAATCCCCCGCGTAGTTCTACCCATACTGAAATCGGACGTATCAATCAATCTTTCTTTACATTAGGACTGAATGCTTATATTGTATTATTTTCACTATCGCGATTATTATTTAGTTTGAAGCCCCTGTTTCCTTATTCATTTTTGCTGATGAAAAGATGAAACTGTTCAGAACATCTGTTATCTGCCACCATTTTGAAGTTGTACGCCAAAGTACCGTAGATTAGTGTTTGATCGAAGTTTGTAATCTTTGTAGAAGTTTCGGAGAGCCTTTCAGTGAAGATGATTGCAAGTTGGAAAGTTTTGTTGCATCTGTCTTCATCCATATCGTACAAAGCTCAATCAACTGACGGTTAATTTTCTCAGTAAACTGCATCATGGCAAAAAGGGAAACATTCTCAACTGAATATTGAATAAAAATATTTTTCTGAAAACTGAAACATCCACTTAAAAAAAATAAAGTAGAATAAAGTGGAATAGAAAATCAAATACAATCTGAATGAAAATAAAAAAAAATACTTTCAGATTTTTTCTTTTGAGTTAGGGTCTTTCAAAATAACTATCAGATGTGGTTCATTGTCCAGCGTGACTTTAGCCGAGAAAAAAGTTGTTTGTTAGATATGCACAAAAAATATTGCTATTCATTTGAGTTTGTTGTCCTTTCTGCAAAAATAAATATTACCTACTTTTTCTTTAGATGTATCCATCGTAGTGATAATGAATTCCTAATGATATATTCGATGATTCGACAATAAGATATATTTATAACACAATATACGTATCTGGGTTTCGTGGCTGTAAAAATACTGAAATAATTATTGTCTGTTTATTTATACTTTACAACACAAAACAATAATGCAGACTGACAATCATATGAATCAATAAAAATGCACTGCAAAATACCGCGCACGTCACTGTAAATTAATCACTTCGTTTTCTTGACGTAGTTTCGAAACTGAATCAAAAACTAACAACAGCGTCCAAGATTGTTATAGGGTTTTCAGGAGCTAGGAGTTATTTCCGTCATCACCCTACCATTTAGAAATTTATTGATTATATTAAACGACAACAACACCTCAACGAGTTACGAATAAAATAATTTTGTCTGGCTTCAAACCTCCAATGGGTAGCCGCAAATATCGCTATCGCACAGTGGTCCCCATGACGAAAATAAAACGGAACTAATTAATTGTTTTTGCTCAATCGCCACTTTGAAAAAACATGAAAACATTTTTTGTCAAAAAGGGGGAGTTTTTAGGAGGGGGTGGTTGAAAAAACAGTTTTTAGTTTTTTTTTCTCAGGAAGCGACGACGAGAATCATGGTGGGGTGGTTTTCAAAAGGAGTGGTTGGACAAAAGGCCTTTTTTTCGCGGAATTGCTTCCAAGGCTGACGAGAATGAGGGTAAAAATATTTTCAAAAAAATGTCACAAAGGGGTGGTTTTAAGGAGGGGTGGTTCGATAAAAATATCAGATCCGCGTTTTTTTGGCGGAATTGCTTCTAAGACTGACGTTAATCATGGGGTGGTTCGAAAAATAAATCAGATTCGACCTTTTTTTTCGCGCTCGGAATTGCTTCTGAAGCTGATAAGAATCATGGAAATGATATTGAAAAAAACGCGTCACAAAGGGGTGGTATTCAGAAGGGGTGGTTAAACAATAAAATCAGATTAAAGCCTTCTTTTTGCTCAATTGATTTCAAAGCTCACGAGAAACATAGGAAATTTTTTCGCAAAGGGTTGATTTTGGTTTCAGATCAAATGTCTTGAATGATGTCTTTTTGAATATTTACACTCTCGCAGAGGCACACAATCAATTGAATATTTTAAAAGGGTGGAAGTATGAGCAAGCAAATTCTTGATATGTTTTTATAGAGATTCCAGGCTATCCATTAGATATTTATTCAGAGCGGGGAGTCGTGGGGCATTTTTTGTAATAAGTAGAAGAGGAGATTTTGTATTAAGTGTATATTTATAATTAATTAGCAAAGCGCTTTCGACTCGCGTCATCATCAGTGCTTCATAGTCAGGTAACAGGAAATGTTACAATAAAAGAAGACATGTTTATAATTTATAGATGTTTAGGTTCAACGAATAAAACGTGTTGAAGATACCTGAGACCATATGATAATGTCTTTTGTAAGTCTAACGAAAGTTGGAAGATATACGCACGTTCATTCTAATAACACCACAGAAAATAAGTATTCATAACTGAGTGAATAATCGACCAATTGACCTTATCAAACTGGAAATAAAAACTACATACCTTGATTGACGTTTCACCTGAGTTTTACAGGAATTAATCACAAGATGTTTTTTCTGGAGCTGATCGAACTCGGAAAAAAAAGTACACGTATGACGGCAAGAAACGTACACGATATAATGGCCGCAATAGTTAGCCGTAATTCTGAGAAACGGTTATCTTGCCTTTTGTTTACCACCTCACAAAGTTGAGAGCGTATACGAAAACTTCACCAAATTCGAGTAAGTTCCGCTTTTTCGTTATTTTGGACCACTGTGCTTCGAATATATTACGGGATATTTTTGCAGTCTCACATTGGTTATCAGGTGTAGGTACATGTCTTCGTAAGTGAATACATCTTTCTAACTGTAAACACACAGTTTTTCTAGCAGTAGATTTTCACCAATTTACTTTCGAGCAATTTGCCAAACTTCATTCCCTTTATCCTATGGAAATTCCATTTTCTTCCTGGTGTTCTCACCAACATTGCAAGGCGACGCAATGTAGTGCCAAAATATAAGACTCTGTATGATGAATACTTTTTTTTCATTACCTCTAAATTTTCCAAAATATTATAAACCTATCTGAAGTAACTATATTAAAAAAAACGATGGCGTGGCGATTCGGAAATGTAGATTTTAAAATTTAATTATTGATTCTGAAAAAATCATCTACCAAGCTTACGAATCATGTGTCAGAAAAAATAGGACACTTATTCGCTGGAAATATAAACAGCTTTTCTATTTTTCAATAAACTCCACAATCAAAAATTGGAGAAGAGTTCAAATATGTCTGAATGCTTTTAATATTTTCATGTAATCTGGCAGAAATTCTATTTTTGTATGAATATAAAACTTTTCAATCAAAAGTTGGTGAAGAATCCAAATATTCCTGAATTCTTCCGAATATTTAAATGTAATCTGACTCAAATCTGACTTACTTGGGTTTACAACGTGATATCACTTATGTATAAACATCTGCTGATTTTTTTTCGTTTGACGTACGGTTTTCGCATAAAAAAATTAAATTAATTAATTTGCATGTTGTTATGAAATTGGGTATCATCAAGGATTAAAAAGGTATCACATTTTGTTTCGTAAACATAAACAGATTTGATAGTTGTTCACCCAGTCTAGTTGTCACGTATTTGAGTAATCAGAATTAACAAAATTAATTAAAAAATTATTTTTATTTTGAGAATTCTGAGATTGCAGATATGCATTATAGGTATGAGCTTGATGATAGTAACGCACTGGGAGCCAGGCGGTTCTATGAAGACCGCTTGCCAAAAAGAAATATTCCGGTTGCACTAACATTTTCAAACATTGTGCGAAAAGGGAAGTTTTGAACCAGACAATCATCTAAAAGTACAACGTATTGTAAGAACACCAGAAATTGAGGCAGCGGTTTTGGATCAAATTGGGAAAGATTTCGGATTGAGTGAATGAAAAATTGGAAAATTCTACATGACTTTTTTTTATATCCCTAATTGGACCCTACTTTCTTCATGCGAGGCTGAATGGGCATAAAAACCGGCAGTTTTTCGAAGAAAGATTACCAGCTTTGATGCAAGATGTTTCTATTTTAGTGAGAAATCGACTGTGGTTTATGCATGACGGGGCGCCAGCGCACTTTAGTGCTCTGGCGCGCGAATATACAGGGCTTCTCAAAAGTCCCCTCTCCCCCTCTTATTATTGGAACGATTATATATAAACAAGTGAAATTTGGAAACTGAATATAAAAGGTTGTAAACTTCCCTACTATTGATGATAGATGACGAAATCGTCAAAAATGACGTCACAAGGCCATTGTGACCAATAATTTCAATGGAACCCTACGGCAAGCGACACATCTTTTGAAAGGTTTCGAAAAAACCTATTCAATGATACTAATTTTGTTTGTGTTTATGGCAGTTTTGGCAACTCGCTTTTGAAAAACGCAAAGCTGTGATGAATTAAATCAGTTATTACTAAAATTCAAAATTCAAGCTCCGCCTCTGGATAGTTGTCAAATGAGCTGACGTTTTCGGTAGTCTCCCTAATTCGACGTTTTTGTAATTGTCCAAGTTCTTGTACATTTATTGATTTGTGTATTGTTGATCGAACGTTTAACTGTTTAAGCAGCTTTCATTACTTTTAATATTTTTGTACATTTTGATAATTTGTTAAACTGTTGTGAGCCGAACGTTTGAGTGCTTCAAGAAGCGAAATGGTACGTGCTTTAGGTGATAAAGTAGCAGCGATCCTAATTCTTGGTGAAACTGGACAAAATATTCATGCAGCAAAACGCATTTTTAATGAGAGGTTTCCCGATCGCCCCGTTTTGAGGACTAATTTAAGGAAGCTTCTTCGTAAGTTTGGAACAACGGGTTGTAATAATGCTGCGTAACGATCTGGCAGACCACAAATTTCTGATGAGAAAAAATTTTATATACTGGCAGAAGTAATAGTTAATCCTACAACTCACGTTGCATCTACCTGTGAAGTGACGAAAGTACTTTCTATCTAAATGGAAATGTAAATACACAGAATGTGAGGTATTGGAGTGACGCAAATCCTCACCTGTTTCGTGAAACACATACCCAATTTCCCTAGAAGGTGAATGTTTGGGCAGGTATCCTGGGAAACCACATCGGTGGGCGTCTTTCTTTGAATACCAATTCAACTGGTGAGGTTTATCTGGAGCTGTTGCAAAACGCAATAGAACCGTTAATCCTTGAAATTTTGGAAGATAATCCAGATGAATTTGGCAATTCGGAAATAACATTCCAACAGGATGGTGCTTCTCCACACTATTACGGTGCAGTAAGACGATATTTGGATGAGAAGAATCGTGGTAGATGGATTGGACGACGAGGTTCAAAGGAATGGCCAGCCCGATCACCGGACCTCACACCTTTGGATTTTTTTCTGAGGGGGTACCTTAAATCGAAGGTTTACGCCACTGAACCTGACAATATTGACGTTTTAAAACAACGTATTGTTGCAGAATGTGAGGCTGTTTCCGCAGACACATTCGCAAAAGTACGAGGAGAGTTTAAAAATAGGATATTTCACTGTCAGGAAGTGGATGGAGGTCACTTCGAGCAATTTCTTGAGGTAGATACTGATTCTCAAATCTGTAATTAATATCATACTGAATGGAATTTAAATTTTGATGTTTACTAATGAGCCATTAAAACTGCCATAAACACAAACAAAATTAGTATCATTGAATAGGTTCTTTGGATACCTTTTGAAAGAGGTGACGTCATCTTTGACGATTTCGTTATCTATCATCACTAGTAGGGAAGTTTACAACCTTTAATATTTAGTTTCCAAATTTCACTTGTTTATGTATAATCGTTCCAAAAATAAGAGAAGGGAAGAGGACTTTTGAGAAGCACTGTATAAACCAAAATTACCATAATCGCTGGATAGGTCGCGGAGGACCACAGGCATGGCCACCCAGGTTCCCGGACCTCAATAGTTTAGATTATTTCCTGTGGGGTCATCTTAAAACATTGGCATTTCTCAATGAGTACGAGAGTCCATGAGAAAAAGAGCAGAGGCATGCATATCTACAGGAGGTTCACATTTTGAACATCTGATTTAATTTATTCCTTTGTGCGTTCAGGGTAATTTCGTGTTAGCATTCCAAAATTTATTCAGATAACTTCAATTTGATAATTTTACCGGTTGAAAATATAAATGAATTTTTGCTTGAAGTTACATACATTGTTTTTACTCGTCAGTGGTCTAGCAAGATGCAAATGAATGAATTTTATTTCTTTATGGGAAAACCGCACGTCAAACGAAAAAAGAATATCAGGAGACCAGATTTGCTCAAAAAGAAATAAGGATCTTGAAAATAATTTTCACTTCAAGAAAAAACAGTGGCGTATCACTTTTGTCTTTAAAATGGTTCAGTGCAAATACCGCACGAACGCTACTGGCAAGAATACATAATTATGTTGTACCACAGGAAATACCTTTTGATGCATGGAGGATGCTCACCACGTTTCACGAAAATCATATTGTTATCATAGAAAAAATAAAATTTCTCAAAACTTTTGCACCCTGTCGTTCAAAAGTTAAGACCATTAGGACATATGTTTATACGAAGTTTTTTTCTCAAAATGGACACAAGAATAACCTCCTAAAATATTAGCATGTTATTAAGAAACACCCTGTATAATCAAATATCCTGACTGACTACGATCCACGCCCAGACCAAACCGCTGGACCTAAAGAGCTGAAATTTTGACAGTGTATTCCTATGATGACGTGGGTAACCACTTAGATAATCCATCCCTTAAGGGTTGAAATGGGGGTGAGGAGTGGGGTGAAAGTTGGAAGTACCGTTAGTTTTCAAGAGAAAAAATACGTGTTTCAGGGTTTTTTGGAAATTCAACCCAAAAGAGGTTAAATGGGGAGTTGGAAGGTTGTATAAGACTATCGTTAGTTTTCAATAAAAATGGGTATTCGAGGTTTTTTTAACAAGTACGTGTTTCAGTGGTTTTGGAAATTCAACCTCTAAAGCAGGGTAATGGGGGTTGAATGGGGATTGGAAGTTAGTTTCGGTGTTCCTTTAGTTCTCAAGTTAGGGTCATAAAAATTGGTATTTGAGGTATCCATCACAAATAAATAAATACGCATTTCAAGGAATTACATCCACAAAGTAGTGAAATGGGGGTTGAAAGTTTGTATGGGGGTTCCGTTAGTTTTCAAGTCAGGGTCATAAACATTGGTGTTTTGGTTCTCGGTTACGAATGAATGAATCGGGATAAACCTTATTTGCAAATTCCCTAATGGGGTGAAAAAAAATTGGTGAATTTGTAATAGTAGTCACAAAGCATTACTTTCGAGGACAAATCAATTGTGCCACCCAAACGGGATAATATGATACCGGGATAACGGTATAATGGGATAACAGGATAACGGGAAACGGGATGACGGGAAAAGGAGTTAACGGAAAACAGGATAAGGGAAAACGGGATAACGGGAAGCAGGCAAAGCCACAAGCACAAGCTAGATGGGACCACACAAAGAAAAATATAGGGAAAAATAGAAATTCCACGCGGACGAAGTCGCGGGTATCAGCTAGTCGTAGATAAAGAAATGTAAATGACAGTTCTCGTTCTCATGAATTACGTAATTATTTCATTGAATTGGTAAAAAACTAATTTATTTCTCAAACCTGTTCAGTAGTCCCCAAATCACTCATCTCAGAGAAATAATCACTTTGCCCATCTTTGATCCTTCGATTTTCATTAGCATCAATAATTTTTACAACCGAGGTAGGGGAGGCGATGCTTGATGATACGAGTACTTTCATGAATTCAGCGCTTGGAAATATTCAATATTCCTTTGAAATTGGAATGTCTCTTGGATTGTAATGGGTATTGATCGGCAAAGATTGAATGAGAGAACTGACAAGTTTCCACTAGTCTCGTATAACTTCTGTGACAGTGGGTAGCGCATAGTAAAAGTAACTAGAAGTGAATAATTTACTCAGATATTCATCTTAAGGCCCCTACAGACGTTACAATTTCTTAGACCTGATATCGGGGATCCGATGCACAGTTGTTCCGATAGACAATCTGACGGGATCAAATTATTTCTTTGAATGTTTGTGCAAATATATGGCAGTAGCAGCTTGAATTCTTGTCAGAATCATAAGGATATTGAGTACTCTCAAAATCGATTCACAGAATGTTTTTTCGTACGACCACCTCAGTTTCATTTTTTTAATGCGCAGAAATAGAAACACATTTCAATTATAAATCATATGAATATTTTTTTTACTTTTAATACAAAATATTTCAGAATAACCTAATAATTTTAATATTTCCAGATTTTGTTTCAAAGCAAGGTACTGAAGGCTGATAACATCAGTAATGTTTCAATACAACTTGGTTGAAATGATTACGGAATACTAATTATGTATGTAATTTGAATTTTTTTTATACAACTGATTTGTTTCTTCCACAATATCAAAAGTACATGTCAGGAAATGTTTGAAAAAGTCTTACTGTTTAGAAAAAAAGAAAGGTATTAGTTGAGCCAGAAATAGACCTAATTATCAGTTATTATGGTCACTATTGTCGCCATCAATATACGAACCTGATTCTTCAAGCAATTTCAGAACATCAAGAGATATATTTTTTTTGCTTTTTTGATGCTTAACTCTGAGGTTGGTTATAACCGGATACGTATAAATCAACAAAATGGTAATTAGATCTGTCATTAATAATAATAATTATAATAATAAATAAATATTTATTCGCATGAAGAAGAACAATTGTTTACATTGAATAATATAAATTTACGGATGTATAACAATTTTGAGTTGTTATACTCCTTGTGTGTGACTATGCTATACTGATAATGATAATAGCCTAAACATACGATCAGTAGGGTAAGAATACGGCCTAGGAGAAAAGTCAGCCCCACCAATAGGTGTCCTACATAAGCTGTATTCAATCCCCTTATCACCAAAGTAACTCTCGAGTAGTCTCAACTGAGCATCTTCCGGTAATTTTTTTATATTATAACCAGTGGAGTCCGTGAAAGCACCGCCAAAACCAATACTGATTACTCTCGTGTGATTATTATTCGCTTTGTTAAAATATGCTTTCCTCGAGTTGAAACCTGGTTCGGTGTTACTCGTGGAAAATATAGATATATCGTCTTGGGATGTGATTTCGAGTTGTGGAATTGTATCACAGTATGTGGAGTTGCAGACACAAACAGTTCCATTCTCAAAAACTCTTCTTTTGTAATCAGAACTGGCTGCTATTTTTTTTGTTATACATTATTTCAAGTATTTTTTTTTGAATGTTTAGTTGCTGCAGATGACTATTGCATACTGCACAGCGAGACTATGGCACACTGCAAGCGAGATTTCACCAAAGAATGGTACACTGTTTTCAGCTGTGTAACTAGTATTGAAAATGTTCGTGTGTGGTTTCCTCTGAAATGTTTGTAATCCTTATTTCTGGCTTTCCTCTTTCATGATTTACCACTACATTCTTTGAAAGATTTTGTTGATAAACCTGTAATATTCATTCTTCGGGTGTTGTCTGTAATAATTATATGACCATTCAACCAATCGGAATTTCTGTTCAAAAAATGCCCTAAAATGTAATGACATTTTCTCCATCTTTCTTTTATTTTTCTGTAGAATTCTGTAGATTTTTCATGTACTGGTGCACTAATAAGTCCATCACTGTCTTTTTAATTTAAAATTTTTAATTTCTATAACTTAAGTATTCCTGTGTATGGTTGGGCATAACAGTTGGACTTTCGTCTTGAATTTCTACCAATAACATCGCGAGCAAAGCATAAAAGATCATTTTTCACACTGTTTTTAAGAGAGTTTGAACGACTATCCAAAATTTATTATAGACCGTGAGATAAGCAATCAGTTTTGATTTTTTTACGTTCATGCAAAAAACAAAACTTTATTGAACAAAATTTAGTGAAAAAACTGGTTCTTCATTGCACTAGTGCAATCAAATGTTTATTGCACTCATCTGTCATTCTACTACAGCGTTTTGTGATCATGACAAACATAAACGTTCAAATCGACGCCATTTTAGTTCATTTTCTGTGATATTATATCAAAAAATGGAATATTATATATTATTTTCAATCATATTTATTGCATACTGGATTACGGAATTAGTAGAAAATAAAAGTCATCAAAAATAAATTTGCGTTGAATTGTCCCTAACATAGGTATTAGTTCCAAACTTCCTCAATGCCAATCGATGTGCTGATTAATTATCAAATATTTTGCTATCGAATTACGCTTTTTATTTTCCCACACTTAGTGCCACCTAAATAAAACATTTTTTTATTTTTGCATGAACGTAGAAAAGATATTGTATGCAACTCGTGCAAAAAGTATTATTGCACTCGACGTGTTGTCCAACTCGGCCTGACGGCCTCGTCGGACAATTTCACGTCGAGTGCAATAAACACTTACTTTTTGCACTTGATGCATAAATAACTATTATTGCTGAATTATTTATGTTTTTTGCGCAGTTTCGTTTTTTCACTTCTGTCCAGTAAGATTGAACATCGAAACCACTTTGCGACGTCGGCCTTATCGGCTCGACTATACACTCTTTCCGATTTCAAACTTCCTTATCAAGTGCTATCAGAGAACCGTCGAAATAAGCAAAAATTGGGATTGCTCTAACAGCGATTGTGTCATGCCAAAAATAAAGAGAGAAAATAAAGAGACAGGGAAGTTTGGACTAGACAATGGCACTTAGAGACGCCTAAGTTCACCCAAGTATAGTTGCTGACTGTTCTGGAATGTGATGAAATTTGAAATTTTTTTGAGGATGATACCACAAATATTTGGTGATGATAATGATAATTTATCACTCTGAATTGAGCTTAAACAAGTTTCTTAGACGTCATGAATTTTCCATGTCGTTGGTTCAAGAAAACAAACAGTCGCACGAGAAACGAGGAGGGAAATGAATTAAATGAAGAGGGAAAAGAAATCGTGTCCCGACAGGTCCGATCATGCTACACACGTGCCAACCGAAAGAAAGAAAAAGTGTGGGATCGAGCCTCCCAACTCGATATCGGGACCCGATTCATTTAGTCGGCCTACGAGCCGACATACGTCACGATTTCATGTCCGACGTCAGCCACCCGATATCATGGCTGATGAATTGCAAAGTATGATGTACCAACAAATGTATTCTAAGGGGGACCTCTTGAACATAACCCCAATAAACAATTGGTATAGTCCATCCGATATCAATTGCAGAAGCTGTTTCTATAGGGAGCAAAAAAAACTCACTTCGCTAACACGAGCGTATATGCGAAGAAACGGAACGAAAAATTATCAGTACTACTTGTATACACTCTTCGCCGGCACAAAGAGTCCGCTGGTCAACGTGGACTTGAGTGACTGCTGTCTGTTCTACAACCGATTCGTCTGGGCCAATCATCAATGCTTGAAGGTGTCTATAAATCACGCGTTATATTTGCGTTCTATTAGCTCTGAAAGATTAAAAACCAGTAGCGTCTTGGTCTTGGTGTGTGCCGATCGAAATACGTTTTAGGATTTGGATCTGTTACAGAATAGCCTAGATCAAACAATGAAAGAAATTATTTTTCTTTCTTAATATATTTGTATAATAAAGGCTTGTCTCAAATTTTTTTCATTTTTCATTATTTATGACGTATTTTTAAAATCTTAAAATATCTAAATAAAATTAGTTATCTCCGCCACTGCTGCTCCCAGGATTTCGCCGCAAGACTTTTTTATGCTTGTGCAATTGATATTGGGAAAACTATAACTATTTTGATTTCATTAGTTCCACATCCACCCACTAGGTGCGCCACGAGTCTAACGCATGCGCAGATACGATTTGTGGACGGCGCACGCAACAGGTGTTCTAATCCGTTGCGCTGTACATCGTCTGAGTCGCTTATCAGTTTATACGTATCAATTTTGAATCGAATCGGACCATAATCACAAAACTTGTCCGCCATCTTGGAGCCGACATTTCAAATTTATGAATTTTGACAAAAAATTCTCAATCTCCGACCTTGAAAACCCACATACCAATTTTGAATCGAATCGGACCATAATTACAAATCTCGTCCGCCATTTCGGAGCCGCCATTTTGTTTTATTCTCCAACAACAATTTCATAATGCATTGTCACTGTAATTATGTATGTTGTCTGGAGGCCTCTTGAGTCACATGAAAGCAAAAAATATAAAGTGCCACTACACTACTATAAAAAAAATATTTCATGTTTCAATGTGATGTTCTTAATTTTTTTAAACAAATATTAATTTTCCCTGTTAACAGTATAAAACTGAGCCAACTGAAAACCGGCATTCGGAAGGAATTGCCACAATTGAAAACAACCTATCGCCACTCCATCTCATCGCATACAAAGGAAAAATCACTCTAGTACGTTACGTATTTTGCTACCCGACTACGGTGAAGCAAAAATGAGGGTTATGATTTTGACCGGTATGTATGTATGTTCATCTGTTCCTTCATCACTTCTGAACTACTTATCATAATTTGACACATGAGGTAACCTTAGAAGCGTCTTGATCGTCCACTGGTTATTATTTATGTTACGTCGAACGGAATATGGCGCCCTCTAGAGGACATAACGTCATGAACTGAAAAAAAAATTTTTTTAATGATTCAAATGGAAAAGTTAATATATATATATATATATATATATATATATATATATATATATATATATATACTAGCCGATCGGACAGACGTTGTCCTGTCCAAATTGATATGTTCCCTAGAATATTTTTCCCGAAAATTCTCCCGTTATCCCATTTTCCTGTTACCCCTTTTTGTCTTTGCCCCGTTATCTCGTTATCCCGTTATCCCGTTTTTTCGTTATCCCGTTTTCCTGTTATCCCATTTTTTTTTTATTCCCGTTATCCCGTTTTCGCTTTATCCCCTTATCCTGTCATCTCGTTATCCCGTTTTTTTCCCGTTATTCCCGTTATCCCGTTTTCCTGTTATCCCGTTTTTTATTCATTCCGTTATTCCGTTTTCCCGCTATTTCCTTATCCTGTCATCCCGTTATCCCGTTTTCCCGTTTTTTCGTTATCCCGTTATTCCCGTTATCCCGTTTTCCTGAAAAAAAATAAAAAATAGGGGTTGATCGTAGAAGGGTGAATTTAGAGTAATATGAATTTTTCTATCCCAATTCATGACAAAATAAAAATAAAAATCCTGCCAAAAAAACAGGGATTGATCGTATAGGGGAAAAGGAGGGTTGTATGTATTTTTGAATGCTGTATCATGAGAAAATAAAAACAAAAAAATTTGTCTAAAGAATGAAAAAAAAATAAAAATAAGGTGTGGACCACCCTTGACATTAAGGGGGATGATTTGTGAATTTAAACCATCCAGGGCGCCACCCAAACGCATACACGAAAATTCATTCAAATCGGTCCAGCCGTTTAGGAAAAGTGCAGTGACAACACACGTACAGTAGAATCATATATATAAAGATATATATTTATATATATATATATATATATATATATATATATTATTAGCTGTTGCTCGCGGCTTTGCTCTATGCACCCGATAATTGGGAATATTTCTAAAATCATGCCTCATATTTTCTCTCCAAACGTACCAATAATACATATAGAATAAATACGTATTTCATTATGGACTATGGTTCACATGTTGAAAATTATTAAAAAAAATAAAACGTTTGTAATAATAATAACATAAGCTGGGGAGTACCTCCACGGGTATATTACCTAGGTACATGTAAAACAATAAAACCTAAACAAAACAAAATTTAAAGCGGCTCTGCAAATACTTTATCACGAAACTATAACCCAAAATAATTTAAATAAAAAGAAAATTCCAACCCTACTACTCAAAAATCTCGCTCTAAAAAGTATGAAATAAAAATAAGTTCAAAAACTAAAACCCGACTACTGAAAAATTACTTTCTAAAAATTATGAAACAAGAAAATATTCTCATCTGAAATTGTTATGTTGGTAATCGATATTCAACGTCTATCAAATGAACAACTTACACGTAATATATTTTAATGGATTTAATACATATTCATAGTGTCATATGCCACCTACCCACCAACCCCTTGTCATATGCCACCTACCCTAACGAAACAATACATTCAGAGGAAGTAAGCGATCATAAGTTTCAGGGCAAAGTGGCATATGACCACGGCTATCCTCTGAACATCACTATGAATATGTATTAAATACATTAAAGTATATTATGTGTAAGTTGTTTATTCAATAGACGATAAATATTGAATAGTTTATATATAACAATTTCTGATGAGAATATTTTCTTGTTTCATAATTTCTGAGCGTAATTTTCCAGTAGCCGGGTTTCGGTTTCTGATTTTAGTTCAGTTCAGTTCAATTCAGTTATAGTTATAGGTAAAGATTCCATTCTGGCGCACTTCGTATATGTAATGTGGGGAAAGTAAGCTAGGAACCTCTTCTATGCCTGTACAATCGCTATGCTAATCATGCCAATATTATGCAGTGATGGAAATATCAAATTAACATTCCCAAAAATTTAGAAAAAAAAACATTCACACTATTATAATTATCCTGAACAGTGAATCACAAGGAAGAGGTTAACTGTCATCGTAAAATCAACAACTGTAATTTTCAGAAAACCGAAAGATACCTCATTTAAATCAACAGTGTCGATGAAAAACATCGTTTTTTTTGTGAGAAGCCCTCCTTGCTAATTACTTAGGATCTGAATGTACTATATTCAACTCCGGCAGCAATTTCCAGAGCGGGGATCTGGAGGATATTATAATGATTACAATCCTCGAAAAGGAGGTTAATCAGAAGGAAATTGCCAACCAACTCTGAAATAATATTCACGTAGGAAAGAATAACTGACAACCAACAAATGCGGGGGAAAATAATGATCATGTCCAAGGTAATGAGAAACAAGGTTTTACTTAAAATTCGTTTATGCAGTTCTATTTCCATTTCGAGCTTCTCTCCGCCAAAATCTTGGAAGACTGGCAATTTACAAGGCTGCTTCTGTGAAATACGGAAATCAACAACAAATTTGAGTATTTCCAAGGGGATAAAAATTACTGAAATATTCTCCTGTTGCTTGTTCGAATACCCCTTATCGCAAACCTTCGCAGTGAATTCATATTGTCGTGCATTAGGAGAAATTCATCGTTTCCCGAAAGTAAACATAACTAACAATTCAGATCCGCTCTGGAACAACAAACTCTGAAATGGATATGGGGTAGATATCAGGGCATTTCCCCAGGACAGCATTTTAATTTTCAGTTCTTGGTATATCTGTTATTAAGCAACTTTTATACAGATATTTTCTATAAAATAGTTTATTTTGTCAAGTTTGACTTCCTGTTGCAAAATATACTATTGAAAACACCCTCAATAGAATAAAAAGAGTCGTTTCTCTTCAGAAGTTTGTCAAATTTTCAAGAAACTGTTGTGAATAGTCCTATGGTAGGAAAAATAAGAATACGAACAAATTGAAAGGCATACAATCATATAATATATTCTATTCAATCAAACTCCCGGAATGAAAATAAAATCAGAAACTAAAACCCGTTAGTCTACTTTTTCCAGTCTCAATTGGGTACTATTTCCTTCCCTCTGAGTGCCGGAGGCTTTGGAGAAGAAATAGAATGTATTCTTCAATGGGTATTGTATTGATGTATGTATACATAGAACGTATTTTAATCAATACCACTCGATATTGGAACTTACCTGTAAATACAGATGATTGATCATATATATGTGTGATTCCTGTCAACTTCGTCGAAGTCAGACATCCACAATAACGTCCGTACGATGCGAACGCACAATTCAAATGATATAATTTTTTAACCTGAAGATGACAAATACCATGTCGAAACGTAGTTAAGAGAAATAATATGAATAGACTGAATCAGACCTTTATTCCAATATATATATATATATATATATATATATATATATATATATATATATATATATATAACGACTCTTGTTTGTAGCTGAACACTATTTAAAAGGTAAATATTATGTTTTAATCAAACTCTGTTTTTACTTTTGTGAATGCTTTCGAAATAAGCTTCTTCAGTCACTCTGAAAAAAAAAAATACTCACGGTATATGAGTATAAGATGTATTAACATTCAGAAAAATGGGATGATTTTCAGACAGTAATATGAAAAGTCAAGATGAAGTTTATAAATGAAAGATGTATATAGGGTGTAATAAAATAGATTATAATTTTTTTGTAAAAGGTTGATTCAAGTTATTGATGATTGATGATGATGATGATGATGATGATGATGATTGATGATGATGATGATTGATGATTTCTCAAGTTAAGATTGAAATATTTGTGAAATCAATTGCATTTCCTGTACCTACTAATTACATGTTGTGATAAAGCGCAAGCATTTGGTCTTAAATCTATTTTATTACACCCTATATACATCTTTCATTTATAAACTTCATCTTGACTTTTCATATTACTGTCTGAAAATCATACCATTTTTCTGAATGTTAATTCATCTTATACTCATATACTGTAAGTATTTTTTTTTTCAAATATGTCCATTATCAGTTATACCATATTTTTCAGAGTGACTGAAGAAGAAATAAACTTATTTCGAAAGCTTTCACAAAAGTAAAAATACAGTTTGATTAAAACATAGCTGCATCCCCACAAAATATTTACATTATATATATATATATATATATATAAATATATATATGTAATATATATATATATAAATATATATATTTAGGGTTAGTTTGTACCTGTGATTTTTCTAATAACTCTGCTGACCGGGGATTTCAAGCTGAAATATTCCATTGAAGTGAAGATTGCACAAAACATATTTTTTGTGTCACCTCAAGAAAATTCAAATCAGTCCCCTCATAAGAGTAGTTTATACCTGCGATTTTTCGAGAAACTTTTTCGACCAATATATTTCATTGAAACGGTGGAAAAGGATTGCATAAAACATATTGTTTGTGCCACCATGAAAAATTCCAATCATTCCCTTCATGGGGATAGTTTATGCTTGAGATTCTTGGAAGAACTTTGCTGACGGGGGTATCCATTTATTGAAACGATGGAATATGATGACATAAAACATATTATTCGTGCCACTATAGGGAAAAATTCACATCAGCTACCTTCTTAGGGTAGTTCACTTGCGATTTTTCAAAAAATTGCTAACCGAGGAAATACATTTTGGAAAATAAACTTTGTAATGAACCATTTAGTCTCATGATTATTATAATTGAAAAATATATGGAAAACATAACTTCTCGTCGTTCACCATTATCCTCTTTAAACGGTGTTTTTTCAATCTGTATGCACTTTATTACTCTCATATAGTTGACTAACAATGACAGTAGATGTCAAATGCAAATTAAATTATTTTGTTTTATCACGGGAAAATTCGATGGCATAGTAAACTACCCTTACAAGGAACCGAATGTGAATTTTCCCTATAGTGGCATGAACAATACGTTTTGTGCAATCATATTCTAGCGTTCCAGTAAAATGTATTCATTGGATACTTCCGGTCAGCAAAGTTCTTCCAAAATTATCAAGTATAAACTACCCCCATGATGCCATGGCACAAATAATATGTTTTATGCAATCATACCGTTATACCTTTTCAATGAAATATATTCACCAGAAACGCTCGGTAAACAAAATTTCTCAGAAAATCGGTATAAACTAACCTTACGAGGGTACATAATTTTTTTTTTGGTGACATAAAAATATGTTTCGTGTAATTTACATTTTAGCGTTTCAATGGATTATCTTAGTTGGGAATCCCCGGTCAGCAGAGCTATTGGAGAAATCACAACTACAAACGTCCCCTAAATGGGGGTGGATTGAATTTTTTAATATGGTGGCACGAAGGCATTCCTTCATGAATATCAATTTTGTATTATGATCTTGATAATTGTATTAACGTCGCTTATCACATGAAGAGAAATAGAAAGTTTCGATTACACCCTGTATCAACTGATGCAATTGGTATCGTGGTCACGTAGAATTATTCCAATATTCCTCAGTGTAACATTCCAAAATTTTAGCAAATTCTATCGATACCTATAAACCCCCTCATGTATGTGCCTAGTCATTTACAATTCTCCTACCATATTAAGTTTTCCTACAATTCTTTGGAAAAAATTTACTCACTGGGGTGTTTCGCTGCCACAAGTGTTATGATTATGAGCATACATACGCTCAATCTTGATAAACATCTTATGAAATCATGATCAATCATTCGTAATGTTATTTGATATATTACATTCAAGGAAAATCTGCAACGTACGACAACATGGTATGTACGTTGACATTGCAAATATTGTGCCTATTGCCTGCTTTAAGTAAACCCAGAACACCAGGCAATATGTACAATTCTGAGAAATCAACACCTTTATATCACTCACCTCATGTAAAAGCTCTTTTACAAAAACACCATCCAAACGGAGTAGCTTCATGCATTTGTGTACGATATAAGTTGATCTAATACAAGAAATCCAGGTGAGCCGACTGGGCTGGTTAGGTTGACGAGAGTCTTATTGAAATCTGAAGTCAAGCAAGCTGGGCGCGCTTTGTACTTGGATGGGTGACCAAAGAAGACTCGCGTTCAAAGAGCTCTGAATTACTGCAGTGTAGTAGCATATTCACAGCTGCAGGCGTCATATCAATGAGCAAGAGATATGACGATAGATATGCCGTCGTTCGGAGAGGATGTTGAGATGGCAGTCCCGAGTTCATGGATGTTGAGCTCGTTAAAGATCCCTACCTCTGAACACCAGAAGATTCGGCAAAATTCGTGGTTGAGGGGAGTGTGCTCACCGGCGATGGTGTTTAGCCTCGGTCGCAGAAAAAACCGATGTTAAATAAAGAAATAAAAAAAAATGTTTTCGGATGGGGCACGCTTTTCTCATGATAAACAATCCCCATAGTAATCACTCATGGTGGAGAAAGGCTATAGTTGAGAACAATTTCCAAGATAGTTTTTCTGTGAACATTTGGGTTGAAATTGTGGAAGAATTCCACAATAACACCTCTTTTGCCTTCCAGATTCAATGATGAACATCACATACACTTCATTCAGTACAACTTAGAGGATGATCCCACACATGAGAATATATCGAATTTAGTTCATGCATGATGGTGCTCCAGTACATTTTGGCTCAGTTGCTGTGGGCCACAACAACGGCCACCCAGCTAACCCAATCGGAATACACTTGATTTATACCTTTGGGGGCTTCTTGAATCATTGATAAACCGAATTCCGAAAAGATCTGATGAATCTCATAGAACAGTTTGTTGTGCTCAGTTGTATCCTTGAGCGCATTCGCGATGATAAGGCGTACAAACGCATGCACTGATGAAGTTGGCGGTGGCCATTTCATGCAGTTATTTCAATTGATAATTATAACAGTGTTGTATCTTTGGGTGAACTTGACTTCATACTGAGGTACTTGTACTTGAAGAAAATCCTCTTCATGCAATTCTCATTTAGTTCTAATGGAAACTGTATCCGACGGTTTTGTAACATTACTTTTTTATACCCACGCTAGAAGAATAATATCATTCTGTTATGGAATACTGATTAATGTTTGTATTTTTTCTAATCACTTCTGAATAAAAAATGAATACTTTAAGAGAACGGAAAGCTGAGGAACAAAATACTTCCTAATATTTTTTCTCAGCCTACTCAGTGTTCGGTTAACCGGTTCATGACCCTTAAAGTAGGAGAAACTTCTGAATAATTTTCAAAGTCAATTATTATCTCATTTTATAAGCGCTGTCGAATATGTGATATTGAATCCATTATTTTCAAAAAGGTCGATGGAAAATTCAAAATAAAAAAATTAACCTGTATTTCAAAAATCAAGCTGTTTTCGTCATCAAATCATGTCAAGAATAACCCTTAGCAGAGCAGGTATAAAATGTAATCAAGGATATTTCAATGGGTGATTGAATAGAACGGTGATTATGTCCTTAACTTGTTGATTCTCTGATAAAACAAATTCATCCCAGTAGAATTATTTAGGTTATTCTGGTTATCCAGCAAATATTGGGACTATATGTATTTATTGAATTCCAAACTTATTTTCTACATTGAAAATTTGAAATTCGTCAGCAACACAATATTTGTTTTACCATTGACAAAACAATTCCCATGTTCTGATTCTCGATTTTTGAATGTTTGCCTATGTGAAAACTCGTAGAAGGACCAAAAGGTTATTTATAGTCTCTGGATTTTCTATTTGATCTTTATTGCTCTCAATGAATTATTTACATTTGTATCTGTTCTGTTTGCAATACTAATTTTCTTTTGACGTGAGAAAGTAGATTTGAAAGTAGGTTGGCCAAAATATTTAGTAACTTCAAAATTATGTTTTTGACTAAAAAACACTTCATGTAGAGCTTTTTTGAAAAGTTTTTTCGAACATTTTATCCATCAGGTTTAAACTATCATTGTTGATGGCACTTTGATTATATTTATTTCTCTAATATTTTTTCAAGAGGTATATCGGCTATTCTATGGATCATACTGTTATATGCGGCTACTTTGTGTTGAGTTTGTGTGTATTGTGATATGTGTATATGCGGGTTCATGGAAAATTGAAAAATAATATTTGTTACTCATTTTTCTTATAGTCAGGTATAAAAAGTTCATAGAATTATCTCTTTCCTTCCCCTTTGTGGATTAAGTTGAAGGGTGATTTGCATTGATAAAGTTCAGATACTTTTCTGATTGTCCCTCTCAAAACACATTTTAATGTCGTTCACATATCTATACCATTATGAGAAATGTTTAATCGACGGATTGTTATAGATAGTTTCTTCTAACCTAACCATTAGTAGTTCTTTATAAAAAGAATAAACATTATCGTTGAACTGAAAATAATTTTTAGTTGAACAATCTGTAAGTGAAACTAATATTATCAGTTTAATAATCAGTAGCCAACAGATTCTGCAATTACATTTTGAACATTGAGGAAGATAAGTTTGGTGTTGCCAGTTCTTGACAAATGAAAAATAGAGTTTCATTGAAAAATAGGACAAAGTTCAATGTGAAAATCATCATAAAACGTTCGGAATTATGCACAAAAAAAATATATATCTAATAGAAAAAAATTACCAATAAAAGTTTGTCCAAACATTATCATAGATCGTTTGGAGGATCTTCCACTAAAATTCACCAGAATGATCCAAGAGTATAATAGTGGGGACAGGTTTCCAACGTTTTTGATATCAGGAACAGTAATCCAAGTTAAACCTAATTTTTTGGTTTATATCATCAATCAACTATTAACAATTCACTTTAGACATGGGGCAGAAAATAACGTATATAATGTTCCTTCTGCATGCGGTGGGAATTGTATTGGTGAAAGATCAAGATCAATGAAGGTGCGACGCAACGAACACCAATATTATATAAGGAATCGATAAATAAAGTGGTCAAAATTCAAATGCGATTAATGAGAAGAAATAAATAGCACCGAAATTGTATCCACAAAACCTCATGATTGGTTGGTGGAAACTGAACGTTGATTACTCCTTTAGAGAAAATGGATAACCAAATCAAGGAAATAATATCACAATCAAAATCGCTAGTTATATTAGGCAAGCGGAGAACAAACACACAGAGAAAATCTCCTGAGCGTCTCAATATAATAGTAGTAATAATAGTGCCCCTGAAACGTCAGTAATCAGCAGCAACATAGCTATCTGAATAAAAATGTAAAGTTTCGATTTCAGATTAATTCTTTCAATTTAGGGTATTTTCAGAATATCTTTCAGATATAGTTCAATGTCCAGCGTGGCTTTAGCCAGGAAAGTAGTTGTTTTCTGTTATTCATTCATTCACAAAAATTAATTTGATTTTTATCGTGGATTTTTCGATTCACAGAAAAATATTTTTATTCAATATTCAATTGGAAATGATTTCCTTTTCAACATCATTTGTTTATTCCTAAGATATTTTTGTAGCGTACAAAAAGTCAATACTGACTAATTGACTTTTTCGTGAACTCTGTAACTAATCGTAAAACACTAATTCATTTTCCCTTATACACTTGTAGAGGTATTTTTAATCAATTCTTTTTTCCCATTTTCGGACAGTGGAAGGTTATTACCCAAATAATACATATTAATTAATCTAGAGAATATACTTTTGCGGAAAAACAAACCACAGAATCAAGTTGGTATAACAGTCAGAAAGGGCTACATTAAATCGGATTTACAGCCAAATTGTTCTCATTTGAATGCATTCCATGGAAAAATAAATTATTATTTGAATGCTGTCTTTGTTTCTTCACTTTGAAGGTAGTCGAACTGGTGTATTGAAAAGAGACTAACTGACGATATTAAAATAAACAGTACACAGAATACTTGTAATTTGCAATAAAGAAAGCTTATATGGCTGCCACACGTCTAAATATTTATCTCAAATAAGAAATTGCATCTCAATAAATTACATTGGAGATGACATTGAACTTGCTCTGACCTTTCAACGAGCTTTATTGTTATTGAGCAAGGAAAAATGTTTTCGGATGTTGAATGATTGAATGACTTCCAAACCGTTTGAAATGATGAAGGTTCTCTTTTCATCGATTGTCATCAAGTGCTGACATACAGAGAATTGTTTTGTGAATACGAATAAATGGGGTGGGTATTAAGCTCATTTCCTCATATTATTCTGGAAATATACCGGGCTTTCAAGTTTCTTTTCGCTATATATAATAATAATATTTTTCATCCACCAACGTAAGAATTGAAGGGGTACAACAAAAAATAGGTTGATAAATTTGGTAAAGTCACGGACTGGAATTCAGAAGATATGCGTGTGCAACACGCAGAATCCTGCTCTTCCATTCAACTCCTTTACTGTACATGAATCATATAATATTCGGTTAACTATATAATGATCGATGAAAGAAAATTGTATTTCGTGCATAAAATCATTTATCAGAATCGTAGCAAAGCGCTTTCAACCGTTAGGTCATCATCAGTGCGTACCTGAAAGTAAGTAATATTGATAGAGAATAAGTTACTGAAAAGTTTTTTTGAGAAAGAAAATTGACATATTTCAAGTGTGAGGTTACTCACTCGTCAGGTGTACAAGAAGCCAAAAAGACCATAAAATATCTCATGATCAATGAAAGTTATATAGGTTTACATGACACACATGCTAAAATACATATTCTAGGCCAGGATGAAAATTGAGATTACAATTTTTCCTCATCTTTTAAAAAGCCATGTTTGTGGTGTGATAGCTGGACCCAAGTGACGAAATTGACAATTGACAAGTGAACGATGAAGTAGATTGTCAGGGAACACCAAACCATGGAGATATCAGAATCAAGAAAGGAATATCCCTGTCATACGAAAACAAACTAGGAGATGATCAATCTACTGAGTACTGTAATCTGTCAAATATATGTTCCAGTATTCCAAGGAAGACCAGACAAGACTCTTCAATTCTCACATTTGAGTCATCATAATTGAATAGAAGTTCAAGGGAGAAGTCTTATTAGACCTGTCCTGATCAAAACAAACAATTGAATAATTCTGGTAGTGTCCATGGACAATGAATTTAAATTTTTCTTGATAAAAATAAAAATCTTTGTCCACCATGGCTCAGTTGAACCGCAACTGGGGGATAAGAAGTGTGATACAAGTCTAATGGGAACTAGACCCAACTTCACAACTCCCACAGCTGGAGTAAAACAGAGTACAAAAGGTGATAATCCAGAACATGACTTGTGTTCTCAGTATGGAGAAAACTATATAACTTTCATTGATCATGAGATATTTTATGGTCTTCTTGGACTTCTTGTATACCTGACGAGTGAGTAACCTCACATTTAAAATATGTCAATTTTCTTTCTCAAAAAAACTTTTCAGTAACTTATTCTCTATCACTATTACTTTCTTTCAGGTACGCACTGCTGATGACCTAACGGTTGAAAGCGCTTTGCTACGATTTCAATAAATTATTTTATGCACGAAATACAATTTTCTTTCATCGATTATATCGATACGTGCACACAGTCACACTTTTCAAACTATATAATATACTTAAATTATATTGCTCGTATGACAAGAAAATAGAAATAAAAAAAAGAGGGGAAAAAAGAAACTAGAAAATATACAAAAATTGAAGACAATAATGGTAAATACTGAATTGTTTGACTCTTTTTACATTTTATATTTTTTGCGAGACGTTAGTTGAACGATAACTGTTGTTCATATAGCCAGTTACGGAAATATAGTTTGAAAAGTGGTAGTTTAAATTTTTTCATAAAAGTGGGAGGACTATTATAATGGGTATAGATAGAACGATCTTTCAAACAGTGTTGTAGTGTGACGGGGGTAGTTATTAGATATATGTGTCTAATGTGTTCATTTTCACGATAACTAACTATATCGTGAAAATACTGGGACTATTTGGTGATAATGATATTGTGGAATGAGGTTAAAGATTGCAATAAGAAACGACTCTTCATTGTCAGCCATTGCAGCTGAGTAAGCTTATGAGAATACCATAGATATAGCGTAGACAGGAATTGTTGACCTTTTGTAGCCTGTACAAATCTACATTATCCAGACAAGGAGAGTATATAGGTGAGCAGAATGTAAATTGCGATAGGATGAATGTCTGACATGATTTGGCTTTCATCTGAGTAAATCACTCTCAGGTTCGCGTTAGCTCTCTGGATATATAATGAAACATATTTTTTGTAGCTAAATTTATTATCTAATTATTTGAAGTATATAAACTAAACAGTAGAGGTCCAAGTATAGTTTCTTGGGGAACACCGCGTATTGATTCTACTGATTTGGACAATTCGCTTTTGATTTTCACCATTTGATGTCTGTTCGAAAAGTATTCTTGCATAATCTCAACAGCTGCTTTTGAGAAGCCAATATAGTTTGGCATAGATATCAGTATGTTTGAATTCAATGACTCGAATTGGAGGTCAATTATTACTTTCATAAACAATTGATAAAATTCAATAATAACTTTCATATCTAATGTTGCAGTACATTAAACGACCGAAGAAATATTGAAGAAATATGAATGAATATGAAAGGAATATAAATAAAAATATATAATTAAAATATTGTTTTCGTTTCTGAAAACATACATTTTCACATATTTTTTCATATTTTTCGTTTAATGATAGAAGTTTACTAAAAAAATTAGTTCGAATGTATATTACATGATTCATCGTTGAAATACAACAAAATATATCAATACAACAAAAAAAAATAACAAAGAAGCTTCAGCTATCTTGCTCTGAAATCGTTCAATTATCTTCCTGAAAACCAAAAAAAAACATGTTTATTAAGTACACTCATACTCACCACCAAACTCATGACCACCAGCAATTTGCTTTCTCGATCATTCTCTCTGAACGTGTAAACATAAATCAAATCAGACAAAACATAAATGCAGGAAAGAAAGGACTATGATAAGAAGGGGGAAAGAAGAAAACAATAACACAATTTTCATTTCACTTCAATTTCTTTGTATTTTGTGTTTACTCTTTCAGTAAATTTTTTGCATTTCTGCAATTGATTTATGAACCACTATCTTTTCTTAATAACATATATGGAACAAAGAAAACCCCACGCGCGGCCTTGGCTTTTGTGGGTTTCTCTATGTTCATTTGTGTAAGATTATGTATAGAAGTGTAATCATAATACTGTTAACTACATGAATAAACATCATTGTTAGTATTATTTTTTCTCATAACTCTAATTATAAGTATAAAAAAATTCAATCATTTACATAAATGTAAAAATATATCAGAAATATTTATTGAATAACTTAAAGAATATGCCAATTGACCTTTTCTTCTTTCGTAGATTGATTGTACCAAAGATGTTACAAAAACTTCCTGCATTTTCAGAGCAAATGTTCGTGGCGACTGTTAACATTTAGGCAGTATTTTGTTACATAAAGGAAGGACGTCCAAACATTTACATTGCAATTTGATTTGAGGCTATCTGCGGCTGACTCGTTCATTGTGGTGTATTCATTATACGCGCACTTTCGATACTGGGTCTCCCTCTGATTCGAAGATTTTACGCCCGGAATTATAACACAAGCGCCCTTTTGACATTTGCCCCTGGAAAAATTTTATTATCGCATTTTGTAAATACTCATTTGACCAAAACGGTAAATGCGCATAAGTGGAAGTGCTACAACTTTATACATATATTATAATTGATGTCCTGACTGACTCACTGAATGACTGACGATCAACGCTCAGACAGCATATTCCTATGATGAAAAACTTCTAGGAAGGTGATCAAACTTTTTTGATATTCCAGCCCTGAAAGATGGAAGTACCGTTCGTTTTGGAGTTAGAGTCATGAAAACTGATATATGTGCTTTTATTTTCAGATGAAGAAACACCTATTTCAGGGTTTTTTCGAAAATTCAACCCTAAATGGGAGTTGAAAGTTTGTATAAAAGTACCCCTAGTTGCCAAGTTGGGGTCATTAAAATTGATATTAGAGGTCTTTCTCACAAATTATGAAATACGTGTTTCGTGGAATATGCAACTTTCATCAAATTCAACCAACCTTGTATCTTAACCGTTTTCCAGTGACTAGTAGTAGTGTGACACGACAAATACGGTACTGTATGTCTGGATTTTTCCTCATAACAGGTTGTTTTAGAGGAAACATCAACATAAACATGTTTCTCATAGAGCATAACAACAAACATTATTCTTCAAGATAATAGGTATACCAATCAATACTCAAGGCAATATGGAGTTGGTGTCACAACAAAATTCTCAACCAGTCTTTTTTCCCCAGTTGATGCACTTCAGCAGTTGATTTCCTCTGTCATGTTCAAATACTCTACAGGAGTACTCATACTCTATAGGAGTACTCTTCTATAATATTTTAATCAAATCTCCAAACACCTTGTATGTATTGACTCCACTCAATTTCAGGATGAAGATAATTCCACTACTACTTTTTTTTCAGCAATTTCACATCAGTTGTTACCCCAACGTTTTGCTATTTTCGAATACCAGCCAAACAGAATGCTTTGATGTATGTTTCCAAAACATTTCAGTAATTAAATTCACAATTCATTCTACTCGACATGGTTTATTCATCCACCACATGCTAAGAATAAATATTTGTTTTATATCTGTTTCCAATACAATGAAATTGGTATTTCTAATACATTATCTGATCGAATTTGTTCCACAAATCAGTAATTTTTATGATACACCGAGTTCTTGGCGTTGTTCAGTGACCGAATCATTTATTCTGCTACTCGTCTGACATATATTGGAATACTTCCAAATACTAAAATCAAGTCGTTTACATGAGATGATGTCCTGAATATTGGCATATTACGGTCAAGATCGAAATAAATCAACTAGACGGATATAATGTCGAAAAAATATGAATTCATTTGTGCAATAGAAAAGTAGTAATAAATGAAATAAAAAAACCAAATTTTTGTAATCGAGAAACTGAGTGCTAAAAAGTCACCTTTTCGAAAATGAGTCTTATTCTTCCATCAATTAATTATGATAATTATAATAACAGGGTGAGACCGACAAATTCCGTGCATTGATCCTTCACACGTTATTTAAAGTATATAAAAGGTGAACATTGGTACTCGAACTGAGATGAAGCGTGTTGAACATTTGTCCCAATTTAGGTTCTAATTATTGAGACAACAATCACTGGATGAAAAAAGCTGAAATTCAGAAAGTATATAAATATATAATCATTGAGGAGATATCACCTGAAGGTAGCGAATGTGATTTTGCCAAGATATCGTAAAATCGAAACATTGAGGACCAATACCACAATCATAATTTCACAACGTTTCGGCAAAATCGCCTTCGCCATCTCCAGGTGATATCTCGTTGATGACTCGATCTCAACTGATCTCTCCGCGTCGTGCTCCTTAATTCATAGTGGTGGGTTGTCACATTCTATCGCACTTCTGTACTCCTAGCTTCGTGTACGGCCGAAAGAACTCCCAGAGGTATCCGTTGTTGCCGTACCTCAGTTCGATTGCCGGTAGGCCAATATAGATTTTCAGGTTGTGAGGATGTTATTCGAATCGGTGGTTCCTGAAGTCGTTGTCCTTTCTATCTGATTTTGGATAACGTTTCCATAGTTTCCTTGATGTACCAATTCATTTGGATCACGTATGAAAATAACTATGAAAAAACAACGATATAATCAGTTGGCTTTCCTGGACGTATCATCGGCTGTAAAACCCACACTAGTCGATACTTGAATGCAAAATTACCTCACCTCCTACGATAAATACAAGCATCAGCAAAACCATGATCAAGAAGATTGGCATACGACGACCACATACAAGAGGAGTGGAGCACCATTGAAATAATGGATAGTACGGGATAACTATGACAGCAACATCCCAAATCAGTTCAGTAATCGTCAATTGAAATAATATTCTTTCCATATATTCTTCTCATATGATTTGGAATGATATTGTAATGTAATATCATTCCAAATCATTAGTAGTGTAAACAACATCGAACCATACTATACGTGTGCCATAAAACCACATTTTTCCACAACCAACTGTAACCCATATGCGATGGGGTCCCGTATATATATATATATATATATATATATATATATGAAAGAGAGTAATATCGAGGGGACTGTTAAAAACGAAATGGAAGGAATTTAATGGACATAGCCCTCAGAGGAAAGTGCTAACCGTAGACACGTGTTTCGGGCTCTCGGCCCTCATCACTACGGTGGAGAAGTGCAAGGATGAACAACACTTGGTAGAAAACGACAAATCAACGGAGTCAACAAACAGAAGCCAGCCGCTCATTTGTGATTTCGGTCAGCAGACCCTGAATTCCAGGGCAACAACCAACGTCACCACGGAGGCAGCTATAGCTACCTGCGTGACATCCGAGTCCGGGAATATAAATATGAAAGAGAGTAATATCGAGGGGACTGTTAAAAACAAAATGGAAGGAATTTAATGGACATAGCCCTCAGAGGAAAGTGCTAACCGTAGACACGTGTATATATAAATATATATATATATATATATAAAGATAGATAGATATAAATATTTATATATATATATATATATATATATATATATAATATATATATATATATATATTTATTTATTTATTCATTTGAATACATTGGCGTTCTAACAGATTGAATAACCATCTAATGACAAGAACGCTCTGAAGTAGACAATACAAAACTTAAGATTAGTGACATAGTCTGCAAATTGAGTATGTAGTCGGTAGTTCAGTGTGAAATGCAGTTTAATTAGCAAACATTTTTGAAAAAAACTCAAAACTAGGTAACTAATTAATTAAGTTAGTAAGGAGGTGTAATGTTCAGCAGTTATCCACCTTTTTACAATATTATCGAAACAATGAGTTCAAACTGAATTGTTAGTTATGGGCAAGGATGAAAAGAAAAAAAAAGAAAGGAAGAAGACAGAAAGAAGAGGAAGAAGAGGGAAGATATAATGAGAATTTAACATAGAATAGGTCTAGCCCTAAAGATCGCGAATGGAATTCACATTCTCGAGCTGCTGACCCTGTATACTATAGACGAACTCAGTTGGATTACGTAAACGCAAAAAGCTAATTTGATGACATTTGTCAGTGTTCAAGTGGAGTTTATGTTCAAAGCAGTATAATTGAAGTTGTCAGTGTCTTCTTGGAGATCGTAACAATCATCAACTGATGATATTACTTTGTAAATCTTCATATCTTCCGCATACATGGAGAATAAAGAGTGTCGGAAGATGGTCCCAATATCATAAATAAATAGAGAAAACAGTAGACCCCTGAGGAACACCCGACTATAATATTTGAAGAATTGCAACTATTTATTTTTACAAATTGGTATCGGTTGCATAAGTAACTGTCGATGAATTAGAGTAATTTGCTGTGTACACCGATTTTAGCCAGTTTGAGTTCTAGTAGAGGGTGATCAACTTTATCGAACCTTGGAAAAATCGGTGTACACAGCGTCGACTCATATCTATTGTCCATAAATTGAGAAATAGTTCGAACATAGGGTATCAGATTGGTGAGATATATATATAAATAATATATATATATATATATATATATATATATATAGTGTGACCCATATAAAATGGAACCACTCCTGTAGAATACGTATTTTTCAATTATTCTGAAAAAAATTTGATAATAATAATAATCTTCAAAAACTGTATCTTGACACAAATTTTCATAATTTTAGTTTCATTTCCAAGGCATTATATGGTTTTTTTCTTTGTCAAAAACGGCAAAACTTTATTAGGCAATTTTTGTTTTAAATTTTTTCTAGGCCACTGAATTTGTAGTAATTAAGAAGAAAAACCATCAGAATTTCATAAAAAAATATTAGTTAACAACGAAGTTACAACAACTTTAATTTCGGAAACAAAGTATTTGATTATCATTTTTATTTAGATTATAGACATTTTCAAAATCTGCCGATCCAAAGTAGAACACCAGTGAACTTGTGCGGTTAAAATCCGAAGTCAATTACTCATTCCGTTCTACAGTTATAACTCCTGAAAGTATGGTAATGTGAGCGATTTGTGGTGGAAGCGATTTTGTAATAAAAATCTGACTACGAAACTGGATTTGTAAATTTTATTCCCTTAAAATCATTTATTTAAGTGTAGGTTGTAAGTGTATTCACAAATAACAGAAAATTAAAAAGAATTTTCAAGTTATGCAGTAGTACATTCTTCCCTAGCTGATAAAAACGCAATGAATAGATACAAGTTTTAAAGTATTTATTCAACAATAAAACGCCATTGAGCAAAAACTCAAACTGAAATCAACGTTAATGTAAACTGAATATTCAAATTCACCTCCGAATATTTTTTACACTATTTCTTATTTGTTGAGGTGTAATTTCGGCACAAGCTTGTCGTATTCTTTGCACGAGTTCAGCTCGATTCCTTGGTCACGTTTTGTATACTTTTTGTTCCAGAATACCCCATAGAAAAAAGTCTAGTATTGTTAGATCAGACGATCTAGGTGGCCATTCAATTGAGTCACTACCTCGTCATATCCGGAGATTTGGGAACGGGTCATTTAGCCATTGTTTAACAATCCTGGAATTGTGAACGGAACGGCCGTCGAGCTACAAATGTAAATTAACTCGATTTGTTTGAAAATATGAACAGGATGTTCATAAAATCAATCTTTCTATTAATATTCAATTGAGAATGTTTCCCTTTTCAACGTAAATTTACTCGTTCCGCAAGTGGAATTTCTTCTATTTCGACCGCGATAATTTGTTATTTGAAAATTCAAAAAAAAAATATTGTTCATGATTCCATTAGAAAAATATGAACCTATGATTCGATCTTTTACTATACCACACCAAACGTTAACTTTTTCGGAATATTGACTTTTACAATTTATGACCCACTGCGGATTTTCAGTAGCCCAATACCGAGCATTTTGCGATGATACTACAACATTGGTGCTGAAAGAAGCTTCAGTACTAAACATTATGTGGTTCAGAAAATGTCTTGTATTCAGGTACTCGCCTCTTGCCCACAAACAAAATTCCATACGTTTCACTCTACCACCTTCCTTTAAAGTGTGAAGAAATTTAGGTTTAAATGCTTTCATTTTATTTTGTTTCAGACATCGCCGTATATTCTCTCTCGGTGAGTTTAAATCCAAACTGGCGACTCATAAGCTTCTGTTTGTGTGGTTCGTAAAATAATCTACAACGGCACGATCGTTTAAATTTCTTCTTCGGTGATTATTTTTCGAAATATGTTTGGTTACTGCACCAGTTTCTCCAAATGTTTTGTTTATTTTGCTAACGGTGCTTCTGTCAATGGGAAGTGGATTTGGATATATGTGATTAAATATCCTAGCTACTTCTCTTTCACTATGATAATTGTCTCCAGAAATTCTTACAATTTCAATTCTTTCCTTCTAATGATAATTGGAGAGCCATTATGAATGCACGTAACTAACTACTATTATTTTATTTATGATAGCTGTTAAAACACAGCCTACTATGATTTAGTACAATACCTTTACCTAATGTATTAGTTCAGCTTTCCTCAAATTATTGATACCTTCTCTAAAAGCTTATTTTAGTTGGGTTTTGCAGAATTTAAAGAAAACAATTTTGGTCCTAATTTCTGTTCTATTATTGAATAAATAATTTTGATACTTTAAAACTTGTTTCTGTTCATTTCGTTTTTATCGACTATGGAAGAATGTACTACTTCATAACTTGAAAATGAATTTTTAATTTTCTGTTATTTTCGAATACCCTTATAATCTAAACTCAAATATAGGATTTTAAGGGAATATAATTCACAAATCCAGTGGCGTAGTCAGATTTTTATTACAAAATCGCTTCCACCACAAATCGCTCAAATCGCTTTCAGGAGTTAGAACGGAATGAGATATTGTTTTCGGATTTTCACTGTACAAGTTCACTGGTGTTCCACTTTGTATCGGCAGTGTTGCCAGATTTCAAATATGTCTATAATCCAAATAAAAATTATAATCAATTACTTTGTTTCCAAAATTGAAGATGTTGTAACTTCGTTGTTAATCAATATTCTTATTATGCAATTATGATGATTTATAACGACTACGTCAAATTTGAAAACAAAAATTGCCCATTGAACTTGTGCCGTTTTTGACGAAGTAAAAAAACCATAGAGTGCCTTGGAAATGAAACTAAAGTTATGAAAATTTGTGTCAAGATGCAGTTTTCCATGCTTAATTTCAAAACATTTTTTTTTGCGACTGTTTGAAAAATGCGTATTCTACAGGGGTGGTTCCATTTCAAATGGGTCACACTAGATGGAAAAACACAAAAAAAAACGGAAAAATACAAAAATTTTGTGTGAAATTTTCACATTTTAGATGGTTTTTTTAAATTTTCAGTAAGATTATCATTCTTGCATATGAAATGTAGAGAAATGAAAAACCAAATATTTTTCTGCATCCATATTTTCTCCATAAAAAATATTTTCTGAAAATCATTCGCTGTGTTTCTGATAGGTTCATACGCTTTGTTATTGTCGGGTGTGGACAAAACGATGATTTTGACAAAAATATAGGGTTTTTATCACTGTTGATTTGCATTTCATAATAGATAATCCTCTTATTATTATTATCATCATCCAAGACAGTCGTAATGAGCCACAGATCACAGCCTTATACCTTTGTTCGGCGTAGATATTTGCCATATTGTGGATTTCGGTATGAAATTGATTTTCAAGGTAACCGTGTGAGAAATATCGAGGGGACTGTTAAACAAAATGGAAGAATTTGATGGACATAGCCCTCAAAGAGAAGTGTTCAACAGTTCCCTCGATATTTCTCCCTTTCACATCCTGGACTCGGATGTCACGCAGGTAGCTATAGCTGCCTCCGTGGTGACGTTGGTTGTTGCCCTGGAATTCAGGGTCTGCTAACCGAAACCACAAATGTGCGGCTGGATTCTGTTTGTTGACTCCGTTGATTTGTTGTTTTCTACCAAGTGTTGTTCATCCTTGCACTTCTTCACCGTACTGATGAGGGCCGAGAGCCCGAAACACGTGTCTACGGTAAACACCTCTCTTTGAGGGCTATGTCCATTGAATTCTTCCATTTTGTTTATCAGTCCCCTCGATATTTCTCCCTTTCACTTATATATATATATATATATATATATATATATATATATATATATATATATATATATATATATATATATATATATATATATATATATATATATGTATATATATATATATATACATATATTTTGGTTTCATGGGTAATTAGTTTTTCTTTATCGATATAAAATATTTTCAGCGCTGCGGCGTTGCCGCTTATATTGAAAAGTAGCAACAACTTTGAGAAATTCATTGATTCCCTTATTTTTTGTGCAAAACATAGCTTCAATTAAATGTTTATTACTACGGCATTTGGATTTGTACAAAGCTGAAATTTTGGGTGTAGTTTACCAATGTTCTGTGCATCAGTTATATTTAGGGGAATTCGTTCTTCATTATACAGGGTCGTTAGAATTTTGTGATTTTTTTTATAAACACAAAAATGATGAAAAGTGCATTTTTTTTAATGGAACACCCTGCATATTATCGAATATCCTGGAAGACAATTGAAGTTCCTTCCAAATGGTGTATCATGATCCTATACCTAAATAGTCTGGTTAACGAAATAAAAGCAAGTTTCTATGAAAATTGGATTATTTTCCTTTAAATATCATGGAATACGTCATTATGAAAATTCGACAATCAGTGCATTAATAATGTGGTTAAGTGGAAAAATAGCGTGAGCTGAACTCCGCCTCATTTGTTCAAATTGGAAATTTGTGTAATACTTTTTTTTCCTCTGTTTCATCTCTTGGTGAATGAATAAAGACGATTATTATTATTATTATTATTAATCATGAAACGTTTGCGCGTTCATTACCAAAAATTTGATCAGAACAAACTGTGCATACTGTTGTTCCTCGTCTATGGAAAAGAGAAAGAAGCCTCAGATGTGGGATAGAGTGGTTTGGAATTTCACTTTGAGTCATTCAACAAAGTTTAATTATGCCATTGAATTTCGATAGGGCGTATCGAACTTCTACATTTGTTCGGTGCTGCTCATATGCAGTTCTATTCACCATACATCCAAGGGAACTCGATGTCTTTTATCAGTTTGGAACTGAAACGAATCAACTATATAGAATGCCAAGGAAACTTCATCAATTTAGTCTTTTTTTCAATTTATGACATTGAATTGGAAAAGTAGTATACCAAATAATCTTCTTGATCTCTTAATAGTAGTGGACTTCTATAGAAGGAAGTTGAACATATTCTTGCTAGTTGACTTTATATATTTTGTTGTGCATTTGAAACAGTTATTAATACAACAAGAATATACAGCGACTCTTTTTTGCAAGCGCGAGAAGTTGAAACCTCGCAAGAGGCTTTATATTCGAGTTGTATACATGATTTTTTTCCAATACTTTGGTTTTTTAATATAATGAAAACTTTTTAACGAAAAATCAAACCGACGAAATAAAGAACTGAAAAGATAAAAATAAAATAAACCTCCTTAGTCTCAAGAACTAAGCTCCTAAACTAATGTAAGTAACTAATTTCGAGTCGGCGCCAAACAAACAAGCAAATTCATTAGGTAAGGCGTAAAATGATGGCATCGAATTGGGAGGTGACATTCTGATAATTTTTTTGAAGTAATTTAATGATCTTCGTTGATTTTTTGTTTGGCGCCGACTCAAAATTATTTACTTACATCAGTTTAGGAGCTTAGTTATTGAGACTAAGAAGGTTTATTTCATTTTTCAATTTTCAGTTCCGTATTTCGTCGGTTTAATTTTTTGTTAAAAAGTTTTTATTTTTCAATTTTTTGTGGCTGAAATCTACTGATTACTAACTGCTTGTTTTTTTATTACTTCCAAAATACTCACTTACCCACCTAACTTCAACTATTACCAGTTAAATAATATGATTATCTACTTTTACTATTTGTTGTAATACAAATTATTTTTGTTGTTCTGGTTAGTTCATTTCGTCACTTTGTATATCATTCCATCCTTTCATAGAATATATTGATTGTGATAATGACACTAGCGATCTGTCATTGTCAACAACATATGTATGCCAGTGTTCACAAGTGAAAAATCAATGATCCCCTATTTTTCTACCAATAAGGGTGGATAATTTCATTCGAAATCCAAATATGATCAAGTATGATGATAAAAGAATAATCATCCAAATTGAAGATCCCAGAACAAAGTTATAGCTGATAGAATCGGTTAACGGACCAGAATTCAGAGGGTGAGTGATCAATATCTTTCATTTTGCTACCCTTAGGGGTGGATTTCATCTTTCAAATTCGAATGGGACCAACTTCAAAGTACACCCTATCCCCTATCTCCTTTCCCCTATCCCCTATCCCCCTATCCCGTATCCCATATCCCCTATCCCATATCCCCCTATCCCCTATCCCCTATCCCTATCCCCTATCCCCTATCCCCTATCCCCTATCCCCTATCCCCTATCCCCTATCCCCTATCCCCTATCCCCTATCCCCTATCCCCTATCCCCTATCCCCTATCCCCTATCCCCTATCCCCTATCCCCTATCCCTATCCCCTATCCCCATCTAATATTCCTGTCGATGTGATTCAGTCAGCGGAAGCAGTTAGCGCTGAACTTCTACCAGTAAAGTCCAGACTATTATACGAAAAAGAATATGAAGCATTTGGTAGTTGGTGTTCTCAGAAAGAAATATCTGAGGTATCAGAACCCGTCATTATTGCGTATTTGGAAGAAGAATATAAAACTATGAAGACGTCAACCCTGTGGTCAAAGTTCCCTATGTTAAAATCAACTTCAGCTGTTAACAAGAACATACATATAGGTAGTTATCCCAAAGTGAAGAGAAGAGGTAACTACATTTTTCTTCAGTATAGGAATGGAAAATGTACAGCTCAAGTAGTCGGAATAAATACTTTTGCAAAATTCTGACTCTAATCGGATCATTTCTTGGATTACTTAATACTGCAAAATATACTGGCCATAGTTTTAGAAAGTCCTCTGCGTCGCTTTAAAATGGCTGAGCGGCTGATATTTTGAGACTTAAACATCATGGTGGATGGCGATCATTGACCGTTGCAGACGGCGATGTGGAAGAAAAAGTGAAAATTGGAAACGGTATTTTTAGTGGTGATATCAAGAAAAGTGGAAATGTCGAAGTTGAGAACAATGAAATTTTCAATGTTGAAAAGGGAAACATTCTCAATTGGATATTGGTAAAAAGATTTTTTTGTTAATTGAAAAATCCACGATAAAAATGAAGTTATTTTTTGTGAATGTCCAACAGAAAACAACTACTTCCCCGGCTAAAGCCACGCTGGACATTGAACTACATCTGATAAATATTCTGAAAAAACCCCAACTCAAAAAAAAATATCTGAAATTGAAAATTTGCATTTTCATTCAGATAGTTGTTCGATAATAGAAAATCGAACAACTATCTGAATGGAAATGCAAATTTTCAATTTTAATTTTTTTCTTTTGAGTTAGGGTTTTTTCAGAATATCTATCAGATGTAGTACAATGTCCAGCGTGGATTTAGCCGGGGAAGTAGTTGTTTTCTGTTAGACATTCACGAAAAATAACTTCATTTTCATCGTGGATTGTTCAATTAACAAAAAAATATTTTTATCAATATCCAATTGAGAATGTTTCCCTTTTCAACATGAATACCCCACGAGAGGTTATCTTGACGATGGAAGATAGTGACTAAAGTTTATCTCTCAGTTGCAGATGATTCCACATCTGATTTGATGAACATATTGTTCATATTTTCAACAAATTAAAACTTTTAACATTATACAAGAAAAGCCATTTGATTTAGTATTACCAAAATCATCGTTTGGAATCAACATGCAGAATAACAGCAATTGTACTATAGATAAAATTAATCTTGTTAAAAATTAGTATGGGTGAAATATGATTGTAAAAAGCGATTGAAATGAGAATGATGGGTAGTGTGAATTACCTGTATTTAAACAACGTAGGTCTGTACTTTTTTTCACGCCGTGCAGAAAGTTTTTATTTTTTGCAATCTGTTCGAAAATAGACTACTTTTGATATTAAAAAGCCATCAAAACGATACATTGACACATTTGTTGGAAAAAAGTTTTTTGCGAACTTTCTCAACTTAATCCTTTACATTTTTACATCAAGAGATCAAGAAACATCACAACTGCTGTCATTCGAGGATTTGTGCCTGGTCCAACTCTTTTCCTGTTATATACATTTCCGATCTATACCAGAAAAGCTTATTCGATCCGCATCGATGATTTACGAGTATATTATCCGACTCGTAGTAATTTAACCATTCAATCGTATTTCAATACAATAGAATTACGGATCGATTACCGCTGAACGTCTTTAAATTTGGAAATAACAATCCCAAATATATCTATTGGTAACATGGAACAAATCTCCGAACTGAGCATGAATATGAGTTGAGTTATTGCTCTCAAGTGGCAAACAAGCAAATTCAATATTTCTCTCGAGCAATGCGTTTCAAAAACGATCTCCGAAATCGAAAACATAGCCGTACAAATCCTAGGTATTTCTACATATTAAGTCAGCTTTTTCTATGTGGTCTCTATGGCCCCTGAGGCATATAAGATTGATATCCAGTGCCAAACTACATATATTAACATAAAAATACCAATATTCATGAAAAAAAATTAACGGAATGCGGTATGTCAAATTCGTTATCTCAAATATCATTATAATGAACCTTTCTATTGATTCAATTTCGAGGTCAAAAAATTATTGAGGAAGGTTGGAAAAAATTCATTTTTCAGTGTTTACATTTTTCTTTTATTTCAAGGCTTAGTTAAGATGAATGCTTTCGGCTGTAAGCCATCAACTGAGCTTTGAAATGAAAGAAAAATGTATACACTGAAAAATACATATTTTCCAACCTTCCTCATAACGAGAATGTATACACCTTCTCAACCTCATCCTCAGAAAATGATTGCCTCTTCTCGTCGGAATGTTTTTCCGATCTACGCTTCGCGTCTTCATATTCGTATGCTATACAGATTATGTCTACATAGAAATAATGTTCTGGAAGAACTTGTAAAAGTTGAAAAACCCGATGACGCGGCCAGTCGGAAAGGTAGATTTCAGAATTCAATTATTGATTCTGAAAAAGTCATCAATCAAGCTAACGAATCACGTGTCAGAAAGAATAGGACATTTATTCACTGGAAAACACAAACAGCATTTCTATTTTTCTATAAATCTCAAATTCTAGAAGGATCCAAATCAAAAATTGGAAAAGGATCCAAATCTCCCTAAATTATTTCTAATATTTCTAGCTTATCTTACTCCAACCAAAACTTAGAAGTATAACCAGCACACAAGGCTATAGACAGTAGTTACTTGGGTTTCAATCCTAATATCACTCAGAAAATTTAGATGTATTATTTAACGTTGGAATCCAGAAATAAACGAGCGAATAATCTTCAAATTGAAGTATACAGAGTGAAAAAAAATCATTAATTCTCATAAATAGTAATTTTTAACGATTTTTTATGTGTGTACATCTTAGAAAAAAAAAGAATGGAAGTTGTACAGCTTACAAAGCTCTATCTTAAGACCTATAGTTCACCAATATTGATAGGAAATTGAGAGATTGGGAAATTTTTCAATATTTCAACAGCCGCCATTTTGTATATATATATATATATATATATATTATTTATCGTGGATTTTTTTATTCACAAAAAACCTTTCTATTCAATATTCAATTGAGAATGGTTCCCTTTTCAGTAAGAAGATCATTATAACAAAGACTATTTCCCTCATACTATTTCAAACAATGATCTGTCAGCATTTTTCAAATTTTGACCAATACAAAATTTGCAAATCATCCCTTGGGTTTTTTTTACATATCTCTTATGAACATACTACCGTAATTGATTTTCGTGGTTAAGACAAAAGAACTCTGGACACCTGTTGTCAACTATTCTGTCGTAAAATTTTTGAAAGTGTCAAAATGAGTCGTTTTGGTACAAGTTCATTCGAACGAATTCAGACTAATATTTATAACATAACACTCAAAAATACAATTACTTCCAAAAACTCAGTTTGGAGATAATTTGGGGAGTTCTGAGAAGTGAGCACTCTATCCAAATTTTTTGCAGACTACGCATATAACATGAAGAAATCCAATGGTGAGGACCATAAAGAAAGTAGCATGAAAAGTATATGGAATACAGCAGCAGATATGTTGCAGGAATATTATTTTGAGAATTTCAATATTATGTTCAATCCTTTTTCGAACATTATATATAAGGATGCGCGAAATGCTAAAATCGCGAAGCGCAAGCAATTACAAAGACTGCCCGACAAGAGAAAAGAGAGTTCTAACGCATAAACGAAAAATCAAGTGTATGGGATGGCAGTTGCATGGGATGAAGATAATCCTGAAAGATTACAAAAAAAATTGTACCATATAATGGCATATGAACTAGCCTGGAGAGGTGGCGAGGGTGTCAAGTGCAAAAAGTAATACTTTCAAAACGATTATACAAACGACGGTATACCAACTGGAACAATCGAGTATAACCCAATATTTTCCAAAACAGGTCAAGGGGAAGAAAGAAGACAAATATAAATACTACGGATGTTTGTCCAGTGCGTTTGTTGAAAAAACTGTTTGATGAGCGCCCAGCGCACGTAACGACAAATCGACTATTTCTGAGAGTCAATATGGCATGGGATAGTCCAAAATCAGTTGGATGGTATCAGGAATGTTCTCATTGGGAAAAATTTAATATCAAAATGGATAGCCGTATTCGCGAAAAAATTGGTATCGATATAAAAACTAGAAAAAAAAACAATTATTCTCATCGATCTGCAGCGATATCTAATCTAGCAAAATGTGGCACTGGAGAGCACTCAATAATAAAAATTTGCGGACACCCAAGAGTGAATTTCAGATGGCCCTATCTACAGCTAAATAGTGAAGAGCCTCATAAATAATATTAGAAAAAGTCCATCTGGATCTGGAGCATCTAATGATTTTGCCTTCGGAAGCTCCCTGTCCAAAGGTGCCTACCAGTCTCGTTTGTCAACCACCGGCAACTAATCCTAGTCATTCTGTTATTCACCAGAGTTGTACTTTTCATTGTACAAATTTCTATTCTAATCCTAATATGTAATTGAAAGTAATAAAAAACATTATTTTTGCTGTCAGTTTAGCTTATTTGGGAAATAGTCTAATCAATTATATCTTGGTCTATTATTTTCCAGAAATTGAATGACAAATTGAATGACAAAATCTCTCGCTTCCGCTTCGAGATTTTGATCATGCAATTTGCCTCGGGATATTACTCAAGCAACAATCTTTCGATCAAAAATTTTTTCGGCAAAATAATATTCCATTGTTATATTGTAACTGAAAATGAGATGCCACGAAATTTTCATAACCTTTCTAATAGACAGTAGAGAATAATTTTATCAAATAATGATGAATAAATTTGTTCTCCTGAACCTAGTGAGGCTAAAGTACTTGATACTGATAGTCAACTTTCTTTATTCGGATAATTTATTTGGATCAGTAGAATCTGAATGTATATTTGAACCCAGGAAGTCGCCGGGTGGCGAGATATGTGGTTAATGTCGGATGGGGTCAATATGTGCATTTTGGTTTGGAGGAAAACATTGAACCTGCAATTGTGAAATAGAAATGTGCCGATAGAATAGTTTTATTTGATATTAATATAGATGGTCTACCAATTTTTAAGTCATCTGGTAGTCAGCTTCGACCTATTTTGTTACGTTCATTTTTAACCCTAGAACATCCTCCTCTAGAATAAATGAACTCTAGTAATTTTATTGTAAAATACTTCGATTTCAATGGGAACATCATTTATCGGAATCCTCATAGTTTGTCTAGGGAAAAATAGTGCGATACACTCCTGTTTTACGGCTACCGTTAGCTCCGAAATGAATTTCGTCTCAGCCCAAGTCGGAAATCCGATTGACAGGGATACACGTATATGTATATATACATATACAAAACTCCCATTTTAAGTAATTAATGTTTATACAATTGATGAAGTTCCAGGCCAGGAGCGAAACGTTTTGCAAATTAAATGTATACAGTGCTTCTCAAAAGTCCCCTCCCCCCCTCTTATTTTTGGAACGATTATACAAAAAAAAGTGAAATTTGGAAACTGAATATTAAAGGTTGTAAACTTCTCTACTAGTGATGATAGATGACGAAATCGTCAAAGATGACGTTACAAGGCCATTGTGACCAATAATTTTAAATGAAAAGGTATCGAAAAAACCTATTCAATGATACTCTTTTTGTTTGTGTTTATGGCAGTTTTAATGGCTCATTAGTGAACATCAAAATTTAAATTCCATTCAGTATGATATTAATTAAAGATTTATGATTCAGTATCAACTGAAAGAAATTGCTCGAAGTGACCTCCATTTACTCTTCTCGTACTTTTGCGAATGTGTCTGCGGAAACAGCATGACATTCTGCAACAATACGTTGTTTTAAAACACCAATATTGTCAGGTTCAGTGGCGTAAACCTTCGATTTAAGGTACCCCCACAGAAAAAAAAACAAAGGTGTGAGGTTCGGTGATCGAGATGGCCATTACCGTCCTACTGCACCGTTATAGTGTGAAGGAGCACCATTCTGTTGGAATGTTATTTCCAAATTGCCGAATTCATCTGGATTGATTATCTTCTGAAATTTCAAGGATTAACGGTTCTATTGCGTTTTGCAACAGCTCCAGATAAACCTCACCAGTGAAATTAGTATTCAAAAAAAGAGGCCCAACGATGTGGTTTTCCAGGATACCTGCCCAAACATTCACCTTCTGGGGAAATTGGGTATGTGTTTCACGAAACAGGTGAGGATTTGCGTCACTCCAATACCTCACATTCTGTGTATTTACTTGGATAGAAAGTACTTTCGTCACTAAAACAAATTGTTTTGACATAGTCTGGCTGTTGGTTGATTTTAGTTTCCATATTTTCACAAAATTCTAGTCTTCGGTCTGGGTCGTCGTCTGAGAGTTGATGAACCATTTTTAATTTGTATGGATGAAATTTGTTTTATTTCAACACCCTGTGTACTGTACTTTGACTGACTTCACAAGTAGATGCAACGTGAGTTGTTGAAGAAGTAGGATTAACTATTACTTCTGCCCGTATATCAATTTTTTCTCATCAGAAATTTGTGGTCTGCCAGATCGTTTCGCATCATTAATACTACCCGTTATTTCAAACTTACGAAGAAGCTCCCTCAAATAAGTCCTCGAAACGGGGCGATCGGGAAACCTCTCATTAAAAATGCCTTCTGCTGCATGAATATTTTGTCCAGTTTCACCAAGAATTAGGATCGCTGCTACTTTATCACCTAAAGCACGTACCATTTCGCTTCTTGAAGCACTTAAACGTTCAGCTTACAACAGTGTAACAAATTATTAAAATGTACAAAAATATTAAAAGTACCAAAAGCTGCTAAAACAGTTAAACGTTTGATCAACAATACACAAATTATTAAATTTACAAGAACTTGGACATTTACAAAAACGTCGAATTAGGGAGACTAACAAAAATGTCAGCTTATTTGACAACTTTCCAGAGGCGGAGCTTGAATTTGTAATTTTAGTATCAACTGATTTAATTCATCGCAGCTTTGCGTTTTTTAAAAGCGAGTTGCCAAAACTGTCATGAACACAAACAAAATTAGTAATATTCAGTTTCCAAATTTCACTTATTTATGTATAATCGTTTCAAAAATAAGAGGGGGGGAGAGGACTCTTGAGAAGCACTGTATGTAAAGAAGAAAAATGAGTAATCGAAACCTGTCCTAGATGAAATCTGAATCCCAAGAAAAACCAAACAAATAAATCATAATCAATATTGAAGAACCATTTCCGATAAATATATATAAATACAATCAGCTTGTATACAATATGCCAGTCTCTAATTCACCACATATATATATATATATATATATATATATAACATTTGAACTGACAGTATTTTTGGGTATTTTTGGGATTTATTGAAAGTCATGTTGTGATGACGGGTCCTATAGGTAATATTTCTATTGAAATCAACCTAAAAATTTCCATAGTTCTTTGGAGATGGGATGCAACTCGATATCCATTTGAACATGGCTAAAACTCCAAATATGTGAGAGTGTCTTTCACGACGTGTTGGGAGAAAATAGCGTTCAACCTTGTTAATCACATAGATAAAATGGTGAAACTACTCAAGGAACAATTTGAGTTTTCGGTAGCCATGATGAATGTGTTGAGTGCGGAAAAGACCATATCCGCATGTATTAGATATAACATTTTTTCTACGAGTATAATATATTATATCTAAAATTATTATGAGAGAGAAAGGACACCTAATATAATTTTTATTTATTTTCAATTCAAAACTTCCAATTCCTTGGGTTTGAAACCTTCGTTCAGTCTTTTTAGATATGCCGTTAACTTAAAATATTTTTATTAATCATTGAGTACTTCGACCACAAGGTTGACGGGCAGAGATTTCTTGATAAGTGGTGAAAGTGAACTATAAATACCTCTTCTTACGGTAATAGTGTGTTTTTCTCCTCACACCACAACTCAAATGCTGCAAATTATCTCTCGTAAGGCAAGCGAGACTTTTCTGGAACTAACTGGCTACTTATAGAATCAGCAGCCTCCAAGATTTCTGATGAAATGTCACCTATTGGATCTTCTCAATTGTAAATTTTTTATATCAAATTGAAGTAAACAATCGCTAGTTATTCACCCGATTCTATGGTAACGAGAGAATGTACTCGTAGAATGAACGTACCATGAATCATAGATGAATGAACTTGTCAACCCATTTAAAAACTTATATGCAAAAGTTAAGGAATATAGATAGTCCACTAAATATTTCAAAAATTTCACAAAATCATGGTACTAATATGATTCGAACGATGGAAATGTAATTTGCAGAAATCCGCGCATATAGGTACCTTTTTGAGCTCAGTTCATTTGAAAAGTGCTTCTTTCTCCACGACAAATCATCCGAAACGGTGCACTTCTCCACATACTCGTAGGAAAAATAGACAGACAATTGAATTCCATATAAAAGTTCATAGGAACTATCATTTCAATTCGATAAAATTCGAAATGGTATCCTACATATGGCAATGGAAGGGAGCGTCAGTTTTATAATATTCGTAAGAATTTTTTCTCCACCACGAACTCATCTGTTCATTTGAATGATATTATTCAAAGGACCAACACATACTCATTTGTGTTATGTTTTTCACTGATACCATACATTTTTTCCCGAACTTCATTATCGGGACGATAGGAACTAAACAGAACAATCACGATCTTTCACTGTGGGATATAAATACCATTTAATATGCTTTTCAGTTCATCCACGAAATAGACTGACAGAGCTTGTTGAAATCTATCCCGAAACACTATTAAATCATCAAGTACCTCGAAATCCTTTGAGAAACACTGACAAAAGCTTCGAGTTTTTCATAATACATTCAGAAATGATTGCGCAGGGAAAACGGCTTTTCAGCGTGCTTCGAGAGCTCAAATAATTTCTCTCGGGATAGCAGATACTCAACAATATGTTTCGTGTCTTATACATCGCGGTTAGCTACCAATTATTCGGGATTCTCATTATTTCTAATAAAGGCATTCTCGATCGGGAGTTTTGAGTGGTTCATTTTTAATGTATTTTTTTTTCCACTTGGGTAAATTTGTATATCTTTATGAAAATATTTGAAATTGAAAATGAATAGTATCTTCCATGGCAGAACTGTGTATTGATTATCGAAGTTATCTGAAATCTCAAATTTCAGCGTTCAGTTTACATAATTATGAAATTCAATGAACCCTCGAAGTTGAGATTGAGTTATGATTAGAAGTATTTGCTATTGGTTTTATTTCTGAGAATGTTGATGAAGTTCTTAAATGATTTTCTATAATTGAGTATTAAAAAAGAGCTTATACTTATACATGCTGAGAAGATGATTGCCTAGGCATATGATGTTCATGGGAATAAGAAGCAGGACATTAACATGGAAATAACATGATTGTATATATAGCCATGAAGAATGGGGTAGAAGTCATTTCTATTGACAGTCCCTCGATCAACGCGACGTACAATGTGATTCAAATGATCTACGTCTGATTTTGAACATCACGAAAAATATTGGTTTGATAGATTATGCAGTCAAACTATGATCTAATTTTTCATTGGAACCATGGAATCTTTAATCGACATAATCTGAAATGAAAAACGTTGCACCAATTGAATTCATCTTTGTTGAAAAAAAAACAAGAAGGCAATATGTATGGTACTCCATAGAAGGGATAACATAGGAGATTTATGCATATGGAAGTATGAGAAAAGAGGGAGATTCGACGGTCGGTCGTGTTGCTCCGAATTGTCTAGTGTTGATAGTAAAAATGCAGAATGTATTCCTTACTTTGTGGAAAAAAAATTATTTTTATTTGAATAATAAATAAGTTGATAATTATCTGTATGATATTTTCCACAAATGTTTTTTTTTCATTGTTTCTTTCAAGTACAACCATAAAGATAATTCTTCAAGATATCTCATGTGTGTACTACTCAAGTTCATAATACTGTAACGAGGCATTTTTTAGGGCTCCGATACTAAGAACGGCTAAAGAAAGTTCAACATTACTTTGGTAAATCCCTGACTATTTGGAGTTAATATTAATTCTGGTCTGGCAATAAGTTATATTCCCAGTTCAGAAAATGAATGTAAATACCCAAAGCTACTGGAAGTAACATGAAAATCCGGCATAAAACAGTGCTGTGTTTTTCCGCATCCTATCAAAAAGATAAAAAGCTACTCGGATTGTTTTTGGTAAAATAAATCAAACTCACGATAGGAAAAACCATAACATGTGACTAGCACCAGATCGTCAATCAGACTTCCGGTCCAGTTCTCAGATTAACGGACAAAAAGTGCGCCGTTCTTAGCCTCCTTTTTATCCTAGAAGGGACAAAAGT